>JAUPFV010000002.1:180433421-180535921 GCA_036936605.1 Limnanthes douglasii subsp. nivea
AGCGATAAGTTTTATACTATTTTTCTTCAAAAATACAGTTCCATTCCGTCCATTTTAGAAACCTGGGGTTTTACTGAAATGATTACGATTTAACTTCACCTGTTTCCAGTTGTTTTTCAGTGAGAAACACTTTAGCGAGACACGAGACGCTGTAGAAACTGCTTCATCAAAATATAAATTTGGTATACATAAAGCCTTACTAAATGTTACTGAAATTCATACATTCTTTTGTGACATTTGTATAGGTTTTGCAGCTAGTATTTGGCTGTAATTGCAGGTTTTATATAGGTTCCGCGTCTACCAGTATTTTTTGGTTATAGATCTCCTTAGGTTTCGCATCTATCAGTGTTTCTGTGCATTGATATTTATATAGGTTTCACGACAATCATCTTCCCCATAATTGTAGGTTTTTATAGAGTTCCAACATCTATCAGTGTGTAAATGCTTAACATTTGACATAGGTTATCTAGCAATGTTTTGATTATAGATCTCATTAGGTTTCGCATCTAGAAAAATGTTTTGGTTATAGATCTCCTTAGGTTTCGCATCTAGCAATTGTTTTGTTATAGATCTCCTTAGGTTTCGTATTAATCATTTTTTTTAGTTATAAAATCTCCTAGGTTTCGCATCTACCAATGTTTCAGTGCATTGACATTTACATAGATTTCGCATTTATAACTTATTCAACTTCCACAATTTTCGCATCTATCAAATCTGATATATTTTTCTCATTTATTGCTTTTACAGGTAAAATGGCATCAAAAATGTGTTTCTACAGGTCCGACCTCTTTACACTGTTAAAACAGATGGAAGAGACAAAAGTGAGGCCAAAACATATAAAAGCAGCAAAAAAGACACCCGTTTACTCACTTTTAAAAACAACCTATGATCTTCGAACAAAGAAGACTGCATACAGAAAGCACTATGATGTAATTGAGCAGATAACAATGACATACGATGACGAACAAGAAGCATTTAAATTGGGGGAAAAGTTTTACAGCTTACATACCATGACATAAAGATTATCTTTGGTTTAAAACATGGAAATGAAAATATACCACTTCAAGTCAAGAGTTTTGAACCTAAGTTCTCACAATTAAAAGACGAAGAAAAATCAAGGATAATAAAGAAGTATTTTTCTGAGAAGACATAAAAAAAAGTTGATGAAAGCCGAGCAAGACCAATCACTAACAACCTGATAAAGGTTCGCAATTCCATATTTCTTACCTTTTTTACTCTTTTAATATTTGCATAGGTTTCTCATCTACTACTTCTACTTTATTTTAAAATTTTCATAAGATTACGCATCTATCTCTTTAATCTGCTTCACATTAAACTAGGTTTCACATCTATCACGTTAGGCATGTTTCAAATTAAATCACGTTCCGCATCTACTTAGATTAATACAGGTTTCGCATCTAAGTTTTTACCATTTACATAGGTTCCGCATCTATCTTTTTAACTTCCTTTTTATATTTTAATAGGTTTCGCATCTATGTGAATGTAATTACTAGGATTTCGCATCTATCTCTTTTAAAAAAATGATTTTTCTTGTTGGTATGATGCAATAAAGAAAGTAGTAAAAACACATGGACAAGAGGCAATAAAAGATGTTGCCATACTCTTTATATTGTTAGCCTGTTCTACCTTGTTTTTCTCTACATCTGGAGATGTACTAGCTTCGATTGTGGTGTATTATGTAAAACACCTTGACAAAATAAACAATTACAATTGGGATGAAGAAATGCGGGAAAAGTTGATGAATTCAATAATAACTTGTCATGAAACTAAACCTGGAAGAGTAGTTGGCTGTGTTGCCCTTTTACTGGTTAGTATTCTTCTTTGTTCTATTTCATATATAATATTTAGTCAATAAATGATACATAAAGTATTGTTAATATATAGCCATTCATCATGTAACACACAACTTTATGTCAAGATATTGAAATTGAAGACAAGATACGTAGATGCTTTAAATGGTTGAGTATTGTACGCAAAACAGATTTAGATTTGGTTGAAGCCACGAAAAACATAACAATGGACAGGTATATTTAGGATATACATTTTACTCATGTTTCAATATATATATATATATATATATATATATATCTTTACAAAATATTTTAACAATTTTATAGATTCATTGGAATAATTAATACAGCTTCCGCATCTATCCTTTCTATTTATGTTCTGCACCTATTATTTCTATTACGTTCCACATTTATCATTTTGGTTTGACTTGAAGGTTTTATATCTAGTATTATGAATGTTAAGGTTTCGCATATACCATTCATCTTCTGATGTCAAAAGTTTCGCATCTATCTTTAACATTGTTTATTATTTTGCGGAAAATTAACACAATATACCCAGCCCCAACCCCAACCATAGCCCAACACCCAGACCCAGCCCCAACAACAACACCAGCCCTAGACGCAGCCAAAGCACAAACTGACCCAGTCTCTAGCCAAAGCTTCGACTTAACAACATTTTAAAAAGTAGAAAAAACTGAAATGGAACGTCGAAGATTTCAACAACAAATTGATGAACTGAAAAAGAAACTCGAAGAACAGAAAAGATAATTACACAAATGAAAGCTAATGCATAGATGGACACTGAGTTTGACCTACAAAACACACTTAAACTGCCTATGTTGAATCCAAACATAGAAATAACCGAACAACAACCAAGAACTTATTCAAGAAGAAAGAGATTGAGTGATCAAGGCCACCGATCACCAAATAAAATCAGAAAACACCTAATACTGTAGTCGAAAACCCTGTTATTTATGATGAAAACCAAGACAAAACACCAAATATTGTTATGGAAAACAAGGTTCCACCTCCACAACAAGAAAAAAGTGAAGATGATTTGGAAAAACAGGATCATAATGTTGTTGCTGTTGAAAATGACCATGTTGGTCAAGTTGAGTTTCATGTTGCTGCTGCTACATCTGAGGATGTTTTTGCTGTTGAAAACGAGAATGTTGGGGTGGAAAAGCAAGTTGATATTAGTGTTGATAGTGATCCCCTTATTAATGTGATATTGTTACTTCTGATCTTATTGTTGCTGTAGAAAATGAGAATTTTACTCTTATTAAAGTTAGGGTGGAAAAGCAAGTTGATGCCACTGTTAACAGTGATATTGGGTTTGAAAAGAAAGACGATCCCTCAGTTGAAACTCCTACTGAAGTTTGGTTTAAAAACAAAGATGATCCCTCAGTTCATGTTAATGTTAAAGAACAACAAAATCTTAATACTGTTATGGAAGAACAGGATAAAAATATTAATGTTGTCGTTCTTATTGCTAAAGAATCAGTTGCTGAAGTATCTAAAGGGATAAGCAGTGTAGCTGAAGTATTTAAAGGGGACAAGAGTGTTGCTTAAGCATCTGGTGTGACAGAGGGTGTTCCTGAAGAATCTAAAGTGGCCAACAAAGATAATGTGGACAAAGAGGTGATATAGATAACTCAGAATTAACAAAACATGTTTTGAAAAACTTTTGTATTTAAAGATATATATTGTTGTGTATTATCTTCTTGTTTGGCTTAAATACTGTAATATTATCTGTTTTTATATGTTTATCTGCATCTGGTGTTTAACTGAATACTGGTTGTGTATTTTAAGATACATGTTTTGCATTTATCTTCCTTATGTATATTATATTTACTCATGTTTCGTATCTAATGTCCAGTTTTCTGTTTTGTTAAGAAAAAGGCATCAGAAGTTCAAGAAATCGAAACGCCACAAGTCAGTGATTTAGACCCAGCAATTGAGAAATTAATTATAAGAATTGAAAAAGATATACAAAATAAAAAAAGTAGGTGATTGAAAAACTTTCCCACCTATCATATTTTTACCTATTTTGCATCTAGCATAGTTTCACTGCTTTCTCATTTACCATAATTACAAAAAGGTTCCGCATCTAATTTATTTCCATTGGTTTCGCATCTACTTTATTTCCATAGGTTTCACATCTAGTTTGATTTTCACTGTTTCTCATTTATGAAACTTACATAGGTTTCACATCTATCTGAATAACAAAGGTTTCTCATCTATCAATATTACATACTTTCACATATATCTTGGTTTCCTTTCTTTCCCATCTATTATATTTCTGAACGTTTTGCATCTTTCGTGGTTTCCCTTCTTTCCCATCAATTATATTTCTGAACGTTTCGCATATATCTCCTCTTACAGTTTCAATTGTTTCCCATTTATGTAGAAAGATTTGGATGAAGGTCATTCATTTGAACTAATTTTAGATCATACTCAGCATCAAGTTTCTAAAGAACTACCTAATAAGGAAATTACCAGAAAAGAATGACCATTTACAAACAAAGTAACAACTCCAATTGACATATATGTATACTATAAATTAGAACTGATTGAAAAAAGAGAAAACAATTCTGATCCAACGGTATGGTCATGTCCATATGTACCAGGATCTAATATTTTTGCTAGTACTTTGATAGAGATGGCAGATGAAGATGATATCGACTATACGGTAAAAGTTAAATTTAGATTTAGTTTGTTTCCATTGCTTCCCAATACATATGTTAACAAACTGTTGGTTTCCACTTTTGACAACACAGATAATTGACGGTTATATGTATATAAACCTTAAACAACACAATTTTCAAATACGAGTTGCTAGTAGTCCATGAGAATTTATGCCAGTAACATACTTATCTGGAAGTGTAATGGTAAGAATAATATACTTTTACAACATGTGATAATTTATAAGCATAAATGTTTCTAAATATTACTCCTCCAATGTAGCATATGTTGAACCAAAATATGGATGTAACATTATATGTTGACGATAAGCTACGAGACATCACAGAATGTTCAATCTTTGTTCCGCTTATAACAGAAGCTAGACATGGGAATTTTAACCATTGGACATTATTGGTAATAGATGTTGAACATGAAAAAATTGTAAATCTAAACCCAATACCAAAACGTCCAGATCCAACAAGAAAAACTGCAGAAAGATTAGTAAGTGTCTCTCTTCTATATTAATTTCATTAAACATATATATATATATATATATATATATATATATATATTATCTGATTTATTTGTAAGTTTATTAAATCACAGATTGCATCCTCCAACACAAAAACATTTTACAAGTAGAAAACCAATAAAGATATATTGTCCAGTAAAAATTCCTAAACAAAGACCTGGATCACTTGATTGCGGAGTAATGGTCTGCGAGTACATTAAAGATTATATTTTTCATGGGAAATTTGACTTACACAAAACTTCTGATATTGCACTATTAAGAAGAGCATAAATGTTTTACATGTTTCTTAATGGCATGAACACTAACAAATATTAGGACGATATTTTGTAATCTTTGTTTTACTTCTTTTTATGATGCTTGTGATATTTTTTATTGTACAGTTTGTCTACTATAAAATACATCGCAATGACAAAATTGTCTAATAGCTACGGTTTCGCATCTATCCGAGTCTAATTACTAGGGTTTCGCATCTATCAATGTATCTCGAATCTATCCATGGGTTTCGCATCTGTCATTTATTTTCTAATGAATATTTTGCATCTATCAATTTGTTTTTTTCTCTTGGAAACTCTTTCCCATCCTTTTGGTCTAATTATTTTTCATCCACTTATCAGTTACAGAAGTAATATTTTTTTGTAGTTAATATACTCAACCAATCTCACACATATAAATTTCAAAAGTAAAAAATCAAACTAGTAGCTTTAGTTTGATTTGATATTTACTTACATGATTTGACAAGTCTAACATACTCATCATTACATTGCATTAATTACAAAAGCTCACGAATATCAACCAAAGATATTATTTCTCTCAAAGCTTCAGTGTCCCGCATCTAGCATATCATATGTCCTTTTATTTCACATATTATTTTGCATCTACTAGAGAAATTTAAATAACACGTTTCACATCTATTATTTAATTCTTACACACGGTTTCGCCTCTATCGTTTATTTTCTAATGAATGTTTCGCATCTATCAATTTGTTGTTTCTCCTGGAAACTCTTTCCCATCTTGTGGTATAATTATTTTTCATCCACTTATCACTTACATAGGTACTATGTTTTTGTAGTTAATATACTCTACCAATCTTACACATATAAATTTCAAAAATCAAAAATCAAAATAGTAGCTTTAGTTTGATTTGATATTTACTTACATGACTTGACAACTCTTAGATACCCATTATTAGATTGCATTAATTACAAATCTAAACAATATCAACCAATATATTATTTTTGTTAAATCTTTAAACTTTTCACCTTCTTAAAATACTTTAGTTACTCCTATAAAATATCACTTCATTCTTTCAGTTCTCAAATACAAAAGTTCACTTCATTCTCAGTGAAAATCTTCTAAACTTCTCACTTCTTAAAAAGCTGCTTTGAAAAATGCCAAATTTTAACTATTCTTCAGATGATGATCCCTATTATAGTAATATCAGATCTGTAACTCGTTTGCCAGAGGCCAGGGAAGAGTGGAAACATACCACTACAGACGAATTTTCTGTCGACATATCTGATGACGGTTTTGGTTCTTTTTTTAAAGACAAATATATCGAAGATGCTTATTCTGAAGATGAGCCAGATGAGGATCCTATTTCTGTCCTCTTAAAAAGAAAGAGGAAACAGGACCAAATAGAAGAAGATGAAGACACTGAAGACAAAGAAGACAAAGACAAATATTCACAAGAAGATTCGGAGGAAGATGGCTCAAACGAAAACGACTCTGAAGACGACGAAGAAGATTCTGACTGATGGTTATGTGAAGGGTATGCTTTTATTTTTTGTTATTTTAACTAAGGGTAGGAAGAAGTTTATCTTTTTTATTTTTGATGACCAAAATCAAACAAGGAGACTAAGGGTCTGCTTCAACAGAGTTTAAGTTTGAATTTGGTTTACTGAACTTAGCATGTATTGCACTTGTTTCATAATGAACTTAATCCTTTTTTGTATTCATATTTTAACACATACATAAAAAATGTATTTTATGAGCTGGTTTAGAAACTGCCAAAAGAATGTACTTAAATCCAACGTTTCGCATCTATCACAGTATATTATATTTGATTATCCAAGGTTGCGCATCTATAAAACATATTTAGTATTTGATTATCTAAGGTTCTGCATCTATCAGATCAATGTATTTGGTGTCAGTTGTTTCACATCTATCATAAATAATATAACTTTTTATCAAATGTTTTACATCTATCATAAATAAATTAACTTGTCATCAAACGTTTGACATCCAATTCAGTAAATCTTGTAAAACGTGTTTCGCATCTAGCAAAGCCCATCGTGTTGGTTATTACACGTTTTGCATCTATCAGGTAGATA
Organism: Limnanthes douglasii subsp. nivea; assembly: GCA_036936605.1. NCBI lineage: Eukaryota > Viridiplantae > Streptophyta > Magnoliopsida > Brassicales > Limnanthaceae > Limnanthes > Limnanthes douglasii. The sequence continues at coordinate 180,440,780 of JAUPFV010000002.1, forward strand.
TATAAAAAAAGGTTTAGCATCTAGCACTCATTGAAATGTTCCCAATATATTGTCATTATGACAAAATAGCTCAGAAAACTAAAATTATCAAAAATTACATTCATCTTACAAAATATCTGCACATGTTCGTCTGTTATGACCAGATTTACGGCAACAAGAACACGTCATCTTACGGAAACTTAATTCTCCTCTAGATAGAATTCTTTTCTTTTGAAGTCGTCCACCTCTTCTTTCTAAAACTGGAGGAAGTAGATCTGGAGAAGTTGTTAAAGTAGATACTTGACCAAAAGTAGTAAATGCAGCTATACTATATGAATATGTTTCCTTATAAGAGCTTACAAAATAGCATGGCTCAACATATTTCATAGTATCTACATCTATATAAAATATCGCGGCTACAACATGAGAACAAGGGAAACACTTATGTTGCCACAAACCACAAGAACAACTACGTACATTAAGATCAACAACCATAACAGGATCACAAAATACTTCATACAGAAGAGGAGTAAATGAATAATCTATCCATGAACGACCTTCTTCCATATCAGCTTTAAACTTTTGATCAAATTCAGGACACAAATCGTTAGTCCAACGTTCAGCATCACCAAAACGTCTCAAATTTTGATTCATTTCTAAAACTCTAATCTTATCAATTAACTCAAGTATAGGCAAACCACAAAATTGTTTAACTTGATTGTTAAAAGATTCAGCTGGAGTAGATGCCATAGAACCACACCTCTTCCCTTTGAAAAACGCACAAACATATTTTTATGAAGGTAAATTTTGAAAAAAAAACTTTCAACCTTCTCACCTCCCTGCTTAACTAATTAATCCATATATTGATTAAACAAATTATGATTAGAAGCATATGCATATCTTTTAAAAAGTTTAACCATAGTATCCTTAGATGTCATCGGTGTAGCCCTTAAACAATGCCTCAAATTATTCATAAGATGATAAAGACAGTATCCATGATGGCAATCTGGAAATATAACAGATACATCAGCAACAATACCTAAATGATGATCACTAATAAATGTGATTTCGCGATCCAAAAAATGAGGTTTCAACATCTCCAAAAACCATAACCAATTCTCAGTATCTTCAGACAAAACAATACTAAATGCAAAAGGGAAAATACCTACAACAAATATATAGAACAAAACATAGTATAAATGACTCATTATAAGAGGTCTCGCAACTATCACTTATTGATATAAATATGTTTCGCATATATCTCGTTGATTATATACTGTATGTGTTTCACATCTATCTCGTTAATCATACATTACACGTGTCGCATCTATCATGTTATTTATTCAGAACATTTCACATCTATCTCTTTGTTATCATCTCTAATCTTGTTTTTCGCAGATTTATATATAACATAGTTAAAGATAATATATATTCCAATATAAAAAACAAATAAATAAAACTTACCATTGTTACCATCTTTGGCTATAACAGATAGCAAAACCCCATTATATGTTCCCGTTAAAAAAGTCTCATCAACAAATAAAACTTGACGACAAGAATCGAAACCATAGAGGCAAGACCCAAATGTTACGAAACATCGCTTGAACACATTGGTTTCCAAAGAATACTCCAGTATGTAATCACTGTTGCTATCAAGAACCTTCAATGTTTTATGATAATTCTTAAGGAGTTTATAAGTAGTTGAAATATCTCCATATACAACCCTCCTAGCTTTTTCTAGAGCAAGCCATGAAACACGGTAAGAAATTTTTAAACGGTGGTTATTTTTTTAAATGATTTCACGCTTGTAGATGTAACATCAACTCTCCTCCTCACACAATCACGTATTTCATTTCCAATCGAATCAGATTAAAAATTCCTTCTATTTTCTTTGCTAAAACCAGTCCCACATGTATGAGTTTCGACATACTTCTGAATAATAATAAAAACTAGTAGACCTCTGTTGTTTAGCATAAAGTCTCCAAGGATATCCCTTTGAATATTTTTTCATGCAATAAACAGTTACTGCTTGTTTATTTTTATGCAAATATGTAAAAGAAAAACCTTTTTATAAAGCCAACCGACTAACAACTAATGATAAACCTACCGCTCCATCTTGAAACACTTGCCCAACACCACAAATTTTATTAACCCAACAAACAGTAGCAAGTGCTTTGTGCTTGCGACTAATAACATTAACACCAGAAGTTTCACCAGTTTCTCCACAAACAATATCTTCATTTGAAACTTCAAATATACTTTCAACAGTTTCTCTAATATTATCACCAACAGCATCACCTTTAACACCAGAAGTTTCACCAGTTTCTCCACAAACAATATCTTCATTTGAAACTTCAAATATACTTTCAACAGTTTCTCTAATATTATCACCAACAACATCACCTTTAACTTTAATAGTAACACTTGAAACATCCAAACTATCAACAACTGATACCATAGCAATTAAATCATTATCACAACCTAAGATAATGTTTTCTAGATCACCACAAGAGTATCTTAATTTGAATTTACCCCGAACCAATGTATCATATCTACTTAAAACAAATTTAACAATATCTTCAAACTCAGTAAACAAACCAAGATCACAAATTGCAAGCTCCTTATTTAGTTTAAAAATGCACATGTTACTACTAGACATCGCGTACCTGCATTAGACAAGGGTTTCACATCTATCATTAGTAAAAAAATACAGGAGTTCAGCATCTATCTGTAAAACGCATTTCGCATCTTCGCAAACAAGAACATTACTATTTCGCATCTTCATAAATAAAGACATTAACGTTTCGCATCCACTAAAAAGACATGTTTCATCAACCGTTCCAGAAAAAACCTACACGTTTCGCAACTATCACTAAGTTCATAGCAAAACGTTTCGCATCTCCTTCGTAGAAACACAGAACAATTACGCACACACTAAAAACTTATAAAAACTAACACACGGACTCGAAATCAACGAAAAACTAATGCTAATGACACAAATATACTACATTATCAACGTAAAATTACAGATGAATACTAAAAACAAAAAGAAAAAAAAAACCTAATCAAATATTTTACTAGTGGACGAACATTCCTTAATATTATAAATATTAAATAAAATGTTTATTATTTCAAAATTTTAAAATGACCTTTAATTTATAATTTTAAAATTATGGTAATTAAATATTTCGAAATATATATATAAATAATTTAGTCTTAATAGAATATATATTAATCTATTTCTTTGAAAGATTATACAAATAAACATATATATTATTTGTAGTTTGAGCCGTTGTTATATTTTTTATCTTTTATGTGAATAAGATATGCTTTTCTTTTATATTTGTTCTTTCTCTCTCTCCCTTTCTGCTTCTGCTAAAACTTTTCTCTCATTGGATCTTTAAAAGTCGGAGACCAAAACTGACGTCTAGAAACATTTTTTACCGGCGGTCCTGGTGCAGACAGGCCGTACTGGTTATGTTTTGTTTTAGAAACAAAACATGGAGAATAAAGTTTATTAAGGTTCAACAACATATCATTATCATCAGAATCAGAAGCTTCAAGTGATTATGAAGAAGCAGCATCAAGAGATGATCAGTTGTTGGATGATGATGGTTGATCTAATTCAAGAGGAGCTTTGTATGATTTGTCTGATCTCATGTCACAACTACCCATCAAGAGAGGACTATCCATGTTCTTTGAATGAAAGTCCAAATCATTTAAATCTCTCTCGACTGTAAACAACATCCAAGACCTTCCAAAAAAAGAAACTTATTTTCGAAGAAGAAGAAGATCGAGAAAAGCATGTAAGAGCTATGGAGGTTGCTTGGTTTCTAGAGCTACCATTTCAAAGAAAATTTCAAGAAACAGTTTCTTGATGACCTGTTCTAGAAGACCTTCTTTAGTTCCTGTGCCAAAAGACGTTCATGTTTAGTACTTTGTCTTTTCTACACGATCGAATGAATGATTATTGGTGTCGAATAGTTCATACTTTTCATGATTCAGGTTGAGGTTTGATTCAGATTATATACATTTTTCAGGTTTTATTCATGGTCTATATGGAATAAAAGTTTTCTTCTTTCCTTAAAAAAAATAAAATAAAACTAGTTATGTTTTGTTTTGTTCTAAAATAATAGTAGTAATAATAATATTGTGAGTCATGCTTAATTTTATTCATACATACTAAAAATTCTAAAACAGTACATGAAATCAGATGGAGGAGGAATTCATTGTCCGGACAGCGGCAGCGAGATTGAGAGTCTCCGATTGGTTATTTTGGTTTCGTCTCCGTCTCCGTTTATACAATAAAATCCCGATTATGATGGAAATGCAGACGAGGGCTCCGATGATGACGGCCATCATGAGACGAGACAAATTAACGGCGGAAGAGTCATCATCGTCATCGTGGTGATTGACGATGAGAGGCTGAGGAGAGGAGTAGCTGGGCTCTTCACACCATTTAAGACAATATGGACTGCAAATCCCTAAGGTACAATCTCTGTCAGGAGCGTACGATGTATATTCATAGTTAGACTGCGGCGATGCCATTTTCTATGTATGGAGAAGATTTTCTGTGTATGGAAAAGAAGTGTCTGCATAATATATATAGGGGTGAGGGAAGAAGAAAGAGGTGTGAGAAAGGCAAAAAGAAGTTTCACCACTAAATTATGGCTTCTCATAAAAATTTATGTGATCCGGTCCAGTTCACCTATTATGAAACATTATTTCACCCCTATTTGGATTATTTTATTCTTACACATTTAAATATATTTATGTTTTTCAATAATTTCAATTAATAATGTAGATATTCAAATTTAATTTAAATGGCATTTAGTATTTTTTTTAGATATCCTATTATAAGTGTTTGTTTATAATTGAGTTTAAATATTAAATTTTCTCTTCTCGAGTCTAATTATAATCAAAATTGAGAATTGACCGGTGGTTGTTTGGATTTTGGAAAACTCTATGCTCCACGAGATATAATTTCACTCAATTTGGCTTTGTTGTAGTAATTTATGAGACATGAAAGTGTCATGAGACCTGAACAGAAATTTTCGGATACCCAAGGTAGGAATCTCTACTAATATAATTTATATCTTGAGTTCAAGACTTACTCTGCAACAAATATATTTAATTTTTCTTTTTTTTCTTTTTTTTTCTAATTTCTATATATAAAAAAAGCAACGTCGCACCCGTAAATGAAAATTGTAAGTCGATTCATCATTCAGCTAATGAGTTTTCATTAGATTTTATTTCGATTTTCATTCAATAAAGAAGTAAAAAATTTCAGTTTTATTTCAATTCTGATTCAACAAAATATTAAAAAAATTATGGATTTGTTTTAGCCTAATTGGATTTTATCAAGATTTTCTTCTTTCTCCATGAATATTTTATAGTGAATGTTTATATGAAAATAGTATTGTGTGTATGAGAATAATTAAACAAATCACCAATTCTTTAGCATATTTTGTTTTGATGTACTTACAAATTACTTATTCTTTAGAACATTTTGTATAAGAATAACATTTTGTATTGATGAATTTATAATTTTTATATTTTATATAAATTGATATATGATTTAAGTACAAAATATTGTGGTTATTAACTATTTGGTACTCGCGTTTTTTTCTAGCACGATGTTGTTTAAGTACTTTACGACTGCTCATAGATTTTCAGACTCCAATATTTATAGTATCCAAATGAATCAACAATAGAAGTCTCTCCAATTTCTTCTTTAGTTGAACTACCATTTCTAGAACCTTCTTTTATTCCTTCACCAATTGATTCATCATCTTCAAGTAAGGTATTAAAAAAGGGATTATTTGGAGTAAGATCCTCGATTAAGAACTACAATTTTTTAGTATCATCCAAATGACTAAGATGATGTAAGAAGAGCTCAACTTATAAATGGACCGACAAGACCCAATATGATCAACTAGACTATATAAAACCACTGCTGATACCGACTCACATCTGAGTGGAAGAACTAATCTATGAAGCTATAATTATTTTTGTTTTCGGAAAATTTGCTACTATTAACCGCTATGCTTTCCCAAATTTGGTATTTTTCTTCCGTGTTAGAATCCTGATTTCTTCTGAATTAGAATTCTGATTGTAAAAACTTAAATGGTTCCTGCACACTAACCAGAACAACCAAGCTATAAAGACAATTGTTAAGTCTCTTTCATATTCAAAAAGCGTCTCAGCGAAGGAGCTACGTTTTCTTCTTGACAAAGAACATAATCAGAGAAGTTAAATTTTTTCGGATTTCAAACAGATCAGAGATGAGAAATTGTCAGTAGATTATTACCAAAATTCATCGACCTTGAATGTCCTACAAAATAGATGATCCGATTAAACTTTGATGCGGTTGTGACTCTCATCTCTGATATTGTAATCAAATTATCTATACCAACAATATCCCTTTATCATCCAACCTTCAAATAAGACCATATTAGGGTTTACTGGTAACTCGTCCGATGTGATTGGGGAGCTTAAGGGAGAGGTCTTCTTGGGAATAGGACCATTCAAGAAGCGGGTAAGAGTTTTGTTTGTAGTAATTGATTATCCGACATCTTACAATTCTATATTTAGTAGGTTTTCGCTATCTAGGATGCATGCAGTAACATCCAGTGTCCACTAATTTATAAAATATGTCGTGGGAGGTCAGGCAGGCGTCGTCCGAAGTAGTCAAAAGGTAGCCCGTGAATGTTATGTCATTGCTCTTGCTCCAAAGTTGTTAAAAGTAGTAAAAGTTGACAAAGAATAGCAGTTAGTGGAGTCTTCTGCCAAATCAAATGAGATATATGATCCAATGGAGGCTCCTACTGTTGTAATCCCAATTGATGAAGTTGAAATTCATCGATTGACAGAAGATAAAAGTGTCAAGACCAGATCTAAATTATCATTAATATTAAATGAAAAGTTGTTATCATTTTTCTACATATGTTTTCTTGGTGTAAAGATAATGTAACTCGAGTACCAGCAAGGTTAATTAGTCACAAACTATTTGTTAGGTCCGATGTCGGGCCAAAGGTGCAAAAAAGAAGAGATTTTTCTAAAGAAAACTCTGAAGTCATAGTCCAAGAAATAGATCGGTTAACAAAGCTGGGATACATTAAAGAATCTCAGTACCCTATTTGGACAGCTAACCCAGTTCTAGTAAAAAAATAGGAAATGGCGTATGTGCATTGATTTTACTGATCTCAATAGACCTTGCCGCAAATATCCATTTCCAGTACCCCGGATAGATCAGCTAGTAGACTCCACATTGGGGAACAAGTGGTTATCATTGATGGATTCTTTTCCAGGGTATAATCAAATACAGATGGATCTAAATGATCAATTTTACACTACTTTTATCACTGACAAAGGGGTTCATTGTTATAAAGTAATGCTTTTTGGGTTGAAGAATGTTGGAGCCACTTATCAATGATTGGTAAATAAGGCATTTTCTAACCAGGTCTAGAGAAATATAAAAGTTTATATCGATGACATGATGGTTAAGAGATCTAGAGAGGAAGATCACATATCCGACCTCTAATAGAATTTTTCTAACTTTGAACCATCAACGTGAAATTGAATCCTAAAAAATATACCTTTGGTATACGATCCAGAAAATTTCTTGGCTACATTATAACAAAAAAGGGATCCAGGCTGACCCAGATAAATTAAATACTTTATTAGCCATGGATCCACCTCAGAATACTAAATAACTTCAGGTGTTAACCAGAAGGTTGGCAACATTAAACAGGTTCATTTCGAGATCATCAGACAAGTGTGCACAGTTTTTTAAGTCTTAACGAATTCCAAAGACTTCAATTGGTCCCCAAATTGTGACCAAGATTTTCTTGAAATCAAACGACGTCTATCTTCACCTAAAATATTATTTAAACCTGTAGATGAGGAAAGAATGTATGTGTATTCTAGAGTACTAGAGTATGTCATGAGTGTAATGTTGGTACGAGAAGTTGATAATTATCCCCACCTTGTGTATTATATAAGCAAGATCTTATTGGAAGATGAGAAAAGGAACTTAAATTTTAAAAATAAAGCCTTGGCATTAGTAATAGCTTCTAGAAAAATGAGGCCTTATTTTCAAGCGCATTTTATCACAGTTCAAACTTCTTTTCCTTTGAAGAATGTGTTGCAAAAAGCGGATAAATCAAGATTATGATATTGACTTTGGACCCGGAACTGCAATCAAAGCTCAGGATGTAGCTGATATTTTTAGTTTAATTTTACTCCAAAAGGCCTCATGAAAAAAATCAAACTAGTAAGCCAAATAATGAATGGGTAATCCAAACTGATGGTGGGTCCAGGACAATGGGATGTCGAGCTGGTGTTTGCCGAATCTTCCTCTTTTATGTACCAAGTTATACGTTTTGGTTTCATAGTATCCAATAATGAGTTAGAATATGAAGCAACCATAATTGGATTGAGTGTAGCTCAGATATGTGGTGCCAAAAGAGTCTGATTGATTCACAACTGCTCATTCATCAAGCACATAGGAAATTTGAAACCATGAAAGATCATTTGATAAATTATTTAGAAGTATTGAAAGAAATCACAAATGGGTTTAGACACATTGAATATGATCATGTCCCCAGATCGAAAAATTCAATGGTTGACTCTCTAGCCACTATAGCTTATTTTAAAGCGTATCATTGGATCCTTGTGCAAGAATGTCCTTGCATAGTCACAAATTCATAAATAAAGGGAGAAATAGGAGAAATTCTACATGTATCCTCCATGGTTTCTAAAGATTTGAGAAATGAGATCCAAGAGTTTATCATCAACGGAGTTTTACCTCAAGACAAGACTTCTGCCAAAAATATAAAATACTAAGCTTGTGAATTTTTTATTCTAATGGGGATTTTTTTATAAAAACTACTTCAGCAGACCTTTGTTGTGCTGCCTCAGTTCCAATGAATCTCAAAGTGTTCTATTAAAACTACATGATGGAGAAGGATCAACACATTGTGGCTATAAAACATTAACAAGAAGAGTCTTGTTGGCAGGGTGTTATTGGCCTTCCATTATGGCAGATGCTAAAGACTTAGTGAAAAGATATAACCTTTATCAAAGGTATACAAATTTTATCCATGTACCAGCAGTCACCATAGAGTCTGTATCTGAAGTAATACCATTTGACAGATGGGGACTTGATCTAGTCGGACCCCTTTCGATGGCTTCAGGGATTGTCACACTATAATTTTGGCAATAAACTATTTCTCCAAGTGGGTAGAAGCTGGACCATTATTTGGGATAAAATCTAAGGAAGTGATAAAATTTATTCTATATAGCATATGCTGCCGATTTGGTATTCCCAAGCGCATCACTACATATAATGGACCTCAATTTGACAATTAAGACATGGAAGTATTTTGTACGTTAAAAGGAATCCGGCATTGTTTCTCATCTCCTTTTACTCTTCAAGAAAATGGAAAAGTTGAGGTGGCCAACCAAATGATTTTAACGGGTTTGAGGAAGAATTTGGAAGGAACAACTGGGAAATGGCCAAGTTATTTATAAAAATTACTATGGGCATACAAACCACTCCTCACACAGCTACTCATGAGTCTCCATTTAATTTAGCTTATGGAATGGATAAAATTACACCTATAGAAGATACTCTTCTAGAAGATACTTTATTATGAAGATAATAATGAGATAAAATTACACTTATAGAAGATACTTTATTATTAAGATAATAATGAAATAAGAGTAAGGGCTCGATTAGATTTAGCTGAGGAAAGAAGAGTGAAAGCTCATCTAAGAACAGTGCATTACCAAGGTTTGATGAGGAGCATGTTTTCTTCTAAAGTAAGAAGAAGAAATTTTCAAGTTGGAGATAAAGTTTTGAGAGAAGTATTCATACACACCAAAGAAAAGAAGTTTGGAAAGGAGAGTGAAAGCTCATCTATGAACAATGCATTACCAAGGTTTGACGAGGAGCATGTTTTCTTCTAAAGTAAGAAGAAGAAATTTTCAAGCTGGAGATAAAGTTTTGAGAGAAGTATTCATACACACCAAGGAAAATAATTTTGTAAAGCTAGCTCCAAACTAGGAAGGACCATACATCATATATGAAATGGTCAAACAAGGAACATACAAGCTTTTAGACTAAGAAGGAAGCACCCTTGGAATGTTGAACACCTAAGGTTGTACTTAGAATAAACCTATCTTTTAAATATTTAATTTTCTCAAGTTTAATGTATATATTAGGGGGCATACTCTTTCCTACCTTGGTGGCCCAGGGAGGTTTTAATGAGGTGTCTGAATTTTAATAAAAACATATTTTACCTTCAAAAGTGTCTTTGCTATATTTATTGGGATTAAAGTTCTGTTTGCCTTCGAATGAATTACCTTCGAATGGCTTGGTGAGATTAAAGTTTTGTAGCCTCCGAATGGATGATCTTCGAATGGATTTCTTGAATTAAAGTTATGTTGCCTTCAAATGAATTACCATTGAATGGCCTGGATGGATTAAAATTATGTTTCCCTTGAATAGAACACCTTCGAATGGCCTGATTGGATTTGGTTTATTAATTTAGGCAAAAAATTTCAAATTATGATCACTTTTTAATAAAATACATACTTGGGATCGGATATCACTAGAAGCAAAATATGTGTTGAGACATAAAATGGATAAAAATAAAGGTGACATAGAATATTTTTAAATTATGGTAAAAATACGATCCACATACATGATAAAATGACTTGTAAACAACAAGGAATTGTGAAAAAAAGGTTACTAGATAATCCAAACCAAAAACAACAAAATTCCTTGCACACATTAACGACTTCAATTCAAAACACAAACATATAGAAAATGTTAACTTTATGGCTCGTTCCCTTCGGTTTTCTTCTCTCTTGTTTCTCATCATTTGTTTCCTTCTTCTTCATTTGAATGGTCATTATCCGAATCATCCTCAACTTTATTATCGAATTCAGATTCACCTGAAGATATACCTAATTTATCACCTGAAGACATAGTATGAAAATGAATTTGTTCATATGGTACGAACTTCCATAAATTCCCAAGAGACGCTTAAGAAATATTTTATGAAGTAACTTCACCATATCCAATTTTATGGAGTCATCTCTCTTTTTCATAGAATCCAATATTGTATCAGCATATGCATCCACAACATCGGCTATATCCTGAGTAGTTTTCTCCTCAAGAGAGGCAATTTCCTCTTCATTCTTCTTAAGAAGATCTTCTAAATTTTTCTTCTTCTCGGGAAAATGATTGATGGTACCTTTATCCTTACTCAGTTGGTTCTTTAAAGACTTGATTTCTGAGGAAGTAGATGACTGTAGATCAGTATTGCTGGTCTGCAGCTTCTCATAATCGGATTTAGCCTTGACTATTTTATCATTAAGGGTTTTCTTTTTCTTATCCAAATTCTCATCTTTCTGACCATCACCCATAAAAGATGGTTGGTAAGCTGTAGGAAACACTGAGGAAGAGGATCAATAGAGGCTTCTTCTTGAGGAGGGACCTTAGTGAAAATGATGGAAGGAAGAACTTCAGATCAGAGTATGATCTCCGAAACAGTAACAATTTTCTTCATCTTCTTTTCTTTCTTATCACTACCTTCTTTAGTCCTCTTTTAGCCTTTATTTTTCTTCACCACTAGAGAATTTGATGGATCATTAGCCTCACCAACGGTAACTACAACAGCCTCTAACAAAGCAACATCAGTCTTATCTGGAACTCTCAAACTTCCTAGATCGGGAAAAACTTGAGATGGGATCATGTCGCTTCTTTTTCTACTTCTTAATCTTGTCAAGATGGTCATGGTGTATGTTCATGGCTGGTAGGCAAATTTTCTCGTTAGCTTCTTGAGTCCTCTTAAAAATAGCAATAGATCAGGGAAGGATGGTAAATATTCTCATGAAAGCTCTCGAAGTGGATTAGTTCTCCACAGATGGGTCATCACCGTGTTTCATGAGGTTAAAGAATTGTGAAAAATATTCTCCTATTTTTCAAAAGCCCAATGATTCAACTTTATAAAGGTTGTTTTCCCTCTTCCAGATGTTGTGAAAAAAACTTTGAGAACACTGTAAGAAAAATCTGATGTGAAAACATAACAAAAGAAATTTATAAGATATTTTCTTGAGCTCTTCCAATATCTTATGAGTAAGCTCAGATTTCCTTTGGACGTAATCTTGTTTCCGTTTTCCCAAACGTCGCTAATAAATAAGAATTTAGTCCTCCAAGGCTTGTCAGCCTTGAACAAATCATTAAAAACTTCATAGTCATTCCTTATGTTGAAGTGGTAAAATGGGATATGACCATTTCGGCATAAACTTACTACAATATCACACTGTTCCATGGGATGCTCGCAGTGTGCACCAGGTATTGGGTCTTAACTGGCTGGGGCATAACTTCACCAAGTGAAAGCACCTCACTATCTTTGGGTCCAAAGGAAACCTAAGACCCAATTAAGCACTTCGATATATTCCACAAGTTCTCATGTCTTGCTATCCGTCAGGGTTTCATCCGGAATATGAATCCTCACAGTGATTGATTCTATGAAGCCCTATTTTTTCGAATTATATATAGTTCAGCAGTATGAGAATAGACATAAGATATCTTTTGAAGGGCCAACAGATATTTGACACTGACACGAGACATAAGATATCTTTTGAAGGGCTATTAAATGTAGCTCATTTAGTTTTAAAATTTAGGTACAATTACCAAGAGTAAAAACGGTCGATAGATCCAGTTACCACTTGAGATGTGTATAAAAAAGTTAATTATAAAATCACAACCTTCGATTTTTTACCTTCGCCAATTATGGTTCTAACGTACACAAAATCATCAGATTAAAACTGTAATAGTTTTTATAAGTTCAATCAGTAAAGTAAAGTTATTATTTAAAACCTTCAATTGAATATAGGGTCAAACTATATATACCAAAATGTGGTTTAAGTATAACTAATTTTGAGTTTAGCCAAAGGTGGTATAAGTTTATCCAAATTATGACAAAAATACCCTTTCCTGGGTATATAAGGTTTTTTTACTAACCTTCATCAACCTCATTTTTTCTCTTACACTCTCAAACTTCTCTCTAAAACCTTCAAGTTCTCTCTAATTTATCCGTCAAACTAAAATCCGGCGAACTAAAATATGGAAATTTAGTGTTAGTATCAAAATTAGGGTTATGGTTGAATTAGGTAAAAAAATCATAATTTTAGGGTGTTTGGAGGCTATTTTCCGTGCGGAATTCGGCTGGAAAATGGCCAGCAGTGAAAGCTGAGCGCACCATAGGTACAGAGGGGGCGTACCGGCTGGTACGCACCCCTGTAAACCAGCCGGTACGCCCCCCTTGTACCTATGGTGCACTCGGCCTTTGCTGCCGACCATTTTTCGGCCGAATTCCGGCTGGAAAATGGCCTCCAAACACCCTAAAATTGTGATTTTTTTATAATTAAATATTTATTTTTTTAAAAAAAAACTTCCCAAAAATCAAGTTTTTATCTTAATTTCGGTTGATTTATTTTTTATTTTGTGTTTTTATTAAAAAAGGTTTAAAAAAAATTGAAAAGAGTTTGAATGTTCTTAAGGCAACTTTGAATGTTCAAGAACAATTTGAACAACTTCACAAATTGTAGTAATATGGGGTTTGATCTAGTAGGGAGTTGTGTCTTTTGGGTATATATATATCCAAATAGATTGTTTTGTGAATTGGGTATATCTAGGATATACTTAGTGTTTTTTTTTACTTAGTCACAATTCGAATGTTTAATAAAATTCAATACTTTTTCGTCCTAAAAAAATCAAACAAAAATCAAACCGCGTTTTTTATACTTAAACCACATTCTTTTATATATATATAGTCATACCCTTGAATATATTAATTATCGATTCTATTCTAGATATATAAAATAAAAATAAAAATAATAAACATCATATAGCTTTTTCACGTGTGTTTTGCATAATTTCCCTTTTTATCAATTTTTTTATACAATTTTTACCTTTCATTGTTGAAATTTGAAAAGTGGTCCTCGTAACGTTCCGGACTCCGTTATTGAATCTACAACTTCATGCACAAATCATTTTATTACCGACTCTTTTTATAAAAGAAAATGAAATATTTTACTTACTATAAATAGTTTCTTACAAATTACTACATTTGCTAGATATATAGTTCTACAAATTCATCTTCTTTAGATAAGTTAGCTTTTAGATATTGTTTATTAAAATTTTAAATTATACTTAATATGAATAAAATAAACACAATATAATTGTATATTTTACTAGCAATTATATTTAAAAATTATTATTATCATAATTTCTAAATTGTTGTATATAATAATTTAACGTGGTCTTTCAAGTTTAAGTTATAAACTATATATATTTAGTATTGACTCCTATGGTATAATTTTAAACTGTTAGTATATATATATATATAGTTCGGTTCAATTCGAATTTTAATATAATCAAACTGTCAAACTTACCGTTCTGATCGAACCGATGATATTATACTTATACATTTTAAAACCGTACCCAAACTAATAAGAATGGATTTAGTTCGGTTTGGTCGAATTTTAGTTTTATTTGATTTTCTATTGGTCCGATTAATTGTGGATTGATTCGGTTTATAAAAATAAAATATAATTTTAATTTTAATTTTAATTTAATTATATATAAATTAAAATTTAAAAGTTAAATTTTGATTTTTTAATTGGCCATATTACGTGACAGCAATATAATATATAAAAAATAAAATAAATAAAAAAATAATTGATTTTATAAAATTTATTGATTCAATTCTGTATCAATTCTATCGACTACGATTTGGTTCCGTATCATTTTTCGATTAAGTTTCAAATCAGTTATGTAGTTTATCAATTTTATCGTTTTAGTTCCGAATTAATTGTCGCAATATTCCGATTTTATAGTTTCGAATTAATTGTGGCAATATTCCGACTTTATCGGTTGCTTCTACTATTTGTTGATTTTAGTTTTTTAATCCGATCTTCCGCCGAGTTTTCATCCGTTCTATTTCCGATTTGGATTCCATATATAAAAGAAAGAATGTGAAAAAATATCCGAACTAACGGATGGAAAACAACCAATGGTTGAGTACGGTCGAATGATAAATTATCGTGTTACTCGTTCTATTCTCTATGCTCACCTTAGATGACAATTAATTTAAAAGAAAGTTAAAAAGTTAAAATCATCAATAAAATATTACGTAAATAAATTATACATATTGTTAGGAAAATAACATATTCAAAATAAACTTAGTTATGGTTGAGATCGCTGTGTTAGTAGCCGTCGAAAACTCTTGCAACGGATTCTCCGTGTTATCTGGCTTCCTCCTCTCGGTGCTTACCGTCACCTGTAAATAAAACCGACGGTTCAAAATGTGTCACCAAGGACAATTACTTATCACAACCACACAATGATTATTCCTTACACATAACTCTCCACCGTATTTCCAACTGAAAATCCATAACAGCATTCTCATGCTCCCACTTTCCGAACACCCGAACACAAACAAAAATGTATTTTTCAAGTTTTTGTTAGACGTGGGTAGATCCACCAAACTTCTCACTCCGTTCAGTTGGAGGCAGAAAAATGGAGAACGTCCAGTTTAGAAACGTCCAGTTTAGAAACGTCAACGACGACGAAGAAGTCCGCAAAACACACAAGGATACTTAGAAGCTTGGAGCTTAAAATCACACTCAAGAGCACCCTCCACCTGTTGGCGGTGAGTTACGTAGGGCATATCTTTATAAAAATAAAAAAATCACGAATAAACGGTGGCAAGGAAAAACGAAGACTTCAATCAAATAATGTTGTATAGAGACAAGCTCATTCTCCTGGGCCTGATAAGGCTACTCCCCAAGAGCCGACACCCTTCTTATGATGTCACTATAGATACCGTACCTAATCCAAAACTCGCGATGACCCTCGTCCGTCAAAAACCTATATTTGGGCATGACTTGTGTGAAGTACTCTTCTAGAAATGAGGGACTTTCAAACTCCGACTCTGTGCCATTGCCAACAAAGTTACTAGCTTTATCATTCTTTTTACCACCATTTTTGGACACCATTTAGATGGATTGGATGATTGCAATGATCCAACAATGGTTATCAGAGCACAACAATAAACAATTTAGTCTATGTCGAACATAAATACCAACGGGTGGGATTTTAAGAAATCATCCAGTTCAGGAAAGACTAGTTAGATGGTCTATGGTGAAACCTAAAACATACCCCTCAAGTACTCTAACAAAGCAAGATGATAAATAAATCAAATTTCGAAAATACCATTTTTAGAGGCGAGATTCGAAGCGAATGACGGTTGTGAAGATTTGTTTTCCAAAAATAAATGAAGTGTTTTCCTCTCGAGAAACACATCGCACAAATTAGTAAATGAGTTATGAATTAATTCATACAAAAATTTGAGTTGAGTTTGGCACATCAATCCACGTGTGATGGGATGACAATCTTAATCAGCCCATTAATTAAAGCTACACGTCTCGTAATGATCGAAGCACCACACTCCATCATTTTTCCACGATATATTTGTGTTAGATCCACTATAATGAATGTGTTGTCTAGTCACAACACGTGTTATCACAATACGTGACACTCCATCGCATTGCTACCTGACACACTAAACTACTAGGCCACTTCATAGTCTATAGCCTTACATAACCACATATGTTTCTCCAAATTTGTCGAATTTATTAAGTATTTTTTTCAAATGTACTCAATGGACTAGGAGGGAGCCCTAATAAGGTTGATATTATCGGAATAAGGGTTATTGGATAAAATATGGCTATAAGGTGGCAAACTGAGCATTGTGGACACATGAAGAGATCGATCTAGCAACGGAACATTAACGAGGTTCGTATGATAACGAAATTATCTGCAAACCGCATACGCGCAATGCAACTAACGACCAAATGAGGTTAAAATACGACGAGAAAGAAGCCTTAACGGCCTGGCCAAACACATACTACCTATGAGGCCTAACCAAGGGAATCAAGAGGCTAAAGATCGAATGCCTCTAAACTTTTAGTATTGCTGCTCTTAACCGAGCTCCCTGACCGAATGTGTGAAGAGTGATCGAACCAACACGACCAAACCGAATGACGACCACATTGAGAGATGAATGCAATCCAACCAAGGCATATAAAAAAGTGTCATTATTTACCAAGATCACGCATAAACAACGCTTTTCGCCTAGCATAACCAGTATCAACAACAATATGGAATCTTAAAAAAAGAGTGAATGAACATTACAAATAATTTATGAACTATGTAATAATGTAACGAACCACGAATGATATAATGGTCATAAATGAAGGTCCGCGACATTAATAAGTGGAGTAAGGACTTTAGTGGTAGAAAGAGAACAATTAAGGATTGTATAAATAAGATTACAAAAATGTTAAATGAATCTTTTACACTTTCAATATTTCCTGAAAAAATGCTCATTAAACAAAAATCTCGCAAAACTTGGCTAAAACACTATTTTTATAGTAGTATGAAAGCAATAAGGGCAAAAAAAATCTTGATATCAATGATGAGGATGAGACCACTTGTTCTAACTCTAAAGATGTTTCGAACATCCTCATGAGCCACTTCTCGAACCTTCTAGAGTCTAGTAGCCCACCCAACTATCTGGGCCTTGAGAAAATTATAACCTTAATTACAACCAAGATTTACCCTTATGACGAGGCTAACATGTTTCTTCTTATCAATGAGAATGAGATAAAAAAATATTTATTCGATATTGCTAGTTTTTTCAAATTATATTGGACCATCATCAATTCTGATTTCTCCAATGCGGTTAAATAATTTTTCCACTATGGGAAGATAGATCCCCATTGGAACAAAATCATGATCTCTCTCATTCTAAAAATTGACTATCTCATCTCCCCAGTAGATCTTAAATCTATTACCTGCTACAATATGGTATATAAAGTCATTTCTAAAATCTTCGCAATCAAAATAAAAAAACATACTTCCCGCTTTGATTGACTCCTTGCAATCAACGTTCATGCCAGGAAGAAACATCTCGAATAATAATAATTTGCTCACTCAAGATCTTATGCATGGTTACTTTACTAACAGAATAGCCCGAGATGCGCCCTTAAGATCGATCTCATGAAGGCCTTTGATAATGTTTGATGGCGGCTTCTATTTGATGTTCTTTTTGTTATGGACTTCCCCGCCAAAATGATTGTTTGGATCCTCCAATGTGTTTCCTCACCCACTATTCTATTTGCATAAATGGTAATAATTTTGGTTATTTCGCAGGTAGAAAGGCCTCCGACAAGGGACCATATATCCTTGTATCGTTTTATTATTGTTACAAAAGTCTCTTCTAGCATCTATAGTGAAAAGGGTCAACACCTTCATTTTAGGTTTTACTGGAAATGACAAAATTCGAAGATCATCAACCTCTGTTTCGTAGAAAACCTTATGGTTCTCTACATATAAATATTACTTTGTGTCGAATTAATCAAACAATGCATGGAAAAATTTGTAATGATTTCTGGTATTTTCCTTAATACAAACAATAGTCATGTTTGGGCTATTAAGTTGGCATCCTCTCCACCAGATATTTAGGAGTCCCGCTTATTTTATTAAGACTATCATACAATGGCTGCATGTTGCTCTTTCACAAACTCACCAACTGTATTAATTTGTGGATATCCAAACATCTTTTTTATGTTGTGAGACTCCAGTTACTAAAATCGGGCCTTTTTCAAGTCATGGACTGGTTTTCGGTTTTCATCCTCCCAATTCACATCCTTAATGAAATTTTTCAACTTTCTTGGAAAAATCATATGGTCGGATTCTAAGATGAAAATCATTAGGGCTAAGGATAATTAGAATAAGCTAACATTGAACTTAGAGAATGGTGGCATTGGGATCCTAAACCTTAAGATTTAGAATTTGGTGGCCGCCCTTAAAATAATTTAGTCCACGTTGACGAATAACCCTTCCTTAATCTGTACCAACATTTTATTATTGAAAATATAAAATACAAGAAAATTTTGGGGCCTAAAATGGGCTCTTCCCGGAGCTGGGGGTGGAGAAAAATCTTAAAACTTAGAAATCTAGCTGTTAACCACAACAAAGTTAACAACTGCATCAAAATCTCCACCTTTATTTGGTATGATCCTTGGTTGTTTCCTACTTCCCTCATTGACTGTTATGGTCCAAGTATCATCAGGTATGTGCGTTTACACGACAAAAGCATGGTCTCATACATTATCAGTAATGGTTCGTGGAACTGGCCATCTTACGCCCGCTCAGGTAGACGGATCAACAAGACTCATTTACTTAAAATTAGTAATGCTATAAATTTACTCTCCGTCCCGAAGGATCAGGATGATGTTTTATTCTGGATTTCAAACCAACTACAACATATTCATAATACGTAGTATGTACAGTTTATTCGACTAACAGCTCTAAACGTTCCTTGGGCCCCTTAATCCGAAACAAATTCAATATATTCAGACATTTATTTATAGCATGGCTAGCTATTTAGGGAAAGTTATATACTCGCGATAAGCTCATCTCTTGGGGTTTCACAACAATAGCTGATTGCGTTTTATGTGATAATTCATATGAATACATTAATCATATCTCAGTGGATTTTCCTTTTGTGAGGAAGATTTGGGATACCATTTTATGAATTTTGGTCATTTCGTCTCCAATGATGGACTGGCCAATCTGGTTATCCATCACAAGCTTGTGCACCCCTTTTACAAACGACCAAAATTTAAGGTCTGTTGTTGCTTACCATATCTTATCAGATCTCTGCTATAGATTCCATAGAATGAGATTTCCATAGCCTAGATGATTTGATCTACAACTTACACACTTATCTTATTAACTACAGTTGTCCACTAAGACCCTTTTTTTGTTTTTATGCTTTGATTGTCACATAACAGATTATTCCAGTACGAGTATAATTGTACCCTTTTGTTTTCATTTGGACATCGGGAATATCCCAAAGTATTTGTAAACAATATTTTTACTTATATTATTGCTTTTTATACAAAAAGAAATATATAATATTAACAAAAGATAATCTACCCATAACCATATAACATGAAACTTATTTACCAATAGCCATCATATGTTTGATAAATTATGGATAACTACCTGGTTTTGAATTCAAAGTACTAATAACCATATGGAATTTTTAAAATACCAATCATACCTTTGTTTTGTTAATATGATCTTGATATGTTCTTTGAATTCTTTCTTCTTTGTTGGATTTTAGTTTTTTCATTCAATCGATCTTTCCTACAATTTCTTATCACTTTTAATTCTTTATCCATCAATTTCTTTTCAAGTTGGAGATTGCTTCTTTTTTCTTTGCTCTTCTGCAATTATCGATTTACATGTGATTTATTTTTGTTATTTTTGTTTGTTTCGAGTTAATGTGTTGTTGTTTTATGATTATATGATTGTCTAATTTATGTTGATTCTTTGATTTCATAAATTCACGTAATTGTTTTGAGAATTATCTGGAAATAGTGATTTTGGAAAAACATGTTTTAGGATTTTTAATTTTTGTAGGTCTAGTTGTGTAATTAGTTAGTGTTGTTGGGTTGCATAATTACATTCAATTTGGTTGTGTAATTAGTTAGAGTGTTTTATTATAGAATTACATCCATTTTTTGGTTGCGTAAGTATAAAATGTTGTTGTGTTGCGCAATTATGTGTAATTTTTTTGTGTGTAATTACTATTTCTTATTTTTGTATTTTGGTTGCAAAAATATGTGAAAATTAAGTGTGCAAATATTATGAACTTATATTTTATTTTTTATTTTTTGTTTGTAGGTTTGCAATATGTTTATTAGTTATTTACAAAATAATCAGGTTTATGTTCGTCTACTTAGTACTTTTGAGAATAATGAAAGTATGGTTGATTTCATAATAAACAAGTGGGATTGGCTGGTTAGAGGTAATTTTAGATTCAATTATTCATTTGGTGAGTATAATAATTACTTCTTATGTTGTGAGCATGATTTTAAATCATTGGTTGCATTAGTTTACCGCAGTAAAGATCAAGATATTGTATTCGAGATTTTCAAAACTAGAGTTTTAGGTATTGATGATACTAATTTAGATAAATTATTATTACATAATATTGGTTCGATAGTTGAAGCTAATATATTAATTAGAGAACCTAGTTTAGGTCTTCTTCTTTTTAACATAAGAAACAATATCTTGCTACTAGAAGTTGAGTTGATGTTATACAAGATATATGGCATATATTTGAAAGTGGTTTTACATATCTATGTATTTATTTATCTCGGTTTTCTATCGAATATGGAGTTACTTATAAATACATTCACAATCATAAAGCAAAATTAAGGGTTCATTGTATGATGAATGAGAGAAAAAGTTGTTCATGAAGGTTTTATGTAATTGATCAGTCGATTGAATATATGGTTATCAAAAAATATGTTGGTGATTATAAGTGTTATCATGGTTTCTCGACCGAAATTAAAGATCATTTGATGTCCTATTTGATATCAAACGAGATAAACGATGGAATTAGATCAGGAAGTGACATTGATCCAAAAAAACTTCAAATTATTATTAAATACGAGTATGGTTTAAATATTTCTTATCGCATGTCATTGACTGCTTTGGGGAAAGCTTGAACAAAAGTCTGTTGAGATAGTTCTATTTTTTTGTTAAAATGTTATTTTAAGGCGTTAAAAATTCTAGACATCACAAATAATTTTTGGTTTGAGCATACTGGAGTCAATCGTTTTTTAAAATGATATTGTATAGCTTACAGAGCTCGTCTTCAAGGTTTTCAATATTGTCGTCCCATTATCTTTATCAATGACACATGTTTGACCGATATGAAAAAAATAGGTTATGCAATAGCTAAATATGGTAACAATAGTAAGTTTTTTTTTTTAAAAAAATATTATGTGTAAATAAAAAGTTTCTTTGTAGGAGCGAAATTACGTTTTAACTGATTGCGTAATTATGTGCAAACTACTCGCGTAATTAGATATTGTGTAACTAGTGATGTTATGAAAATACATAATTATTTTTTGGTTGCGTAATAACGTTCTAACCAGTTGTATAATTATGTGCAAATTAGTTATGTAACTAATTTTATGTTATGGAATTATACCTTATATAATTAGTTGTTAAATTACTATATTTTAGTTAATATTTATTACCATTTATATCTTCTATATGTCTTTTCCTATAGTATATTTTGTTATTGGGGTTGGAGATGATGATCATTGGTAATTATTTTTAGAGACATTAAAGCCTCATTTACTTCATCGTCAAATCACTTTTATATCTGATCGTCACTTATGCATAGTTAATGATGTCTCAATTGTTTTTCCTGATTCCTACCATTCATATTTTCTTTGTCCTCTTATTGTAAATCTAAATCACGTGTTAAGACGTACATCAAAGGGTTTAAAAAAGAAGATGATCAAGATTTTGAAACAATGTGCTCATGCACCCACTCAGAGTTCACTCAATTTACATTTGCATAAACTTTTTAAAGAAGGTTGAAAGATCTTACCTTCATGGAAAACCTTCCTTCGAAAAAGTATGTTTGCGTATTTGTTTAGGTAAACGTTATGTTTCTATGACTTTTAATAATCAAATTAAAATATTTTGTAACCTCTCTATTTTAGAATTTATTCAAAAAAATTAAAATTATGCTTATAAGCCATATGTCCAAGCGTTACTCTAATTTTTTACATTGGAGTAGATATATTTTTCATGATATTAAGAAAATAGATTGAAAGAAACGCTGAAGAATATCCTGCATAGATTGTCTGATCGTTTACATTCGTATTGTTTGAAGTTCAATCGGAACCGAATATGGTTGTTTATCTTTCCAACTACAAATGTATATGTGGTATTTGGAAAATTAAATATTTCTCTTGTTCACATGCTTGTACTGCTATGTTTAGTGTCAATGGAATCCTTTGACATATCATGCTATATTACAAGTTCTTCTAAGAAAACTTACCCTCCGGGCATAACAACTTTATCTACCTTTGGTGAAGCTTCTAGTACAAATTAATGTCTTATTGTTCTTGTACCTAGCTTGATTTGGAGATCTATAATATCTAAGAAAAAACATATTTTATCTCGATTTGAAGAGTTGCTTCATAAAGTAAAGTGCATATGTTGTAAAAACATGGTCATAATAGAATAACTTGTGAAGATAATATATAAAACAATGTAGTTTTCTTTGTTTAATTAGATATGTTCTTTTTTATCTCTATTATTTTTTCTTAAACCCGCTGGAATTAAACATATTTTAGCTATGCAAATAACCATTATTAGTTGGGTGCGTAGTTACATTATGATAGGTTACATAAAAAAGAACATTGTTATGAAAAAATAGAAGTGTAATTGAATTCGTAATTACGTTATAATGGGTTTTGGAATACTTTATAACTAGTTGTGCAATAACATTCATGTTGTCTAACTAGACATCTGTTATGAAAAATATCAGTGTAAAATGTGTATATCTTCTTGCAAATGGTTGTGAAAATAGAAAGACCCGAACATCTATATTTTGACAAGTCCAAACCTAGACTGTGGTAAAAATATATCTTAGGAAATATATAAAAAAAAATAAGATAATTGAATAGATATTATATCAAACTCAATATTTATACCAACGTTTAAATATGTGATATCTATAAATCATACCCAATTGATTTGATAAAACAAATAAGTTAAATAAAAAATTAATAAATATATCATTCATATTATATATATATATAATAAACTATAATACTATATATTATTATCTATCGTAAAAGCATAATTTATAAATTTATATTATACGTTAAATTATATTAAATGTTAACATAACATATTTTCATAAACGTGCAAATTTGGCATAACAAATTTGTACAAAATAAATTTGTATTAAACGTTAAATATAGTTAATATTGTTTTTATATTATTACTCATAGTTTAATTTTTTCTTTAAGTTTTTAATGTCGTGTTTTGGATCGGTTTGTATCATCTGGTTTCAGATTTGAATTGCTTTTCTGCTTGATGCAATATTTTTTTTACGCCATCTCTTTTTGCAAATTGTTGTGAAAATAAAAAAACTCAAACATCTATATTTTGATAAGTCCAAACCGAGATTATGATAAAAATATATATGAGGAAATATAAAAAAATGAAATAATTGAATAGATATTCATCCCCTAAAATCACATCAAGCTCAATATTTATGCAAATGTTTACCCATGATATTTATAAGTGATATCCAATTAACTTGATAAAATACAATAAGTTAAATAAAAATTTAATAAAAATTTCAATCATATTATATCTATGTAGTAAACTTATAATACTATATATTATTATTATTTATCATAAAAGTGCAATTAATAATATTATATTTTAAATCAAATTATACTAAACGTAAAATATTGTTAATATTGTTTTTATTTTGTTTTACATAGTTTAATATCTTTTTAAGTTGTTAATGTCGTATTTTTGATCGGTTTTTATCGTGCAGTTTCAGATTTGGATGGTAATTACAAAAATGTGTTTGAATATAAAAACTATGCTAAATCCAAAAACTGAAAACACAAACTAAAATCGAAAAATCAATAAACTTTTAAGTGTTTTTTCAATTTCTTTACTTCAACAAAAACTAATTTGATTTTTTCACGTCGATCTTAAAGCTTAACGAACAATAAATATTATATTTTTAATTTTTTTTATCAAATTCATGTTGTGTTTGCGAGTGAAGTTGAGTTTGACGACAGTTATTTCAATCAAACTATTCAACTTAAAAATATAATGGACACTCCATAATTTTTAAATATTTTCGAAAAAATTATTCTCTCGCCGTCCTAAAGATACATATACTATTTACATTAATATTACATAAATTTTAAATTATATTATTGAATTTGTTTTTATAGTTTTTGTCTTTCGTCTCTCTCTATTTTTTAAAACTTGTTTTTGAAATTTTTTTAGAACTTGATAATATCAAAATGACATTTGATTATAAATGGTTTTTTAAGTGTTTAAAATTTTAGCCATGTACCCAATATATATATTAGTGGACATTTCTACCAATAACCATCCAACATCAAGTTTATTTACTAATCATCAAAGGTTTGATAAAATATGGATAACCACCCAGTGATAAATAAGTATCTACAGATAACCATTTCCAAAATAACCTTTACTATTTTTATCATTTTTATTTCTTATTTTTGTTAATGCCATATCTTTCAAATAATGGCTCCAAATTTTTTTCGAAAATATCAGTTTTTTTAGATGAACAAAACTAGAACTATAAAAGATATATTTTTAGTTGTTTTAGTTGCGTAATTACGTGTAATTGAGTTGCGAAGTAAGCCTGATAAAAGAAAATATGTCCAATTGCGTAATTACGTGTAATTTGGTTGCTAAAAACAATAGTTTTGTATTTGTATAATTACGTGTACTTTGGTTTAAAAAAGAAATTTAGTTATAATTGTAGAATTCTGTGTAAATAAATTACGTAAATAAGAAGGAAATATTTTTGTAATAGGATATTGGTTGCCAAATAAATATGATTAAGTAAAAACAAAATACAAACTTGCTTTATGAAAATAAGTGTTAAATGAGTGTGAAGCAACTAATGTTCATATAATTGCAAAAATATGTACATTTTTTGTTGAAAAAACCTAAAAAAAACTTGAATATATTCTAATTGCGTAAATACGTGCAATTTAGTTGAAAAAACAAACGTGCTCGAGTTGCGGAAATTGTATAGCGTAAATAAAAAGAAACTAGCTATGCAAATAAGAATTTGGTTGGAAAATAAATATCGAAAAGAATTTTTTTTATTGTGAAATACGTGTAAGTTGGTTGCTAAAATATCATTTATAATTTTTTTTTCAACCCAAATATTTATTGGAAAAAATAAAAATTACAACCATTTCCGTTGAATTGGTTGGAACGTTGAAAACAAAAAACACTAAGACAATATTTGTAAAGAGTAGATTAATTATCAATAAATACTAAAAAATTAGAATATAACTGAAAATTTAATTATTGTTATTAAATATTTTTTAGAGTAGCTGTGTAGATAATAACATATGGCACACTTGAAGTGAGATTCTTTTTTATATTAATTAGACTTCCAAATTCTATATTTTTAGAAAGTTGAAATTACCAAAATTCTCTTGACATATGAAAATCTAAATTTTAGCATTGAACGCTCATTTCTATCACGATCAATATCTACTCTCAAACACTAACCTTAACTCCAAAATCTACCTAAAACTCATACAATCTCTTCCAATTTTAATAGGTAGGTACATAATGTTTTTCTGGTCAATAATTCTAGTAATAACACTCCACATAATGATTTTATCTTTCTTTTAGAAATTTTAATTTCATTATAAAATAAAAACTCAGGTAATAAGATTAAAATTCTACTAATATATTAGTTTGTTATAGAGAGATTTGAATATGAAACGTAAAATAACCATTTAAATCAACAAAATTAAGTAAAAAAATTATTCACAATTCACACAGTCAATCAATCACAAGAGAACTAAAATTGAAACTATGAAGAAACTTCGTACTGCCCCAGTAAAAAAACTCATACAGATATTGTTGACTTATTATAGAAGAGAAGTAAGTCTGCTAGTGATGCAGACAGTTCGGTGAATTAGTAGTTTGGAGCTCCGGTGTCATTTTTTTACCCACAGCACCTTATTTCGAAGGAAACGATGTCACGAACGCAAGTCACCAGCTTCGCTCGTGAGCTATGGGCTTTTTTAGGCATCCGGGCTCATCTATCCTCTTTTTTCGCACTTTTAATACTTTAGGTTATTTTTGTAATTTTCATATTTTTAGTTTTAGGGTTTCGCTTGAACTCTATATAAACCTATCTTCTATTCATTGTTAGGGGAATTGTTTTGTTTAATAAAAATTAGGGTTTATCCCTCTTAGGCTTCTGCTACGTTTTACTCTCCATCATAGTGGTATCAGACACAGGGAGTCATGCGCGATGGTACGAGCAAGAACCAGCGATCGCGGTGACGCTAGAGTGTACCGAGATACAAATGATGTAGATGATCGTGAAGATGCTGACCTACGCCGTCAGGTAGCCGATCTTACCCGGCAAGTGGCTGTTCTTACCGCCAAGCAACAAAGCACAGAGGTTGAGGGTATGGTTAACCCTTTTGGGGAGGGGATCGACCAGACTACTTCTCACCCACGTCGCTGGGAGCTTGGTTTCAAGATAGACGTCCCGGACTTTGATGACAGCCTTAAGGCGGAGGCACTTATCGATTGGTTATCACAGATTGAGGAAGTCCTGGACTTCAAGGAGGTTCCGGAGGAGAGAAGGGCCGCATTAGTCACCATTCACCTACGCGGTAGGGCACAGGCTTGGTGGCAGCAGGTGAAGCAGAACCGCGCGCGTGCAGGCAAGGATAAAGTCCAGAGTTGGGAGAAATTCAAAAGAAAAATCCGCAAGGCTTTCCTTCCCTACAACTTCGAGCGGGAACTCTACCAGCGAATGCAGAATCTTCGTCAGGGACCCAGATCTGTTGATGAATATACCGAAGAATTTTATCAGCTGCTGGCTCGCACAGATGTCACCGAGTCGCCGCACCAGCGGGTCTCCCGCTATATTGGCGGGCTACGCCTTCAGCTTCAAGACACGCTGAATATGTTCGATCCATCCTCGGTTTCTGAAGCCCATCGGCGTGCCCTCCAGGCAGAAAAACAGTCGGCTCGCCAGACCCAGACTAGCGTAAGGACCGGTGCTCCTTCAGGGATTCCGGCGTCCAAACCAGTTCTCCGCCCAACACCTGATCCGATCCCTCCTGGGCGCCGCCCAACACCTGATCCGATCCCTCATGGGCGCGATGCACCAAGCCGTTCTTCAAACAATTTACGATGCTATGGCTGTGGAGAATTAGGACATCGTCAGGTCGAGTGTCCCAATGCTGCGGGTGCTAGGGGTCTCTTTTCGCAGGAGGTGTTTGAACCAAATCCTATTGTTCTTGATGGCCCTCCAAAATTCGATACCTACAATGATGACTTGCCTGAGGATGAGGAAGAAATCGTGACTGGCGATGTTGGAGCAGTGCTGATGCTGCGCCGCACTTTCTTGTCTCATCGCGTTCCGGAACAGAGCGACAGACTGAGGAGTAACGTGTTTCAGTCGACGTGTACGATCGGCGGGAAGGTGTGCACCTTCATCATTGATGCTGGCAGCTGCGAAAATGTCGTCTCCGAAGCATCGGTTTCGAAGCTAGGGTTGAGGGCAGAATCGCATCCCAAGCCGTACAAGCTCGCCTGGTTAAGTAAAGGTACGGATATCACCGTCTCCAAGCACGTGCTTGTTTCTTTTTCTGTAGGGAAAACATACCATGATGAAGTCTTCTGTGATACTGTCCCTATGGATGCTTGTCGTCTACTGCTTGGTCGTCCTTGGCAGTACGACCTGTCTGTTCTACATGATGGGCGGGCAAATACCTACTCATTCTTTTTTAGGGGAAAAAAGATCGTTCTTATGCCAGCAAAGCCTCAACCCCTGAGCATTCACTCTACTCCTCCCTCATCGACTTTGTTGTCCCGTGCTTCTTTTCAGACAGCTATGGAAGAGGCTGGCGTGGTTTTCCTATTGTTCTGTGACCCTGTTGTGCCGATTTCCACGGCGGACCATAGTCTTGTCATTCAGTCTTTTTTGCAGGAGTTTGCAGATGTGTTTCCAGCGGATTTGCCACCCGAATTACCTCCTTTGAGAAATATTCAACATCAGATCGACCTGGTCCCTGGTGCTGCTCTCCCAAATCGACCCCACTACCGAATGAGCCCGAAGGAGCATGAAGAATTACGTCGACAGGTGGAGGATTTGTTGGAGAAGGGACATATTCGGGAAAGTCTCAGCCCTTGTGCAGTTCCGGCATTACTGACACCGAAGAAGGATGGTTCCTAGCGTATGTGTGTGGACAGCCGAGCTATTAACAAGATCACTGTTCGCTACAGGTTTCCTATACCGCGCCTGGATGATCTGTTAGACCAGTTGGGTGGTGGTTCTGTGTTTAGCAAGCTTGATTTGAAGAGTGGATACCATCAGATTCGGATTCGTCCTGGTGATGAGTGGAAGACGGCGTTTAAGACGCGTGAGGGCTTGTTTGAGTGGATGGTGATGCCGTTTGGCTTAACGCGCCTAGCACGTTCATGCGTATCATGAATCAGGCATTGAGACCTTTCATCGGTAAATTTGTTGTTGTTTACTTTGATGATATTCTGATTTATAGTTCGAACCATTCTGTGCATCTATCCCATTTACGTGAGGTGTTATTGGTGTTGCGTCGAGATAAGTTTTATGCTGCTACTACCAAATGTTCGTTTATGTCCCCAGCTGTTCAATTTTTGGGTTATATTGTTTCTGTTGACGGGTTACGAGCTGATCCGAGCAAAGTTGCTGCTGTGGACCAGTGGCCTCGACCTGCTTCCATTACCGAGGTTCGTAGTTTTCATGGTTTAGCATCGTTTTATCGACGTTTTATTCCCCATTTCAGCAGTATTATGGCCCCGATTACGGATTGCATGAAGGGCATAAAATTTAGTTGGTTCGACGATGCTGATGCAGCATTTGTAGAAGTTAAAAGGCGTCTCACCACAGCGCCTATTTTGGTGCTGCCCGACTTTTCCCAACCATTCGAGCTTCATTGTGATGCGTCTAAATTTGGTATTGGGGCAGTTCTCTCCCGATCAGGGCGTCCCGTGGCTTTCTTTAGTGAGAAATTGGCAAATGCCAAACTGCGATTTAGTACTTATGATATTGAATTTTATGCGATCGTTCAGGCTATCAAACATTGGCGTCATTACTTGTTTCAGCATGAATTTGTGCTATATACTGATCATGATTCTTTAAAGTACCTTGGTAGTCAAGACAAAGTATCTCATAGACATGCTGCTTGGATAGCTTATTTGCAGCAGTTCACTTTTGTCATCAAGCACAAGGCTGGTATTACGAATCGGGTTGCTGATGCTTTGAGCCGACGTCACACTCTGTTGACTGAGATGCGCGTTCAGGTTCCTGGCTTTGATTCTTTTGTTGACCTTTATGTTACTGACTCATTCTTTTCTCGGGTTCTGGAACTGATTCAGCAGAGCGAACATTCTGATTTTTTATTGGAAGATGGTTTTCTCTTTCGTGGCGTACAACTGTGTATCCCTGACTGTAGTTTGCGTCCGCGGCTAATCCAGGAGCTGCATAATGAAGTTCATGTGGGTCGTGATCGAACATACCAGTTGCTGTCATCCTCCTATTTTTGGCCATCGATGCGGAAGGAAGTTGGTCATTTTGTCGCCCGTTGTCGAATTTGTCAGTTGGCCAAGGGAACATCCACAAATGCAGGTCTTTATTTACCCCTGCCGATTCCGGCTCATCCCTGGACCGACATCAGTATGGATTTTTTTCTTGGTTTACCCCGGACTCAGCGTGGATTCGATTCTATTTTTGTGGTTGTTGATCGTTTTTCTAAGATGGTACACTTCATTCCCTGTAAAAAAACATCTGATGCAGTGTGTGTTGCGCAGCTTTTCTTTCGGGAGATTTATCGTATTCATGGCCTTCCCAGTACCATTGTTTCTGACCGTGACACCCGGTTTGTGAGTCATTTTTGGCGCAACTTATGGCGTATGGTGAATACACAACTCAACTTCAGTAGTGCTTACCACCCTCAGACGGATGGTCAGACAGAAGTGGTTAACCGATCTCTCGGTAACTTGTTGCGCAGTCTGGTAGGAGATCATCCGAAGGCTTGGGATCAGCGCTTACCGCAGGCGGAGTTCGCCCATAACCATGCTCTTAATAGATCCACGGGTTTTTGTCATTTTCAGGTGATGTATGGTATTGTGCCTAGGGGTCCAGTAGACTTGTTAGCACTGCCTAGCAAGATTCGTCCTCATACAACTGCTGAGGAACTTGTCTCACAGATTTGCCAAACCCACCAGCAGACTCATGATCAGTTGGTCTTGAGCACCGCCAAATATAAGTCTCAGGAAGATTCTCATCGTCGTCCTGTTCAGTTCGAAGTTGGTGACTATGTATGGGCAGTTTTAACAAAGAATCGGTACCCTGCTGGTGAATACAATAAACTGGCCGCCCGGAAGATTGGTCCAGTGGAGATTGTGGAGCGGATCAATCTGAATGCTTATCGCCTACGTTTGCCTAGCCATGTCCGCACGACTGATGTTTTCAATGTTAAGCATCTGATTCCTTATGCAGGTGATTCTTCTGATGGGGAGACCGGGTCAGATTCGAGGGCGAATCTTTTCTATCCCGGAGGGAATGATGCAGACAGTTCGGTGGATTAGTAGTTTGGAGCTCCGGTGTCAGTGTTTTACCCATAGCACCTTGTTTCGAAGGAAACGACGTCACGAACGCAAGTCACCAGCTTTGCTCGTGAGCTATGGGCTTTTTTAGGCATCCGGGCTCATCTATCCTCTTTTTTCGCACTTTTAATACTTTAGGTTATTTTTGTAATTTTCATATTTTTAGTTTTAGGGTTTCGCTTGAACTCTATATAAACCTATCTTCTATTCATTGTTAGGGGAATTGTTTTGTTTAATAAAAATTAGGGTTTATCCCTCTTAGGCTTCTGCTACGTTTTACTCTCCATCAGCTAGTAACAAACTACAAGTGAAATTTATATCAACAACCCAAAAGACAGAAATTTAGTGTATGAACATATCCCGATCCTTCTTCCCATGTTAAACCTATGTTAAACTGATATGGGATGTTGGACCAAAACCAAAGTCGTACGGGTTATTGGGTCTAAATCGGACGATATCGCACATAGTGTGGAGATCGGTGTATTCTTACTTATATACAAAGGTGGAATATGCGAACTCCATATTCGTTACACGAACCCACCTTAAGAGATCGACACCGTCCTCGTTCAACTAAGGATGAGTAGAAGATTTTCCATGGAGTAATTCTACATATTCGTGCACAATTTCACACAATCCAAACATGTGGATTTACATCGAATGATATTCATACCTGCAAAATCGAAACCCTAGTTGTAGCCTTCAAAATCCAACAAATCTACATCCAAATCGCAGATATTAACATGTACTAACATATTGACTAATTACAACTCGAAAAAAACCGAAAAATAAGAAAAATTGATTTTTTAACAAAAACTTAAACTCTTAATATCACTAAAAATAGCCACCTTAATTCGAAACAAGATACGCCAACAAATAAAAAAAAAACATACAGTCTCGAGAAATCTGAAGTTTTTAAAAAATTATATTAAAAATTTTAGAATTTTGAAAAAATATCGTGGCTGAAATTAGAAGTATGAAATATTTATAAGAGAGATAAGCGTAAATATTGAGGGTCTCATTTTTATTTACATGAATAGGATAACTGTTAATATTGAGACGAATGTCACCAACCGGTTACTGAAGTTTGCTTTTTACGCGAAACATTTGATATAGCACTAGTCAGTTTAACCTGGCCCAAAATTTATTAGTATCAAAGACTAGTGTCGGCAACCGGCTTCTAAAACTTTGCTTTCCCCGTGAAACATTTGATATAGCAGTAGTTATATGATAAAAGAGGATAATAAACACACTATTCTTATTGGTAGATTTAGGTGATCATGTGCGATTGAAAGTTTGCGGGATGCAAGAGAGGGTCCATTGTAATTGATTTTGTACTTATGGTTTTGTGTAGACCAAAAGTGGTTTTTATATAAAAAAAAAAACAAACCAACATTCACTCAATACGAGTGAATACGAATTTTCACGTATGTAAACCACTGATAGTGATATTATATTCACGCATGTGAACCACTGATAGTGATATTATATTCACGCATGTGAACCACTGATAGTGATGTCTAATATTGGTGCACGTCCTGTCACATTTTGTAAAACGACGTGACATTGTCATACAGTCAAAAGAAAAAAAAATCATTTGATTAAAGGAATTTATTTAGGTAACAAAAGCTTGGCTAGTAAACTTTAACTAGATACATGGCTGTACTATTGTCCGTGAAAACTAAGAATTGTTCGAAATTAAAAATCCAACCAGAAGAAAGAGACGGGAGAAGATTTTGTGAGAGTAAGTGTGATTTTAGGGCTGTCAACGGTTCTCCGGAACCGAGAACCGGACCGGGACCGAACCAATAAAGACTGGACCGAGAATCGGACCGAACTTTAACAGTCCGGTTCGCGGTTCCATTCTAAAAACCGAAAATCGATAAGGAACCGAAACAAAAAACTGGTTAGGAACCTAACCGATAGAACCGATAGAACCGATAAGGAATCGAACCGATAAAATCGATAGGACCGAAGGAACCGATACGGAATCGAACCGATGAAACCGATAAACCAGTAGAACCGATAAGAAATCAATAAAACCATTAAAACCGATTATTTATTATTATTATATATTCTTTTATAAATTATAGTACCAAAATTAATAGTTAATTACTATTTTTTTAAGAAAATGATAGATCAATTTATAAACTTCAGTTTTTATATCATTTATTTTAATAAAATAATAATTAAAAATCAATTTTAATTGATTTTATTTTTTTAAGTGGACCGAACCGGACCGAAACCGGACCAAAACGGGACCGGACCGAATTCGGACCGAACCGAACTCGAACCGAAACTGGAACCGAACCGAACCGGACCGAACCGAACCAAAAGCTTAGCGGTTCGGTCCGGTTCTAAAAATTAGAACCGAAAACTTAGCGGTCCGATCCGATCCGAACCGATAAGCTTAGCGATCCGGTCCGATTCCTTCAAAACCCAGACCGAACCGGACCGATAACAGCATTACGTGGTTTATTGGGATCGAAGAAGCCATCTATCTACGTCGGATAAGAACACAGATTGTCATGTAATATAATGTTTAATAATTTATATTAATGTTTCAAGTTTATCAAAAATTAATTTATATGCAAAAATGCAAAATGAAAAATCTTATTTTAAAATATAGTATATGAGAAAGGACTGAAATTACTTGAATATAATAAAACACGACAAATCTAAATTTATGCGCTAAATCAAAATGAAATTTAATTTAATTTTTAAAATGGACCTCCAGTTTCAATGAATCTGAATTTTAGTTGAAGAGAATTCAGCCTCACGAGTAGATATTTTCCAAATAAAAGACGGAATTGAACATAAAGAGAGACTTCAATTGATGAGGAAGGGACATCGTTTATTCTTGGATCATCTAAATTTCGGAAACATTAAGTCAGGGAATAGCATACTAACTATTCAATTAAATGTCAACCCAGGAAATTTGAATCCCATATGGTCATAGAATCTCAGAAAAAAATATCAATTTATGTAAGTCGCACACTATTTTTTCATTCAATTGTTTTTTAGAGCAGAGGGATTGAAAACGATGTTGCATTTGAGGTTCCATTTAGCTACTTCTGCATTTCATTGATCCTAGATTATCAACTATTCTGTTTGAACTTGAGAATGAAGTATGTAGTTTCCAGCATACAGAGTAGCCTTCATCAGGGAAAAACCTTGGAGATGGAGATTTATCAAAGGCAGGTCTCCAAAGATTTCGACTATTCCAGATCTGACTTTATTATGTACTATAAAGGTAAATTTATTTTATTCAGAGAGATTGAATTGACTAGCTGACTTGATCTCCTTGCGTTATTGAAGAACCATGGACGAACTAGTGAGATTACCTTTCGAGCCAGTTAGCCGCATTGCTTCAGTTTAAAGCAATAGGCCATCAAGGAGGGATTTGGCTTCAACAATCATAGGTGACGTTTTTCCATATAGCCAACCAAAGCCTTAGATCATGTAAGATTCTTGACGTTTTCAGTCTTTAATTGATTTGAGAGACTTGAGATAATGAAGGAGAATTGCTGCATAAGCAAGAGATTATAGAAAACCTGAAACATTAGATAAGAAAATCAACTGTTCTGCAATGATTTAGAAAGCTAGACAGGATTAAGATCATGTTGAGCTTGGTAGAAGCATAAACATCAAGATATATTAGAAAAATTATTAGTCATTTGTACAAATGCAACTCATACCAAATTTTCTATCTCTTAGCATCTTTTAGATTCTTGTTAGTTAATGTTTTGACGTCCTGGTCAACCTCAATTTTGTGTCTTACAGGTGAAGTAGTCAAACTAAATATGGTCTCTTTGTTAGGGGTTGGATGCTCACGGGCTAAGTTGACATATTCAGATGAGTTATTTCAATTGAATCCTGTTTCCAAAGCTTTAATATCTTCAATGACTTCAACCTCAAGGGAATGATGTTTGTCCTTGTCCTTCTTAAAATCACGGTCAAAATAAGAGGTAATCTTATTCCTTTTGTCCTAAGAAGGGCTATTATTAGTTTTTATGTTATTCTTAATATGATTTGTGTCATTTGATGTGTCGTTTCCGTGATCTGAGTTGCCTTCTTGAATTATAATTGATTTCATCTTTGAAATCCTTTTTTTTGATCTTGTTTTGTGTATTTTCTATAAATAGAGGTTATTTGTTGAAGATTAGTTTGGGGTTGATTTGAATTCTTATGAAGTGACTTGATTATAGTTGTGGGAATGTTAAGAATGTCCTGACTTTCTATTTCTTTTGGTGATTACTTGTGATACTTCGGTTGATGATTTTCTTTGCTAATTGTATTTAAGCTATTCTTGATGGTGGTTTCCGTTTCTTCATTAGCTATTTCGTTAACTATTAGAGACTTTATTTTTGTTTGTACCAGAATACAAATTCTTGTACTCTCTTTTGGTTCTTTGTGAGATTGATGTGTAGTCTGATTGTTTTCTTCTTATATTTTTGTAAGTTCTTTGGATTTTTTTGCAATTTTTTTATTGTGCCCAATATGATAACAAGAGAAACAATACTCAAGAGAAACAAGAGAACCTATATTTTTTACCAAAGCTGATCCAAATCTGGTCTAATAGTTTTTTTTATAAATAAATTTATGTCCAAGCCCGACAACAAAGGCTGATTCTTTTTAGGGACCCACACTTTGCCTATTATTTTTTCTAATATTTTGATTGAATCATCATTATACATCAGCGCAGGTATGTTAGTAAACAATATCCAAATAGAAGGTATTGATGGCTCTTTTGGGTGTAAAGCTTGGACATTGTTTCGACAAACGAATGAGATATTATCCAATCATTCATATGTTCATTTTAATATCTTCTTTCATATCAATTTATATCATGATATGCCTGGGATCCCAAGTTGCAAAACTATACATACCTTTCAGGCCAAAAGATTTTAAAAATGGCTAGATTTCGGGGCAGTAGTGGCTCACCTTGTGAGAAATTTCCTATTAATGTAGTCTTTACTTTTTTTTTCTAACATGTTTTTATCTTTAGCCTGAAAATCTATTGTGATATATAGTCTCCCATATCTTCAAAATTAACATTTTCATGTTGAACTTCGTCTGAGACAGGTATCAAGATTTCAACATAAGATTTCTTGGGGTGATAATTTAGATTCTTAGCTAATTGTTGTTAATTTCGATTCTTGATAGTAGGATTGTTGTTTTGTTTTAAGAGTTGGTTGTTTGGCTGAGTTGATTCGTCATTTCATAGTGAAGGAGAATCAGATTATGTTGGTATTTGTTGATGTTGATGTTGTCGATTATGGCTCTGACCGGAGATGTATTTCGTTGTTCATGTTTCGATGACAAAGGTGGCCATGTCGGGGGGAACTGGAAGTGAAGTTTATGATTTACCATTAGTTTTTTGAGATGCGGAGGAAGCCATGAAGAAGGTGCCTTGTTGATTGAAACTTGCCGGATTGATTCAAGACTACATTTTTTGGAGCTACATTCTTATCATTCAAATGGAGAGCTAAGAGAGTTAGATACAAATAAAAAATATTTATACTCTTTACCTAGCCATAAAAAATCAAATTAATTTATATGAATGAATAAAATTCATATATATATATATATATATATATATATATATATATATATATATATATATATATATATATGTCATAAAAAATATTCGAAATTATTATTTAATATTTTGTTTAGTTATATTTTTTTTAAGTTGTTAAAATATTTAGATCTTTCAACCATTAGATATTTTAAATGGTTTATTAGATTTATCAACTATATTATATTTTTTATTTGTTTTTAAAATGGTCGCAATCTTTAGATATTTATACTTTTTAAATATCACTAATATTAAATAGTTTATTAGATTTTTCAACTAATATTTTAAGATATTATAAATAATTTACTATAAGTAATAAAAGATAAAACCTAAAAATATATTAAATTGACAAAATAATAATGATCATTGATATAATAAAACAAATACATAACAAAATCAAATAGTAAATGTTAATAAAATCAAATAAAAAACTAAATCAATCATGTGACACTAACCAACTAACCAACCTAATCTTCGAGCCCGTTAGGATTATCGAAATACACTCTCATAACCGGCACATTAATCTTTTCATGCACATGATAGTTATAGGGAACATAATGCATGTCGCAATACGGTGTCCGATATGGAAGCAACATTTGTTAAGTATTTTAATCTCATCCCATATGCTTATTTTATTGGGGGTCATTTTTCATCTTAAAAAAATGAAGGGTTTTTTTTAGTTAAATATTTTATGAAGCACTAAAACTTTATTATAGTACTTATAACCATGATATATATTCAAGAATTCAATGCGTTTAATTTTATATAATGTATATTGAATATGTTGATAAACACTAGAATAATTTATCAACTTTAAATGTAAAAAGTACTAGTAGTAGTAATAATGGAAAAGCAAAGTCACCAAAACTATGTGAGAATGATAATGCTAAATAGTGGAATGTCAAGAGAAACTCCTCAAGCTGATAATGAAATGGAAAGATATTCGAACAATCCATTTGAGTTACAATAGTATGATGAGAATAACCCACTTGATATCATAAAGTGGTGACAATTGAAAGAAGATAAGGAGAATTTTTCAATACTATCAACACTGGCGAGTGAATATGCGTTTAGCGAAGACAGACTTCTATACATAAGTAAACGAATAAAACTGACTAGCGGACACTTGAAGCGCTTGTTGCAACCAAAGATTGGACTACGGTGTATCAGAGGACGCAATATAAAGAGTTTAAAATGAAAGAGAATCCATGAGACATCTTTGATGAATATCCAGATAAAATGGAAGATGAACTTGAACAAGATCTTATTGCTGAAGGTTTTGTGGATTTTGATGAAGATATAGACGAAGATGATCTAAATTGGCAAGATGAAAGATATTTCACATTATACTAGAGTTTGTAATAGGATAATTTAATTTGAGAATATTTTTACAACTCGTGCCCCCGCAAGAATATAAAATGTAAAAGACTTAAATTAATATAGTTTATTTTTTATCCTTCAAAATCTAACAACTTATCATACTTTTCTACCACTTATAAAAACAAACAAACTATAACAACTTATAGTATAATCAAACTATAACACTATACCCATTATTTTATCATTAGTAAGGAACGATCAATATATAACAACAATTTACAAATTATAACCAAACCATAATAATAATCAAATATAATAATAAAATTATAATGAACTTATACTAATTTAAAATTATAATTTACAAACAATATAACAATTTATTTACCAGACAATAACAACACTTATATTATGTGTTACAATAAAAATATAACAGTAAACCATAATAATAATAATAAAACCATAATAATAATAATAATCAAATTATAATAATAAAGCTATAATAACTCATAATACTAGTTTAAAATTATAATATACAAAATATATAACAATTGGTTTTTCAACAGTAACAACACGTTGTTATATATGTTACAAAACTTATATAATAACACATGTATTCTTATAAATTATAATTTAATCATAATAATAATCAAATAATAATAACACTATAATAGCCTACATAATATACTATTGTGATGGTTTTGATATTAATCGTGTCGTGTTGTGCATTGACCGTGACAGTATATTATTGTGATGGTCTTGATATTAATCGTGTCGTGTTGTGCCTTGACCGTGATAGTCATGATTGTGTTTTGTCGTGATCACGACGGTTGTGACCATGATAATAAATATCACCATGTTCTACAGCGAATCATTATCATGACTGTCATGACAGTTCTACTATGATCCTGCCAAAATACGTCGTGACGTTTTGTTAGATAGCGGTAACCAGTACAGATATTTCTTTTAATAATTTGTACTGTAAATTTTATCAAAATTTAACTATGAATGTTTTTTTGTACGAAGGGTTTTGCCAAAAAGAAAAAATTATGCAGTATATATTGTATTTTTTTCCGTATAGTTAAAAATAAAAATGTAGATTACAATGTAGGTGAGGTGTGCACGAAAGACAACATATAATTCAGTTTTCCAGCTGCATGTTATACTATTATTTTATAGTGTGTGCATATATTACTTAAATAATATAATATAATATTTTATTTTTGCTCTTATTCGTGGATTTTATAGGATCTTAATTTAGTTGAGTATAACCAGTTAGAAGTTGGTACATAGTGAGTACGGGATCATGTAACTTTCATGGTGCACTCCTTGAGAAGTTGGGGTTCATTAAGGTAGTAATTGGCACTATATTTATTGTACGATCAGTTACACATCGATAAATTATGGATGATACTCATTGGTTCATTGTCAACTATCATCTGACAAGATAAGACATGTAGTATGTTATATGTAAATGATAATGTTACACAAGTGCACATTCAGACGTATACGCTTTAATATATGTGTATGGTCAAAGTAGGAGATTGTAAAAATATCCTTAATGTCTCATCACACCTGAATTCAGAGTATTGGGGCTTGTTGTCATTTGTTCAGTTAAATAAATGTAATCAACTTTAAGTTAAATACATTGGACCTAATATAATAACAAATTTTATATAACTATATAGCTCATATACTATTTGGGTTAAATGTGGATCTCGAATGAGGGCGTGCTAATCTAACATTTTAGTTATTTGACTTTAAAAGGCCTACAATGGGTGAATAAAAGCTATGATTTCTTATAGTGGCAAGTAAGTCGAACTATAACATTTTAAAGAATAAATTAATAAGTTGATTTAAAATATAAGATAAATAATAATTCATATTTAAAATATTCAGTGGACTACTAATTAATTCAATGAATACAAATTAGTAAATATGAATAGTCGTCTAAAAACCCTAATGCATTATCCATGTAATCTAAACTTTAAATTTGTCGCTTCACTTTAAAATCATAATCCAGTGTTCTTTATTGCTGACTAAGTCAAGATTTACTGTCTTAATACCTTAGAGATGGTGAGCAAACCACTTTTCAAATTGTAGCAAGAATCATAACCAGTTTTTCATCAATGAATTGAATCAAACTGTATCTTCTATAGAATGAAAACGAAAAAATAATGAAGACGCAAAATCGTAATGGTTTTTAGTTCATTGATATTAAGATTTACAACAAAAGGATCATTCGTTCGGTGTTTTTAAGGTTTATGACCCTGAAGCGATGTATTACTAACATAACATTAACTTATGGCTAGTAAAGACATAATTTTATAATGAGTAAACAACATACATAAAAAGAAATATATAAAGTATGAAATGGATCCTTGTTCACAAGGTTTGATTAATATTTAAAAGTATTTATAAACCTCAAACAAGAAACTGTAATTGACATAAAAACTAGAGTTCTAATTATTATTTTCCAATCTTATTCCTCTCAGGTCCCAACTAAGTAAAATCACTTTTTGCACACTTTCCTATATTAAAACAACTTAGTTAAAATAATTAAAAGGGAATAGTAAACACATTTTGAATTTAGGATATGTAGTATTTAGCTTCAAATATTAGGTTCTGATTGCCAAACGGGTACCCGTTTCAGTCACTGATACTTGTGTGGTCAACGACTAAAAAAATCTATATGTTTTAGCTTTTATGTCGAATAATTAACCATTTTGGCCAATGCCTATAAAAATGACTAACCATTTTTTCATTATTTATACATAGCTCACCACTTCCTACCTTAATTATCATCCCAAATTCTCTTAAAATTTATATATTCTCACTAACAAACATTTTTTGAAAAAATATAACTCACATGTACTCATCTCAAATTTATATATTCTTATCTGGAATTAATGATGAATGTCGATAATGATTCCATACAGAAGACAACGTAGTTCAAGAAATGTCTACAAAAAGAAAGAATAGGTAAAGCCATAATAACATGAAAAGGAAAAACCGACGTTACCACAAAATGATGAAGCCTCAATAGTTCTTGGTGGATTGAGTTGAAAAAAAATATACCCCATTATGTTTTTTGAGAGTGGTGAGATGATTGACATTTCATGTACTGATTCTCTTGTATATAGTCTTATGTACTTATGATGGATAAGATTTACAATATTTAATTTCACTTGGTATATTATGCTAGTTGATGAATTTTATGCTAGTCTTGATTTAAATAAGGATAATGCTAGTAATCATAGCCATAATTTTAATCTTAATGGTGTTCTAGGTACAATTAATACATCTGAGTTAGAAGCAAAATTAGGTATGCCTATGTATGACCTTACTGACTTTATAAATTAGAGTATCATAATCGTAAGTGGCGTACAAATTAGATTTTTGGAATTAGAATATTCAGCTGACTTACTAAATAATGGTAGACCTTGTTCGGTTAACAACAAGGGTATGGTTAGACAAACTATTATTAAATTAAATCTGAAAAGAGTTCTTAGATGGATATTGAAATTGGCAAGTGATTGTTTAATGTCTGCTAATAATAAGAATTCACACATGACCAATCTTCAAACATTTGAAACCTTTTCTATACTATTGTGATGAAAAATAAATTTATCCACTTTGATCATTAGGCATATGGACTATTCTAGTAATAAATGCGATCTATCTATCTTACAAGATGATGATATCTCGTATTCTTAAAAAATTAGACTATATCAGAAGTTACTAGTTCTGAGCGGTTCCAAATGAGGAAAATTATCTATAAAAACTCAAGAGATATATATTCATGTTGAAGACATCTACTAGAAGTGAGAGGGTTTCATAATATTTTGAGGCACCTATAATTGAAATATAGAGTTAGAGTAAATGTATTCCATATTTTCTATCTAAATAATGTGTAGCATATGGACATGATAGACTTGAAATGGTAGTGTAGTTTGGTAGTAGTACTTCTGAGGCAACACCAAAACCTAGTATAAGACTGAACTATTATTAGATGTTGGAGGACATACATGAAATGATGGGTCAATTACATGAAAGGGTGGATCAATTGCATGATATGCATGGTCAATTTTATGTAAAAATGGTTAATTATCTTATATGTATGGCTAATTACATCATATAGATAGTCACTTATATAAGAAAAAACATACGTTCCAAAATGGTTTTGATTTGTGGTATTTGTGTTATCTTTTACTTTAACTATGATTTCAATGATCACATGAAGATGACCAACACCTATAATGAATATTGTTCTGGATATTCAGGTGGTCATCCTCCACCTCCAGCTTATTCAACAACCACCAAGTCTTGTGTATGAGAATGATTAATGATGATATAATCCAGCGATTTAGATTTTTTCGACTCATTGTATGAATATCAAACTTTATAAGAATTAATTTCGGTTGTCTTACATGTTTTAAGTATTTGGTTGTATGATTAATATCTTACTTAGTTTCTACCTTTTAAGATCTAGTAATGCAGAGCAAAAAAAATCTTATTTGAATTTAGATGTCAAAACTATGAAAATGATAAGAAAGTAAAATTGACTAATAACTTATTTATATTAAATTATTAAAAATATATAAATTAAACATAACAAATTCAAACAAAAAAAATACATAAAATAATTTTAAATTGAAAAATTAAATAAATAACAAAAATCTAATTAAATGGGTTCATGCGTAACCGAACGAGTACCCGTTTAGAAGGATAAATCCTCAGATGAAAATAGATTCAGCCCCGGAAAATAAGGGGGTTCGAATCAAATAAGAATCTCTCCAGACACCAAATATGAATGATGAAAACTAAGAAAGACTTCTCATGCGAGAGAAACGAGACCAATTACGCAGAGAATTTGAGGTATTAAGTACCCAAAGAGAAGCTGAGAGGGATCTTTTAGGTAAAGGTCAACCATAAAATCAAAAGTCCGATGGAAAAGAGGGTGATACTTAACTCAGTCCGAAGAAACACCAGGGAACCAGTCTCAAAAAAATCATTAAGCTTAGAAACGAGAATGTAGAATGAGAGATTGTTCTACAACTTTGAAATCTAGTAAAGATTCTACTTTTGAATCTAAAGTATCCCCGTCTTCTTCGAGTTGTGATCATTATCATAGGAAGATAAATAGTCACCGTGAGAAGTGTCAGTCAAAGAAATTTTCTAACCAACACAATACAAATAAAGCAAATAAGACTCTTTGGGTAAATTAAATACTGAAAGAATAAAGGAAAAATAGGATGCCATGAAAAAGTAGAAGGGTCAGGAAATCATAGCATAGACCATCTAGTGAGTGATCAATTTGCTATACAATCCAAACCATGTATATTTGTCAATCTAATAAAGACCATCAATTCAACCAATGGCATAATTGGAGGTAATCACTCTTATCTGCATAAAGTTTATCCAGTCATTTAATCAGATAGTTTGATATTACAAAAAACGAAAAAGTTCGATTGGAGTAAATATCAGGATAACCACCTTGAAAAATTCAAGAATTTTATGATGAATTTTGACAATAACGATGATTTGTTGTGTAAGTTTTGCTCCCAAACCTTCAAGAACATGCCTTAAAGTGGTATAATCGACTTCTGTAGAGGTCGGTCAAGAACTTTGATATGTTCGTGATGGATTTGCGGAGACAGTTTGTAGGAAGCAAAGAGCATAGAGGAAATAGAGACACAATAATCCGTTGTCAAAATTTTACTGGCGAAAGCTTGAAAGAATATACCATACATTTTGTAAACACTTAAAAAGGTCTACAAAACTGATTTGAACAAGTAACTATAACAACTATTAGGCAAAGAATCCTAGCTAGAGAATTAGCTGATATTATTACTCAGACAAAGCATTGACTTTGGGAGGTCTGTTATCACAAGTTGAAAAAAAGATTACATTACACGAAACAAAGATATTGAAGTTTCCCAGTTAATCCAATAGTATTTCTTCCGTCTCTCAACAACAAAATACCACCAGTTATCGTCCGAATGATTCTAGACAGAACTCTCATCGACCTAAGGCTAACCAATATACCTAAGGAAAACAATATAGGATCCATAGAAATTAGTGGGTTGAGCCTAATCACTTTGCAGAGTTAACAAAAAATATTGCAACCATTTATGATAAATAGAGGAATTTGGTATAATTTTGAAAGCCAAAACCCATTCGAAATTCAAGGGAAAATCGGAATACTCGTTTCCATAGGTATCATAATGATATAGAGAATCATACCGTCGGATTTCATAGCTTTAAAGCAAGAAATCAAAACCTTGATCGAGAATGGAAAACTAACCACTTTGCCAAAGCAAAAATAGGGGATCATTACCACAAGTAGGGGGACAATCTGTTGTTTGAAGGGAAGTTATCGAAGCGGCACATAAACAAGAAAATAATATGGTGACTACTGAACAATATAACGAGTTTGATGAGGATGTAGAGTATTTGGATCCTCATCCGGATTATGATGATATGTGAAAAAATGGGAAGGTCTCTGAATTTTATCAATTTTTTG
The DNA here is from genome assembly GCA_036936605.1 of Limnanthes douglasii subsp. nivea. Classification (NCBI taxonomy): domain Eukaryota; kingdom Viridiplantae; phylum Streptophyta; class Magnoliopsida; order Brassicales; family Limnanthaceae; genus Limnanthes; species Limnanthes douglasii. The sequence continues at coordinate 180,485,570 of JAUPFV010000002.1, forward strand.
AATCATTAACCATTTTTGGGGCCGGGGGGGGGGGGAGGATATTATAACAACCCCCTCGAGTTGTTCTTGAAAAATACATGTAGTCAGCTTGACTACCAAGTTAGAGAGAAAAATGTTTACCCATCTGTATCAGGATCCAATGCCATTTATTGTATTTGATGAGGATGATTTGAGAGATGTTGTTGGGCCACATGAGGATGTTGTGGTGATTGGGGCTGCAGTTGAGGGAATAGAAATTCAAAGGATTTTGATTGACACAGGAAGCTCAACTAATGTTTTTTCTATCCACTTATAAGCAAATGACATACCCATATGCCATTCTCCGGTCAAATAGCACCATAATGGGATTTATTGGGAGATTTGATGATATGCTTAGGGAATTCGAAGGCAAAAATTTCTCCGGTAGGGGACCATTTAAGAACATAGTGAGAGTGTTTTTTGTGGTGGTTGATGGTCCAACTCCTTACAACACTATCTTTGGTAGGTCCTTATTATCAATAATGCATGTTATTGCATTAATAGCTCACCCATTCATGAACTATGCAATTGGAAGCTATGATGGAGTCGTTCGAAGTAGCCAAAAAGTGGCTTCAGAATGCTATGCACCCGAAATCATTAGAAAATATATGAGCCAATAAGGAATATAAATTACTAGGGTTCTCTTTGGATTCAAGCCAAATGATGATCCAAAAGATAATTATAGTGTGGTTATTCGAAACAAGGATGTTAAGTTACACATTTTTTTGGATGGAAAATGTGTTAGGATTTGAGCCAAATTACCATTTAAAGTGAAGGAAACGTTATTATCATTCTTATCTAAGAATTTGCATATGTTTGCTTGGTGTACTAGCGATGTAACAGGTGAACCTGCAAGTATCATTTGCCATAAGCTATCTATGCGACACGATGTGGGCGTTGTCGTACAGAAAATGGAGGTGTTTTATGTGAAAAAATTTGAAGCCATTGTTTAAGAGGTAGATTTACTGACAAACATTAGACATATTCAAGAATCTCAGTACCCTTTTATGGACTACTAATCTAGTGTTTGTAAGAAATAGGAATGTAAAATGGCGTATGTCTATTAATTTCACAGACCTAAACAAAGCCAATTTGAAGGATCTGTTCCCTGCCCCTGGATAAATCCGTTAATGGATTCTAATTCTGGAAACAAGTTGATATCTTTAATGGATACGTCCACTATGGACAATCAGATACAGCTAGATTCGAGGGATCAAGACCACACCATGTTTATAACAGACAGGGGTTACCATTGTTAGAACCGTATGCCCTTCGGTCAAAAGAATGCTGGGGCTACTTACCAACGTCTAATGAATAAAACATTTTCTAATCAAATTAGAAGAAATGTTGAGGTTTACATTGATGATATGCTAATATACAGTTTAAAGGATGATGATCACTTGTCTGATCTCATAGAAACCTTTTATAATTTGAAAGCTATTAGTTTGAAATTAAATTCGAAGAAGTGCACGTTCAGAGTACGGTTCGAAACTTTTTTGGGATATGTTCTAAGTGAAAAAAGATCTCAAGCTGACCCAATGCTACTGACTGCATTACTTACTGATGGAATATTCTAGATCCATCAAAAAGGTTTAAATACTGACTGGAAGACTAATTGATTGGAACAAATTTATATCAAGGTCATCAGATAAATGTGCACTTTTTTTCCAAGTTTTAAGAAATTTTGATGGTTTTTAATTGGTGTATGAATTATATTGAGGTGTTTGTTAAAATCAAAGAATATTTGTCTTCACCAAAAACATTAACCAAGCGAGTGATGGGTGAAAGACTCTACATTAACTTAGCAGTATCCGATTATGCGGTAAATGCAGTTTTTATTCGGGAAATTGATGGTTACCCTCGTGTTGTTTACTATGTTAGTAAGAGTCTGCTGGATGCTAAAAAGAGGTGTATGAAGCTAGAAAAGTTAGCTTTAGCCCTTGTGATAGCAACAAGAAAAATGAAGCTCTATTTTGAAGAATAGTATATTACTATTTGAACTTCTTTCCCACTTAAAAATATTTTGCAAAAACGAGATGTATCAAATAGGATGACCAAATGGTTTGTGGAGCTGGGAGATTATGATATTGATTTTTCTCCTCGAACTGTAATCAAGGCACAAGTGATACCAGACTTTTTGGTTGAATTCCATTTGGATCGACTATATATTAAATCCCTTATTGAAAAACCTATGAAAGAATGGGTAGTTCGAACATATGGAGGGTTAAACATATTGTATTGTGGGGAAGCAATATATTTATTATCTCATTTCATAGATTTAATGTACCAAGCAATACGCTTTGGTTTTAAGGCATCAAATAATGTAGTTGAATATGAGACAACAATATCAGGGCTAAGTCTTGCCCATATTAGTGTTGCCAAAAGAGTTTAATTGATAAGTGATTCAAAATTACTCATACATCATGCTCAGGGCCAATCTGAAGCTAGAAAAGAGCAGTTGCAGAAGTATTTACAAGTATTAAATGTGTGAAATATGAGCATGTCCCACGAGTTGAAAATTCGATAGCTGATTTTTTAGCTATTGATGCTTACTCTGAAGCGTATCATTGAATCTAAATACAAAAATTCCCTTCGATATTAGTAAACTTTGAAGTTGGGACTGATAAGGGAATAATTCTCCGGAATTAATAATAAGGAGTTAATTGTGAATAGAAGGAAATTAACATGATTGTAATAGCGTTTGTCGTTTATTAGAGGATAATTTCAAAGTATTTAATGAAGGACCAAAAGAGAAATAAAACAAGCCCACCAAGGACATTAATGGGTCAACCCTTCCCTACTATAAAAGGAGACCTATTATTCTTGGTAGGGAGGACATTCTGCAATACTCCCTCTGTCCCAAAATACATGTCGTTTTAAGGTTATGCACGGGTTTAAGGAAGGTCATAATTACACCTTTTTTTCATGAAAAGTAGAAAAAAGAAAGAGTCTAATTGGTAGATGATTATAAATAATATTAAAATTTGCATTGGTAAATGAAAACGACATGTATTGTGGAACAAAAAATATTTCCTAGAACGACAAGTATAATATTCTCTTTCTACTTTCTCTCTCTACATTCTCACTCTAGTCACATCAGGTCCAAGATCAGATATTCTTCTTAGTCATTTATTCTCTCATCATTGGCGCCGTCTGTGGGAACCGTGATACCAAAAAGGAATATTTTTCTTTGAAAATGGTGACCTAATCTTAAAGAATGAATGACAAAATCGTCGGAGAGAGGGTCGGGAGAGAGGTGGCCCGAGCAATTTCATTATCTGAAGATGAAGAAGCCCCGGGTCGGGAGTATTACGCCCAGGGTCGGGACAAGCGTTCGACCCTTATCCTGACCAAGAGGCAGCTGCTGGAAGATATTGCCAGATTAAACGCTGAGAGAGAGCGGGCGTTAGACGAAAAAAGAGTTCGGGAAGGAAAAAGTAAAAAACCACTCATAGATAATCGCGGCGAAGGCCACCCGACTGCGGGACATCGCATCGAGGCCCGACCTGTTAGATATTATCGGGACTCCCGTTCGGAGGAAAAGCAGAATGCCAGAGCAGAGCAGTACCCGGAGGACGACCGCGGCGTCTCTGCCGACTATACTTCAGACGATTCATCGGGAAGAGAGTACCGACGCAAGGAAAGATTGAACAAATGCGCGCTGAAAAACCATTCCCGACGGGGCAGGGCACCCCGGTCAGACTCTCTTAAATACAAGAAGGGTAGCACCGAAAAAAGAGTACCGACATCGTTTGAAAAAGAAGAAATGCAAACAGACAGTAGAGAAGAGCGAGTAGCTCTACATCAGGCCTAGTGGCAACCGTCGAACAGCCACAACCAGGGGTACCGAACTAGTAGCCAATTCAACAACCCCGGGGATGAAGGTCTCTACGGGATTCAGACCGAAGGACTCGGAGGCGGATCATTCAGATTCGGGACAAATTGGAGAGCTTCACCGTTGTCCGACGAGATATTATCGGGACATCTCCCGAAAAGGTTTGATATTTCCAAGTTGGAAAAGTATGACGGCAAGAAGGACCCAGATAACCACTTGGAAGCCTTCAAAAACTTTATGTTGAGTTTCGACAACGACGACAAGCTTTTGTGTCGGGTGTTCTCAATGACTTTCAGGGATCGGGCATCTAAGTGGTACAACAGATTACCACAGGGTTGTATTAAAAACTTTGGGATGTTCTGGACATTGTTTCGACAGCACTTTGTCGGAAGCAAGAGTTTCCGGGCTAATGGGGACACCATCATGAATTGTAAGGAGAGGTTGGGAGAGAGCCTCAGGGATAACACCAGGCGCTTTATTGACGCTAAGACCGACCTGGACCATTGTGAGGAGAATGTGGCGCTAGCCGCGTATCGCTTGGGCTTGCTCCTAGGACCGATGAAACAAGTAGTTACTAAGAAACAAGCGTTTACATTTTCTGCCCTTCTGGCCCAAATTAAAAAGCAAATACTGATAGAAGAAACCGAGGCGTCCAAACTAGCAGCACAAATTCAGCAGAGCGCGCAAGCCTCGTCGTTATGAAACAAGGGGCTCAGTTCGCATATGCTCAGCAAGCCCAGCTGGTCAGCACAATACCACCGACCCAATCTGTGCCAATCAAGCCTTCGGTTCCCCCGAACCAAAAAGCAAAGCAGACGAATCAAGTGGTATCGCAACCTATGTCTAACAAATGGATCTGACCTACCTACTTCGCTGACTTGACGGAATGCGTGTCTTCGATCTGTGAAAAAACTAAGAAAAGCGGGATATATCGAGGCCTTTCCCTATACAAACGCCTCGGGAGCAGAGGAACAACCGATATTTTCGCTACCATGAAGACGTGGGGCATGATACTAAGGACTGCATTTCTCTTAAAAAGGAAATACATATGTTGATAGAGCACGGGAACCTCCTAGAGTACGTTAAAAATAAATCCCAGCAGAGTACCACCTCGAGAGAAGTCGTCACGATACCGAAGTCCGAAACCGCCATGACCATTTCCGAAGTCACCGACCCGTTTGATGTTTCAATCGAATACCTCGACCCAGAGGCAAATCGCAACATCATCGAGATCATTGAAGAAGGAGCTGCGGGGAGTATTGGGAACGTACGAAACCTTTGTAACATTTTCGAGTCATTGACTATTTTTGGTGGAGACTCTATGGCAGGTACCACACACTCCTCTAGAAAACGGCACATCATGAATCTGGCTACCCAGTTGGAAGCTTGGACCTACCTCCTCTCAAAAGGCATCCCCTCGCCGATCCTATACTTTGACGACGACGATATGAGAGATATAGCCGGCCCTCATGAAGATGCCATCGTTATAAGGGGCGGCCATCGCGGGGGAAGAAGTCCGACACATATTGGTGGACACCGGTAGCTCAGCCAACATCTTCTTCGCTTCCACTTTCGCGAAGTTCTGGAAAACTTCTGGTCATCACGCGGTCGGACCGAACTATTGTGGGGTTTACAGGGTCAGCAGCAGACGTGGTTGGTGAGTTCGAAGGTATCGTCCAGCTAGGCCGCGGACCATTCAAGAAAGAGGTCACTGTTTTATTTTTGGTGATGGACGCGCCGACCTCTCATAATGCAATTTTCGGCAGATCATGGTTATCACGGATGCATGCTGTGTCATCTACGGTTCATCAATGTTTGAAATACGTGATCGGAAACAATGTGGGTATAGTCCGGAGCAGCCAAAGAGCGGCACGGGAGTGTTACCGAGCGGCTTTGGCACCCAAAAAAGTTCAAGAGATGGAACAAGCGCGGGACTAGCAATTAAAGGGGCTTCCCCTGGGGTCGTCGCCCGTTGATGACCCTAGAGAAGCTCCCGGTTTCTTAACCACCAATGAAGAATGTGAGAAGTACCCATTCGCCGAAGGAAAAGTCCTGCAAATCAGAATCCGGCTGTCGCCGGCCTTCAGGAAACAGCTGTTATCTTTACTACATGAGAACTTGGATTTATTCGCATGGTGCTCGAAGGACGTGACGGGAGTCCCGGAAAACCATGTGATTCATAAATTAACTATCAACAAGAATGTGAGACCCATTTCACAAAAGCGTCGGTCCTTTTCCCCAGAAAAAGCAGAAATCATCCTACGAGAAGTCGAAAGAATGATTAGCGTCGGACACATTAAGGAATCAAGTTACCCACTTTGGGCGTCCAACCTAGTCCTGGTAAAAAATAAAAACGGGAAGTGGATGATGTGTGTGGACTTTACCGACCTCAATCGAGCATGCCCGAAGGATCCCTTCCCAATGCCGAGGATCGACCAATTGGTGGACTCAACATTAGGAAATAGGCTGATGTCATTCATGGACGCGTATGCGGGCTACAAACAGATCAAGTTGCACCCAGCGGATCAGGAAAGCACAACGTTTATAACAGGCCGAGGCTTGTATTGCTACAAAGTCATGCCATTCGGATTAAAAAACGCTGGAGCAACTTATCAGAGGTTGGTTAACAAAACCTTTGATGGTCAAATAGGGCGGAATATGGAAGTCTACATGGATGACATGTTAGTAAAGAGCGGCGCAGACGAGCAGCACCTAGCGGATTTGAAAGAAACTTTCGACAACCTCAGGGGTATAAATCTCAAGCTTAACCCGGAGAAATGTTCCTTCGGGGTAAGGTAGGGCAAGTTCCTGGGTTTCTTTGTCAGCGAAAAGGGAATTGAGGCCGACCCAACTCAACTCCAAGCTCTTACCGACATGACTCCGCCTAAGAATATCAAAGATGTCCAAATATTAACCGGACGTCTGTTCATCTGACAAGTACACTCCGTTTTTCAGGTCCTGAGAAATGCCAAGAATTTTGTTTGGGCATCGGATTGTAATGCGGCCTTTTTATGGATCAAGGCCTATCTGTCATCCCCAAACCTTCTGACAAAGCCTCTGACAGGCGAGACTCTTTTCCTTTACATAGCGGTCTCAGATTTTGCAGTGAGTGCGGCATTGATCAGCGAGTCAGGAGCGGCCCTTAAAGCGGTATACTTCGTAAGCAAAAGCTTACTAGATGCAGAAACGTGGTATTTAAGGCTGGAGAAAATGGCCTTGACATTAGTAACCGCGGCACGAAAAATGCGGCCATATTTTCAAGCACACCCCATTGTCCTCCGCACCTCATTTCCCCTCAAGTACGTTCTTCAGCGCCCGAACATGTCAGGGAGAATGTCTAAATGGTCGGTTGAGTTGGGAGATTTCGACATCAATTTCGAGCCGCGGACGGCCATTAAAGGCCAAGTTCTGGCTGACTTCATAGTGGAATTCCATTTCAACCGCCCAGACCCAGACACACCGTATAGGGGAGCCGAACCAAATGAATGGACCATCCACACCAATGGGGGGTCGAACGTAAATGGTTGCGGAGCGGACGTACAGATAGTCACCCCCACGGGCATAAGTATGCATCAGGCCATCCGATTTGGTTTTCCCACTTCTAACAACGAAGCCAAATATGAGGCCGCCCTGGCCGGTTTGCGATTAGCACAGGTATGTGGAGCTAAGCATGTACGCCTTGTTAGTGATTCCCAACTTTTGATAAATCAAGCCTCGGGAGCCTCGGAAGCCAGAAAAGAACATCTGGTTCAGTAGTTAGCCGCATTAAGGGTGTTAGCAGCATCATTCGCTAATGTTACATATGGACATGTCCCAAGAACCGAAAATGTGGTTGCCGACTCTCTAGCTTCGGCCTCTTGCTCAAACAATTACCTCTGGATAACCGAACAAGAGAACCCGTCGATCATAAAGAGGAAATAGCTGGATAATCGACCCGAAATCTCTTGTCAAGTGTCTTCGGTAACTATTTCGGATTGGCGACGGGATATCATAGCTTTCCTAGCCGAAGGAGTACTACCGGACGATGACACGTCGGCCCGAAAGGTGCGCAGTAAGGCCCGAGGCTACGTTTTGTTGGGCGACGTGTTATATAAAAAATCGTTCAGCCGACCCTTACTGAGGTGCTTGAGGGTAAATGAGTCGCAGATCATTGTGTTCGAGTTGCACGACGGGGAGGGCGCGGTCCACTGTGGTTACAAGGCCTTGATAAGAAGAATGTTTCTCACCTGATTTTATTGGCCAACGATAACGACAGATGCTCAGCAGATAGTAAAAACCTGCGACACTTATCAAAGATTTGTGAACGCGATGAACGTGCCCGCGACCCCTTAAGATTCTAAATCTGAAGGATTACCCTTTGACCGATGGGGAATCGATTGTGTAGGACCGCTACCAATGGCATCTGGTGGGAGACAAACGATCGTGGTGGCCGTAGACTATTTTTCCAAATGGGTTGAAGCCGAACCGCTATCTGCCACCAAGACTAAGGACATCATCATATTTATCTGGTCCAATATCTGTTGTCGGTTCGGGGGTACCCCAGAAGCTCACCATGGATAACGGACCCCAATTCGATAGCGGAGAGATGAAATATTTTTGCACAACTCACAGGATTAGGCAATGTTTTTCCGCCCCATTCCACCCTCAAGCGAACGGGCAAGTCGAAGTCACCAACCGGACAATTTTGGACGGCCTCAAAAAGAACCTCGAAGGAAAAGCTGGCAAATGGCCAGACTATTTGCAGGAAGTATTGTGGGCTTACCGAACTACGCCTCGAACGACGACAAAAGAATCACCTTATGCTCTGGTCTATGGCATGGACGCGGTCACTCCGGCAGAATCTATATTTCCTTCCTTCAGGATCGGTACCTATGACGAAGACGCAAATGGAGGCAACAGACAGTTTGCCCTCGCCCTCATAGAGGAGAAACGGAACCGTGCCCAGCTAAATTCTCTACATTATCAGGCCTTAATGCGGATTCGGTATGCGACTAAAGTACGACTGCGGGAATTCAAAGTCGGTGATAAGGTTTTGAGACGAGTTTTTCTGCATACCAAAGATAAAAGCCTCGGTAAGCTCGCCTCAAACTGGGAAGGACCATACAAAGTGATAGAGAAAGTCAATAACGGGACATATCACTTACAAGATAAGCTCGGGCGTTCATTAAGGCTACCATGGAACATCGAACATCTGAAATTTTATTTGGAGTAATTTCATATTTTGTAAACTGTTGAGACTTATTTTGTAAAAAAAAAATTGGGTCGAGGATGCACTCTTTCCTATGGCGCGAGAAGGTTTTAATGAGGCATCGATAGCACCCGACCTTTAATAAAAAGAAAATCCTTTCCATCTTTGAAGTGTTACAGACGACTCTGTTAGCTGACGAGCTGATCGACGAATCGTTTTAAAAATCTTGACTACTTTACAGAACCTTCATCGGTTTTTCAGTCTTCGAACTGATCTACATCTTAAATTCCCGACCCTACGGGAACATTTTCAATTTTATATTGATCAACAGAACCTTCATCGGTTTTTCAGTGTTCAAACTGATCTACATCTTAAATTCCCGACCCTACGGGAACATTTTCAATTTTACATTGAACAACAGAACCTTCATCGGTTCTTCAGTGTTCGAACTGATCTACATCTTAAATTCCCGACCCTATGGGAAAATTTTCAATTTCAAATTGATCAACAGAACCTTCATCGGGTTTTCAGTGTTCGAATTGATCTACATCTTAAATTTCCGACCCTACGGGAAATTTTTCAATTTTCCATTGATCAACAGACCCTTTTTCAGTGATCAAACTAATCTACATCTTAAACTCCCGACCATTATATTTGGACCAACAAAACTTTCATAGGTTTTTTAGTAACCAAACTGATTACATCTCAAAATTCCGACCCTCACATGGATTTATAAAACCATTGTAGAATGCAACATTCACAAAAAACATAATTACGAATAAAATATTGATTGTCTGGAACATTTCTCTACAGAGAAGGTTCATAGGGGATTCTGTAGTCCCCACACTAACAGATCTTAAACAACAAAATACAAAAACACAAAACCAATGACGTCGGGAATCAAGCATCTGCGTCCTCCGACTCGGTGTCGTCCGATTCGTCATCTTCACAAACAACACCAGACGGGCGGTCGTCTTCCGGAACATCCAGCCACATTGACCCGAGGGGAAGGTCAGGGAAGCGATTATGAAAAGACAGCACATATGCGGTCTTGGCCTCGGCCGTCTCCTTTTCCATCCACTTCTTGCATTTTTCAGCAAAAAGAGTGTTAGCCGCCTTCAGTTCAGTAATCTCCCGGGCCAAACCCGCAGCACGATCCTCCCCAGCCTTCCTGGCCTGCTCCAAGGCTCCTTCGGTATCCTTGAGCCGCTCCTCTTCCAGTTCTTGGGCAGCCTTAGCCTTCCGCACCTCCTCTTCCAAACCGGCAACTTTCGTCTCTGCGCCCGACAGCTTCTGGCTCAGTTCCCCTGCTCGACGCTCTTTCAGGGCCAAGGGCACAAGCATGTTGTACAAGAAAAGGGCTAGCCCGTCGGTTATCTGCAACGGAAAAGTGTGCGGACTCCCGGGCAAAGACATCACCGGAAGCTTCGTACCACTCGACGACGTCACCGCGTTTTTGGAAGCCTTTGGGGGGTTGGCATCGTCATGGATCGCCATTATGGGGTCGGCCATCGAACCACCCTTAGCCCCCCGTATTGGTCGAACAACTCCGGGACGGTAGCATTGTCGGTAACCCCAACACCCGCGGCCGACCCGCTTTCTTTCCTTAAGCGTCTAGGCCTTTTAACCTGAACCCCCTCTGCGTCGGCCTTCCCCTTCCACTTCTTCACCAGCACCTGGGTCTGATCGGCCTCACCACCCTTAGCAGCTGCCCCGGCATTGTCTTGCTCGACATCATTGTCTGATTTTGGGCGCTTGCTAGGCGCCTTGTTGCGCTTCGGGAGAAATAAGTGGGCATCGGGCGCATCCGTCTTTGTAATCAAGTCCTCCATACTCGGGGGCTGACGCAGCTTCTCAATAGTAAGAATCTCTGACGAGCAACGCCAGAGGTTACTCATGATCAGGTTGGTGTTTTTAAAGGCCCGGTGCATTGCCCGACCCCAATGTTGTTGGCATAGTCCTTCAACACTTGGAAGGTGACTTTTTCTGATTTGAAGTAGTCCTTCTTCAGCCCCTGGACGAATTCCTTCGACACTACACAATGGATCTGTTCAATTAAAAAAATGTGAAGCTTACCATCAGGAACCCATGTCCGCAGCAGTTGCCTCGGATTCGCCTTATTATAAGGGCGGCCATTTTCCAAGCAGTCGCTAAGAAAGACGAAGCGGTGTTTCCAACCCTTGTCACCTTCAAGAAAGTCGTTTACTATCTTCCATATATTTGCCAGAGAAGAATAGAAGAAAGGGGACTTGGGAGATTTCGACAGCCCGGACATGGCTGTGTACTCCTCTATGGGCATAACCCGACCTGAAAGGCGCGAGGCCATTATGCAAGACATCGGCGTTTACCATGCATCCGGTGTCAACTGAGAGGGGCAGATTTTTAGAGTCCTGAAATACAAAGCAATCTCAGGGTCCAGTTGAACAGATCGGTAAAAATGACAATTTCTCGTGACCGAACATGTACGGGAGTCTCCCCAGGAACGGGAAACAGAACGGTAACGCACTCCGGAATGCCCCACCGGATCAGCAACTCCTCTTGCTCGGCAGTAAGGAAGTAAAGATATTTGTCCTCGAAAAGAGAGATAACATTGTCTGCAGGCAACAAGCGGTGATATGTGGTGGTTATGACCGCCTCTATCTCCTCGGGAAGTGGCTCCTGGGGAGGGGCAGCAACATTGCCAACAACAGCAATACCGTCTTCTGCGGGCAGAACATCCACCTCTGATTCTTCGGTATTTACTACACAATATTGTCAGAACTAAGGGCGGTGGCGGCGCATGGGTCGGATGGTCGAACGAGAGGGTCCGTAGGGCCAGAACTGCTGCCAGTTTGGGCCTGATGAGCTTCTTCTTGTTGTTGACGAGCGCGTTCGGGGTCCAGTTCTGTGGGTGTCAGTGGCCGCTGATTAAGAACTAAAAAAGTCATAGCAGTGTTAGTACCGATTCGGTATCCTCGTATGGAGGGAGTAAGCTGAACCATCTCAGGAGAATTACCTCCCGCGGGAGAAGTTGGAGAGCTGGTTTCTCTCATAGAAAGAAATTGGGCTTTGCCGCGACGTCGGGACGGAAAAGGGGACAGAGCAGCATAAGAATTGACTGATGAAGGCGTCGGACGTTTAATTGAGAAATTGGGGAGTGCGGAGAACTACTGCTAGAAGGAATGACAATAGGCTCCGGGGTCCGAGCACCAGATGGTTCGGGTAAGGTAAAGGACTCGACGGGGATCAGATCAGCAAGAACAGGGTCGTGGGGCTGCGGTACAGGCGTGAATGGCTTGGTGTCAGGGCTCCAAATTAATTCCGCGCGTCGGTATTCTTCAGCACGGTCACCAATGCTAGCCCAATCTACAAATCCGAACATCGGTTCTTTCTTCTTTTTGGGTTTTGGATTCTGCTTCGCATACTTGTGTCTCATAAAACAAGCTCTCTCTCTCTAGAAAAATCTGGACAGCACTTTCTCTCTCTAGAACACCTCTGAGAGCAATTTATATTTGTGAGGTATTTATAGGCAACTGCACCTAGCCGTTGCATGTACGGGGAAGTCCAAGCGACGAAAAGTAGTGGGAAGTCGAAAGGACTCCTTAAGAGACTGTGCTGACAAGCATGCTTCGCGTTAGCGGGCAACACGTGTCGCTTTTCTTCTGACGCACGCTAAGCCTATACTAGCCAGCTCAGATGAAGACACTAGATGGGCCACTCTAACCCGATTCACTCCTCCAAGCCGGGTTACCACCCTGGGCCCATGGAAAAACCGCCTAGAGGGATCGGAAGCAGACCCAAGGTGACTCATAAACAGCTTTGGGACTGAATTTAGTTGGAAGAAAGTGTCCGAGCCCGGTTGCCTTGTATCTCCTGCTTTAGAGTAATAAAATCCTTAGTGTCATGTCCCACATCAAGAATTTTGACATGTTTTGGATAGTATTCCGAAGGTAGTTTGTAGGAAGTAAATAACTTAGAGAGAATGAAGATACGATAATCCATTGTTGGCAATATCTGTATGAATCTTTACAAGATCACATAAACTATTTTATAAATACTAAAGATGAGTTGGAAAATTGTTTCGAACAGGTGGCCATAGCTTCACTTCTACAAGGGCTATTAGTTGGTGAATTAACTGATTCAGTGAGTTGAAATAAGGTAATGAATTGGGGTGGTTTGTTCAACCAGGTCGAAAAGAAAATCATAGTGGAGGAAACCATAAGACTAAGGCAGCTTCATCAGTATAGACATGCTTCTTCAGCCCTTATCCCACAAGCTAGTATCCAGTCACAAGCTACAATTACCAATCGTCCGAGGGATTCCGGGCAGGGGTCTCATTGGCCAAAACAAAGCCATTCTAATCAGGTTCAACATTCTAGGCCAAGAGGGAATTAATTGGTCCAGCCTAGTTATCTTGCAAAACTAATTGAAAATGTGGCTACCATTTATGATAGGGCCAAGAACGTTGTGCAATTCCGAAGATGTGCATCTATCCAAACTTTGAGAAAAAATCGCAACATGGTTTTGCAAATATCACAATGATGTGGGACATGACACTAAGGATTTTATTACTCTAAAGCACTGAAGAAAGTTTCCAAGTATCAACGATAATGAAGAAGGATTGTAGTTATGAAATCAAAGAGTTTATTACTAAGGGTGCATGTTGATAAAGTGTTTGCTAAAAAATTGAGGTTTAAAGCACATGCCTTTTTAGTGTTAAGGGATGTCCTTTATAAGAAATACTTTAGTATGCCTTTTTTATGATGAATTTATCATGATTAATCCCATGTGATCTTATCTGAATTACATAACGAGGAAGGTTCTACCCACTATGGCTACAAAAACTTTAACCAGAAGGGTTTAATGACGGGATATTATTTGCCTTCCATCCTGGAAGATGGTAAAGAGTTAGTTAAAAATATAACCCATGCAAAATATTTGCAAATAAAATATACATGGCAGTAGTGCCAGTATAATCAATATTTGAGGCGATACCTTTTGATAAATGGAGACTAGATTTAGTAGGACCCCTACCAATAGCGTCCAAAGGTTGTCAAACTATTATACTAGCAATTGATTATCTTTTCAAGTGGGTAGAAGTAACTCCTCACTGGTACCACATCCAAAGCAGTGATAAAATTTATCCTTTCCAACATATGTTGTAGATTTGGGATCCCTAGAAGCATTACAACAAATAATGTCCCTCAGTTTGAAAATAGAGACATCGAAAGTTTCTGTAATTCTAGAGGAACTTATCGGTTGATGGATCGAGGAAAGATTCGAGGCTGGAACTTATCGGTTGATGGATCAAGAATGAAACCTTTTGAGGCACCCATCGAACATCAAATCATTGAGACTTTATCTTGAGTAATTGTATAAAATGTTTATTAATTGTTTTTGCTTATTTAAATATTTGAGGAATTTTATTTCCTACCCTAATGGATCGGGGATGTTTTAATAAGGTGTCCGAATTACTTTCAATCTATCGCATTTTCCTTTAACCATTCTTGTTTTAGTTTTATACCTAATACAGCTTTATAGTCATGTATACCTTCGAATGGATTACATTCGAGTGGTTAGATTAATTGATTTGTAGACCTTCGTGTGGTTAGAGTAATTGATTTGTATACATCCGAATGGATTACCTTCAAGTGGTTAAAGTAATTGATTTGTATACCTTCAAATGGATTACCTTTGAGTGGTTAGAGTAATTGATTTGTATATCTTTGAATGGATTACCTTCGAATGTATTATCTTCGAATAGTTTACCTTCAAATAATTTACCTTCGAATGGATTAACTTGAATAATTGGATTGCTTAACTTATATACCGTCGAATAAAATAAAACAATAAAAAGTTGAAAGGAAAAAAAATAACACCGATCCATTGATAAAAACGAATACAAAAATGCATTTGATAAACCAATGACTTGCTAAAGTCCGAAAAAAACAAATTCCTTGCATATGCTAAGGACTTGCACACGATAAAAAAAAATTGAATTCACTTGAACTAGGCTCCTCCCGATCGGCATAAACTTCTTTTAAACTCCCACCTTCAGAGTTTCTCCCATCACTTTCTTCAGAACTATTGCTGGATGAGTTTATGTACATGCCGAACTGATCAGCTATGGTCTTGTCATTGGGCCACAATTCCTTTAGAACCAACTCCCACAAAATGCTAATGGTTAGCTTGAGGAATTCATTGTAAAAATATAAAACATGTCAGACGTAATCGAAGTGTCCGATTTTAATAAAGTATATAAAATCCTATTGGCATTTTCATCTATTACATCTTATTTGTCTTTCACAACTTGAGCTTTTATAGTGGTTAACTACCCGCCGTATTTCTTAGCAAGGGCTTCTTGATTTTTAGCTCCTTCAGCAAAAGTTATATAATAGCCTTCACTGGTTTGTCGATCTACCAACTTCTGCATCTCCCCGGAACTAGATGACTGCAACCTTTCATAAGCAACTTTTAGCTTTGTAAGCTTATCTTTGACCAACTTGGTCGCATTCGCTAAACCATCATCACGAGCTTTTTCCAGTTTGAATGATTTTTGTTTTCTTCTTCAAGTGAAGCAATGGTATATTTTACCCCTTAACCTCCCTCTCTAACTTGTCAATAGGTTTAATGAATCCCAAATCTTATATACCAGTATGTCTTGTTCCTTTATCAACTCAAAGAGGTGTCGTCATAGAGCACATTTGTGACTTTACCGGTGACTTTACCATCTATAACCTCAATCATGTGAAAGAGATACACCAACGAAGGAGGAGTAATCAATTTCTCCCGCGTTATTAGATCTATTTGGAGTTGCTCCTCCAAAAGTGACTCCGAACTAAGTTGTTGAGGGTAAAACATTGGTAGGAGACGATAGACCAATTATCCTCGACCCATTGATAGAATTTCTTAAAAGTAATCTTAGCATCCTCTAGATGATGTAGATGAGATTTCAGTATTGCTGTAAAATAAAATTTTAAGATGAGTTACAAATAATAAAAATTAAGCAATAATATAAGTTCGGATACAAATTTGTATTTTTCCAGAACCTAGTAATCCGACTCGGGTTTCCCTTTGAAGTAATCTTTTTTCCATTTTCCCACCAACCACTAACGAAGAAAAAAATGAATGTTCCATAGTTTGTTAGCCTCTAATAGGTCATCACAATTTTGTACTCATCACTCGTGTTGTAGAAATAAAAAACGATATGATAATTTTGAGATAACCGAGCAATGGCAGCGAATTGTTACATTGGCCTTCAATTTTTTTAATAATCTAGATGCCATGATACATGACATCAGGGTAAACCAAAAATTTAAACTATCTTGGCTTGGGTATAGTCCCACCGAATTAAAATAATTAAAAATTTATGGGGTCCAAGAGAAACTAGAGGCCCAGTTCAACACGTCCGGATAAACAACTAACTCCATCAGACCATAATTCATCGAAGTTTTTCTTTGAGTGGGTAACCTAACCTTCAACTTATTTGAGAAACCCCCGTTCTCACCTATGGCACTAATCTCACTATCTTGAAAATAATTATAGGAAATTTTATCAAGGGACAAAAGATACTTAAAGTTAACCTTTTAAAAATTAGGCTCTACACATCCGACCAATGAGGGGGAAGTGTCTCTGCCTCTGCTTCGTGGCTTTAGCCTTACCCCTTTTTGCCTTAAATGACTTCTTCTTAGTTGAATTTAAGGTCTCAAAATTCTCCTTGGATTGACTATATGTCTCGAAAGAATATTCCTTACTTATATCTTTATCTTCATTCGCCAACTATCTCAGAGTGTATCTAGAAGATTCAGTCTGATAAAAGATATTATCAATTTCTCTATTTAGATTTTATGATGGAAAATTGAGAGGAGTTTGAGTCTTCAAGGTGGGTTCCTAATCTCCGAAAGATGGGTTTGCATGTAAGTTAGCGGGTCTGATCAAGCTTGGGGGTGAGTTCTCCGCTATGTCGGAGCCTGTAACTTTAAAATATATAAAGAAATTTACAAGTAGTGGCTGTCTGGGATCGGGTTAGTATTGATGAACGGATTTTTAAAGTAACTGTTGAGTGATGGAGGAAGGTTATGGTTGGATTTTGTGTCTGTTATATGGATAGAAACCCCCATAATCGATCGTTTGAGAGATAATGAATATGCCTTAGGATGCGGGAAACTGGGCAACCAGTCTAGCTATGTTCTTCTCCTTATATCTTTTAATACAACCTTACATTGACCAAACCATTCAGATATCTCATAATCCACTTTAATGCATGTTAATATAACTTTATTGGATTTGACATAAATCTGCTCAAAACACTTACGATATATGCAAGATCAGGTCTCATTCAAATCATAACATACATAATTCTAACAATAACATTGACACTACTATTTTGTGTTAACACCAGGAATACGTAGCTTTCTCTTAAATATCCATTTACTCCCAACCAGCTTATGGACCTTCGGCTGCTTCACGAGAATCCACGTGTTCATCTTCTTGAAAGATCTTAATTCTTCTTTCATATATGTGAGCTACTTTTATTTATCATTACTCTTAATAGAATTGTGATAAGTTTTGGGTTCGAGAACATCTCTGTGTATTTTAATGTATAGAGCATAACCAATTACATCAGCAAAACCATACTTTCGCGGATATTAGCATGCTCGTTATGCATTATTCCTCATCGGTTGATAACTATCAAGATTGATCGCTCTAGAATCTTTGGAGGAAGTTTTCAGAATAAAATAATATTTAGAGGATTAAAGTGTTGTTCATATTATTTAGACAATATTTTAGAAAGATAAATTCGTATTTCTAGAGAGAGAGTCAATTTAATAATTAGTTAATCATTAATCAATCACCTTTTTCAAGAAGAGGGGTGGTATTTTTATGGTACAAAAAGTAGGTCCCACAAGTCTAACTATTTTCTAATTATGGTACTGTCTTCAATTCTCTTGTTTGCTTTACATTAGTCATTTTCTTATTACATAATTAATAATTCCTCCCTAGAGATTATCTTTATCAATAAATCTCCCCAAACTTGTTGAATATTTAATCTCACCCTATTAGTAGCCCCCCAATCCTTGTGGAAATATTTTAGATAAGGACATTCAGAGATTCTCAGCTCCATCGGATTTACCTCATCACTTTATCCTCAAAAATTTGACATACATTCTTGTCCTTCAAATTTTGTAGTAAGAAAACTCCCCTCGAACTTGAAGGTGAATTAATTTCCTTCGAATCTTTAAAAAAGTCCTGATACCCATACCAAACATTTCTTAAACTTTAACACGTGACGTCACACTTTTTTCTGACATCACCAATAGAAATTTATCTCTCTTGACAAATGTCAATTGAGAGACTCTTGATATACTTCTATTTTTAACACAACCTACTCTAGATACGCCGTGTTACTTCCCTATGCATTCATTGGTCCTACTTTGGACAGTTTACCCCTAGGAAAACAACTCACTAGCTCCCTAGGATTCAATGTTTTGAGGCCCACTTCTTTACTTATAAATACCTTTACCTCATCTTGAAATCACACAAAATGTTTTGAGCGAGAAAGCTCTAATTTTTTTTAGAGATAGATAGATTAGTGTATTCTAAAGAACTCAAGTATACCAAAGTGGCTAACCATGAGCCAAAAATACGAAGAGAGAAGAGCTGCTGGGTTATACGCTGCACTTGAGCCTCAGCCCCCGGAAGTCTTTTACTATGGTACCTGGCCTCCCATATAAGACTCTACTACCATCATCCCCTCGAATATTAACGTTTAGCCCCCTAGTTAGTCTTGTTTTCCTTTGAAGATAAGTGATTCTTCAGCCATGGGAAAAGACAAACATTCGAAGGGGTCTTCTTCAAAGAGAAAGAGGCATCACAATAAACATAAAAACTCCAAATGGTCTAAAGATTCCCCTTTAAATATTCCTTTAACACCTTCTGCCACATCTCAGGGTAGCCTGAGGCCAACGCATGAACTACCTTACTCGAAAACTAACAAGAGAAGATGTTACTCGCATGACCAAAAATCCCTTGGAGTCTATCCCAGAGATAAATTTTCCCAAACAAGGAATGGAATACCACACATCCAGGGAGGAAAAAACTCCTACGTCCGATGAGGGTTTAGTTATGACCGCTTCTGCAGTTTCACAGGATAAAGTTATTGTCAAAGAAAACGTTGCTACCAGACATATTTCTAAGGAAGCATTGAATTCTACCGTTCCTCATACCGCCAAGGAGAGAATTATCACCGTTGGCGTCCTCAAAGATACAACTAAGGTTGCAGACTCTCAGATAAAGGACTTGATAGTAAAAAATATGAAGAGTGTTGTCAATCGCAATCTACTAACCCTACATAAGATTTAATACAAATACCTCGAACCATCCAAGGTAGAGCTACTAAGACTTCGCTGGGGAATCCCTTCGTGTATTTCTATTCGTTTCCCCACCATATGAGAAACCCCTCTACGTGCTAAAGACAATGAATTAGTAGTTTACACTGAGATATTAGAATGGGGCCTCCAGTATCCACTTGAACCTTTCCTGGTCAAATATTTTGCGAAGATTGATGTATGTCCTACCCAAGCAGGTCCTAACGTGTGGTTGACTTTGATGGCTTGTATCATGGTGTCTAGGATTTCAGAAATTTCTTTCTCTTTGGAGGAGCTCATCGGTCTTTATGGGATAGAAAAAAATCCTTACTTCCTCTTTTATTCCCTTACCTTTGGGCGTGGCCAGAAGGTGGTAAAGAATTTTCTTGAAGGAGATAAAAAATGGAAACATTGTTTCCTATTTTTCTCTGGGCTATGAGAGACGAGTTCGAGGCCACTACTAGAAATTCTCATAAACTCACATTGATATGGACAAATAAAATATAACCTTTCATTCATCGAAATATTCTTTACTGTATTTGTTTATATTACGATTGACACTTTCTTTTTATTGACAACGATGGGTGACATATCCAAACCATGCGTCGACTTTGTCCCCCATGCCAAGACTGTTTTCTCTGAATTAAGTTTGTGGGAAAACACTGCTGGGTTTAACAAGTTTCAACTCTGCTTCACCCCTAAGTATCTTGCCAAGGGCTGTCCGTCGAGACTTAACCCCTCAGAACGTTTATCAATAGAGGAACTCATGAATCCCCATACGCAATAAAAGATGTTTGACATAATAGATAGGAAGGATGTAGTTGTTTATCTCCCAACAAGAGACGTGGCTAAAATCCATCTTAATGAAGAAGAAAAAATTCCCTCAGAAAAGGAAGACATTTTTGAAAAGGCTCCCAAAAAGGTGAAAGTAGCTAAGAGCTCAGCAATTAAGGATACTGATAAGGCCAAGAAAATTTCTAACCCTTCGAAAAACAAGCTTCCAATTCAGACTTCTCCTAAGAAGAAAGTTAATAGAAAACTGAAGGCTATTTCCGAGGAAGTTCCAGAGGCTTATGCTAATGTCATCTGCCCGGAAGTTGGATGAATGATTCAAATAAGAACTCCCCGAAAACGGTTACCTCTCTTCCCAAACTTAATCCAATTCCAATGCCTCACTTCCATGTTTAGAGATCTCAAGAAAATATTCAACCAGCTGATTCCTCACCCATGAATACCTTTGAGGAAGGGTCTCCCTCTAGCTCATTTGAGATTTCAATGATGATGAATTTTCTCTTCGCAGTAGAAGTATTCTCCATTCTTCTGTCTCTATTGGGAAACATATGAAATATTTCAAATATCGGAGGAGTCATTACAAATATGAGCTCTCAAAAGTCAGATCAGAACTTGAAATTGATGCCATCTTCAAAAAACATCTTGCATCAGAGCATTGTGTCTTGCTCCTCGAAAAGTATTGTCAGGATAAAAGGGAGCTTTTCGCAAAGTAGAACGCTGTTAAGGATAAACTTATAGTTGCTTATAAGAAATCTAATAGCTTCACGACAGGCGGCTTCACCAGATGCTTTAAAGATTTTGAAAGGATCGTAAACAAGAAAAAGTTTATCTTAGCCAATGTTTAAAAAGAAAAGTTTGACGTTGTTGAAAGTTATACTGCCAAAGTAGTTAACAAGCTAGATTCGAGGGATGCAACAGTTAGGTGTGCCTTGGTCCAGAAAATTCATGCTCTCTATCATGTTCTCAACTTAAGAAGTTTTTTTGGAGCACGTTCCAGCTAAATTTCGTCATCTTGGGTAGTGCTTAGTGAAAGTGAATGTGAAATTGAGAGTGAAAGCGAAAGGACAAAATCTGAAGGTAACGATTCGTCTAAGTTTACTGAATGAAAGAGACTATAAAAGTATTTTAAATTACAAGTTATTTTGTAAAATTCCTCTAAGTTTCGAGGCATTTTTTTGTTAAAAAAGACCTCATAAAATTCGAGGCGCCTTTGTCAACAATTTTCTTAACTTATAAAGTATTTTATTTTGTTTATGCTTTCATAATGCCTCGAACAGTTTGTAGCAACTTTATTAGAAACCCTTAGAGGTCCAAAAGGAATCTTAATTATCAAGAGCCCAACTTCTCATTTTTTTTTAATTTAATAGTTGAAAACCAACTTTCGTTGGAAATATACTAGTTGTAGACCAACCTTTGTTGGAAATATACTAGATAAAATCAAACTTTCGTCGGAAATATAATAGGTGAAGACCAACTTTCGTTGGACATAGTTGAAGGCCAACTTTCGTCAGAAATATAATGATTGAAGACCAGTTTTCTTTGGAAGACCAACTAAGTCTAAAATCAAAGTTTTAAAGCAAGAAACCTTCCTGTGCCTATCTAGTAGAATGAGTGTGCCACCGAAAATTTACACTATAGAAGAACGAAAATAGCTTATATACATTTTTTACATTCATTCTAAGTACAATTTGAGATGCTCTATATTCCATGGGTATTTCAAATTTCTTCGATACTTCCCAGGCTTCACATTTTCTATTAACTCATAAGGACCTTCCCAATTAGGACCTAACTTTCCGAGGTGCTTTTCCTTAGTATGAAGAAACACTTTTCTTAATACTTTTTCCTCAATCTTAAAGTCTCTTCGTTTTAACTTAGAGACGTACCTACTTCTCATCAGCTTTTGATAATGTAATGACTTGATATGTGCTCGCCTTCTTCTTTCTTCAACCAAATCAAGTTTAACTGCTCTGCTCATATCATTAGGCTCATCGGAATATGTCGTTACTTGATAAGATGGAAACACTACTACTAATGGGAATACAACATCCATCCCATACACTAATGTAGAGGGATATTCTGAAGTCGATATTCGAGGAGTTGCTCGGTATGCCCATAATACTTCTTACAAGTAATACGGCCATTTTCCAGCTTTTCCCTCCAAATTCTTTTTCAATCCATCAATAATTGTTCGATTAATGACCTTCACTTGTCCATTTGCTTGTGGATGGAAAGGAGTTGAAAACAATTGTTGTATCCCTCGAGAATTACAAAACAATTCAAATATTTGTTGTCAAATTGAGGCCCATTGTCTGTAGTAATTTTTATTGGGATCCCAAAACGGCAACAAATATTTAAGTAATAAAATTGATTACATCATTAACCTTTGTACTTGCCAACGGTTCTGCTTCCACCCACATAGAAAAATAATCGACTGCCACAATTATTGTTTGCCGTCCCCTGGAAGCTATTGGAAGAGGACCTACTAGGTCCATACCCCATCGGTCAAATAGTAGTGCTTCCGATATGCTTTCGAGGGGAACTCCAGGCTTATGGATTATATTAGCATATCTTTGGCATGTGTCACATCCTTTAACCAATTCTCTTGCATCGAATGATATTGTAGGCCAATAATATCGCGCTACGAACACTCTTCTAATTAAATATTTATACCCATAGTGAGCAGATCCTTCTCCATCATGAAGCTCTGACAATATCACTTGTGATTCATTTCTGCCCAAACACCAATGCAAAGGCCTACTAAAAGCTTTTTTATACAAAACTCCTCCTAAAACAATATAACCATGAGATTTGAAGCGAAATTGTTTAGATAATGACTTATCAGCTCGCAATTCGTCAGACTCTAAGAATTTAAGTATATCTTTTATTCAATCCTTGCCTTCAGAAATTGGAAGTGAAATGTTTTCAACAATAATTCCTACACTTTTCTCCAACTTCTTACTCACTGAGGGGCTTCCAAAGCAATAATCCACGGATATCTCTCCGAATATGAAATATTAGCTAAAGAACCTGCAAGTAAATTTTCCTCTCTTCGAAGATGTTCATAGCTTTTTTTTAAAAAATCGAAGACAAGTCCTTTATTGCTCTTAAGTACTTTATTAGATGATCATTTCTAGCCTCTGACAATCCAGAGGCATGATTGATAAAAAATTGTGAATCACTAATTAACTTAACTTTTTTAGCTCCACAAATTTATGCAAGTCTTAGACCTGCTAAAGATGCTTCATATACCGCTTCATTATTTGTTATTTTGAACCCAAATAGAATAGTTTGAAATATTTATATCCCTTCTGGAGAAACCAACTATATCCCCGCTCCATTTCCATATGTGTTCGATCCTCCATTTGTTCGAATTATACATTCAGCCTCAGAACTATCCTTATCAACATCAATATCCGATCGTAATGAAACTCCACTAAAAAATCAACCGAGGCTTGAGCTTTAATCGCATTTCTTGGTTCAAAATCGATGTCAAAATCCCCTAATTCAATTGACCATATAGTCATTCTTCCGGAAATACCAGGTCTCTAAAGCATAGATTTTAATGGAAAAGATGTTCACACCGTAATAGAATGGCCTGAAAATACGGTCGCATTTTTCAAGCAGCAATTACCAATGCAAGGGCCAACTTCTCCAACTTAAGATACTTATTTTCTGCATCTGGCAAGCTTGTACTAATGTAGTACACCGGTTTCGAGACATTATCTTCTTCTCGGATTAGTTCAACACTTACAGTGTAATCTGAGACAGCAATATAAACAAATAATCTCTCACCTGACAAAGGTTTAGTAAGAATTTCCAGGGAAGAAAAATATTCTTTAATCTGTCGAAATGCCTCCGGACATTCGTTTGTCCAATTAAAACGACTTGCATGTCTCAAAACTTGAAAGAAAAGAGCATATCCGGAGAGCGAGATATAAATCTGTTTAGAGCTGCCAATATTCCTTTTCGAATTTGAACTTCTTCAATCTTCCGCGGGGGAGTGATGGATGCTAGAGCTTTCAATTGTACCGTATATGTCTCGATTCCTTTCTCACTTACTATATATCCGAGGAACTTTCCTGAGCGAACCCCAAATGTGCATTTTTCTGGATTTAATTTTAGATTCACCGTTTTCAAGTTGGAAAAAGTTTTTTCTAGATCATCAAAATGATTTTCATCCTTCGAACTTTTGACAAACACGTCGTCAATATATACTTTAACGTTTCGGCATTAAGCAGTACATCGTCCCTCGACTATCGGGTTTGGTGGCAGATAGTCCCTTGACTTTCAAATGTCCGTTGACAGTCCCTGGACTATTGCGTTTGGATAAAGTTAGTCCACCAGATCGTTTGATCCATGAGAGGCTGCCACCTGTCACCATAGTCCCCATATTTTTGTATCACCACTAGTCCCTTGAGTTTAGGTCAAATCCAAAATGTAGAATATTACGGATAACTAAACTCAAGGGACTAGTGGTGATACAAAAATATGGGGACTATGGTGACACGTGGCAGCCTCTCATGGATCAGGGGATCTGGTGGACTAACTTTATCCAAACGCGATAGTCCAGGGACTATTAATGGACATTTAAATGTCAAGGGATTATCTGCCACCAAACGATATAGTCGAGGGACGATGTACTATTCAAAGCCTTAACGTGTCTCCTAATTTGAGATTCGAAGGTCTTGTTTACTAGGCGCTGATAACAATATAAACCCCTTCTAATGATAAAAGAAGTATTTTTCTCATCCTTTGGATCCATCTTTATCTGATTATACCCCGTGTAAGCGTCCATAAAAGAAAGAAATCGATTAGATGATGTTAAATCTACCTATTAATCAATCTGTGGGATTGGAAAAGGATCTTTTGGAAAAACTCTATTTAAATCCTTAAAATCTATGCACATTATCCATTTGCCATTCTTCTTTTTTACCAAAACTGGATTCGCATCCCCCGATGAATAAGGAGACTCTCGAATATACTCAACTCTAGTAAAATGTTCTACCTCGACTATTATGGCCTTAGATTTTTCATGGGAGAAATGTCTTATTTTCTGAATTACTGGTCTAACATTGTTTCTTATTGACGATTTCTGACAGATAATTTCTGAAGGAATACCAGTGACATCTTCAAAGCACCAAGTGAACATATCTAACTTTTCTGATAAAGACTCAATCAATATTTGCTTTAAATCCGGGAACAGCTTTGTTCCAATTTTCAAAACTTTTCCTCCTGAGAATATGTGATCTTTACAATCTTCATGAGGAACCAACAAACAGGGGACTCCCTTGGATCATCAAAAGGAGTTGGTTATGAGGAAGTTCCCGTTATTTGCTATGATTTTTCTGATTTATTACCTCGAATTTGCTTAGAAGATAAAGCAATTTGATAACATTCGCTGACCATTTTTTGACTGCTTCTGATCGTTCCAACATTATTCCCCACAACATATTTTAAGCACTAATGTATTGTGTAAATAACTGCATGCATCTTTGAAAACCATGACCTTCCAAATATAGTATTATAAAAAGTAGGTGCATCTACGACGATAAACAAAATTTCAACTTCTTTCTTGAAAGATCCTCAGCCTCGCTCGACCACACATTCAAATTCCCCAACTACTTCTGCACTCAGTCCTGTAAAGCCTACAATATTTCTACCAGGCCTTCGGATAACACGAGGATCAATAGTTTTCTTTTAAATACTCATATCCAAGATATTGGCAGAACTACTTGTATCAATTCAAACCCTTTGAACATGGTACCCAGTTATTCCAGCAACAATTATAACTGCTTCCTCATGTGAGTCTGCTACATTTCTCATGTCATCATCCTCAAAGAAAATTATTGGGGAAGGAGCTCGATACTGATGAGCTAAGGCACCCACCTCTAATTGTGTAGTCATGCTGACTATATGTCTTTTTTAGAATTTTTTGAGTTTCCTGCCACAGTATCTCCCCCAAAAATGGCTAGAGATCCAAAATAAGCACAAAGGTTGCTAACTTTTTTCGAGGAATGATTTTCTCCACCCTATTAATATCATTCATGCCTTATTTTGGGTCTAACTATTCAGTCGAAATATCAAAGGAATCAATTTCCTCGTAAATGACTAATGCAGTTTCTTCTTCCTTTGATTTTTATTTAGCCTTCGGATTCTTGCTAGAGTTCTTTTTTACGAAATCTGTTAACTTCCCATTTTCAATCAAGGCTTGAATTTCTTTTTTCAAGGCAATACACTCTTTCGTATCATGACAAACATCCTCATGATATTTGCAATACTTTCCCTCAGAGTCTGAATAGGGAAAGCCTTTCGAAACTGTACATGACCCCGAGTTTTATCAAATATAGTTGTCACACACTCAGTCAAATCTGGAAAATATTCTGGTCGAATCCACTTGTTTGATATTAGCTTATATTCTTGTTGTGTGTTTTATTTATGCTGATTGGTCTGAGGCCTTGGAGGATATTAAGTTACTGCTTGTGGTTGTACGTTAATCCGAGGAGGTTGAGTAGTACCCAAAGATCTTTGGAACTGATTTTGCTCTTATTGATCACTAGGCCCTCTTTCTGAATCCTGAGTTTCTTCTACCAAAATTATCTTTTCAACCTGATCAAGAAGAGCTCCGAACGTCATTGTTTAACTCTCAGTCACAATGTCTAACAAAATTCCAGCGAGAAGTCCCATTCGATATGCTGCCAAAGCCACGGAATCTTTGCAATATTCCATATCAGTTTTTGTCTTCACAAATCAGTTAGTATAATTTTTCAAACTCTCCACAACCTTCTGTCTGCAATATATTATGGTATCTTTATTAGCACAAAGTTTTTTGCTTCCCACAAAATTTTGGCAAATAACGTTCCAGAACATATTGAACTTCTTTACATATTGAAGACCTCCAATTATGTCATGCTCTATAAACATTTGTTCTTTGACCCTCACGAGCCATTTCATAAAGGCTTTCTTCGGAAGAAAGGGCATACTGGTTGCTTACACGGTATTCAAAATTTTGACTTCTAGACTGATTCTGAATATTCAACACATAATTCTGATATTTCCCTTTCAATTCATTAGTACGATGAAGTGACTTACGCTCATTTCTATATATCTTCGAATCTTTGTTTTTATTGTCTTTCTTTCTAACGATATTCCCTATCCGATGAAGATTCACTAGAGTCATAGACAGAATAATCGCTTGACTCAGAAGATTCATATCTGCTCCTCGGTTTCAACTTCTTCCTCGGAGAGTTACAATGATGCCTTTGATATCTATCATTCTTACTAATCCGATGATAATGATCATGCTCATCTTTTTCTGTCTCATTTTATCTTCGGATTTCAGTTTGATTTTTTCTAGCTGCAATCGTTACATCTTTTTCAGAGTTAAGCCTTTCAATTTCTTCCAACAATTCATCTCTACGAGCCACCAACATAGACTCTTACAAAATATCACCAGTGTGCTGATCATCATGCTGCTGATCGATTTTCATACTAGTTTCCACCGGGTTCTCCTAAAAAAAATTCAAATTTCCAAATCGTTACTCATGCTTAAATCTCATCGGGTCTCTGTTGCTTCATTTTTTGGTTGGTTTTAGAAAACGATTCAGAGTACCAAATCGTATCCACAGACGGCGCCACTGGTCATCCTAGAAATATTTGGAGGAAGTTTTTAGAATAAAACAATATTTAGAGGATTAAAGTGTTGTTTAGATTATTTAGACAATATTTTAAAGAGAGAAAGTCATATTTCTAGAGAGAGAGTCAATATAATAATTTTTTAATCATTAATCAATCACCTTTTTTCAAGAAGAGTGGTGGTGTTTTTATCATACAAATAGTAGGTCCCACAAGTCTAGCTATTTGCTAATTGTGGTACTGTCCTCAATTCTCTTGTTTGCTTTACATTAGTCATTTTCTTATTATATAATTAATAATTTGTCCCTATAGATTCCCTTTATCAATAAATCTCCCAAAACTTTTAAAATCTTTAATCGTCCTTAAAGATCATATTGTTATCCCATCTGATCATCTGAATTTTTCAAAACAACAGACCATATGCCAGCATCCTACTCATATAGTGGTGGAACTTACTATGTACTAATAGGGTCGGAAATCCTTGACTATAATAGGTAGAAAGTGGGTTGGATATATCTTAGGGGGCATTTTAGACTCGAAATAAAAGTCATGTTGACTACGCTGTGAGCTAGTTATACATGTTGAATAATGGTTTATAGGCTTGAAGGCTCATTAGTTTGTTCCACACTCGTGACTCGACCTGGTAGGCCTATGGATCCGAAATTACCCTATAAAAACTCACGAGAATATCATTTAAGAAGGTTAAAAATTTTACTCATTAGACATTAATAACAAAAACCTCAATTATCTCTTTATCATTTACTCAAAATTAAATACATCTTCTAAACACTTACCTAAAATACCCTCCAATCAATTTTTATCTTCACCAGATTGGCGACCACAGTGGGAGTGAAACGTACCCGGATATCAAGATTCAAAACCTGATTTGCAAATTCACCTTCGGAGATCTTTGAGAAATAGATCCCGATATGCAGATAGATACCCCTTTTAAAATGAGGGGATCAGAGGCAATTAGGAGCACTTGAACACATATCATAAAAATCATAACACCGAGGAAAGAATTTTCATGTAAGAAGAGCGTGATCAGCTGCGGGCAGGAATTGAGGCATTAAGAGCCTAAAGGAAGGCTAAAAAAGATTTGGGTGGAAATAATTCACCAGAATATCCCAAACCTGATTAGCCATATAGAGATCCCAAGCTTAATTCATATGAATAGTTTCCTAAAGCCCACATAGAGTCTAAAAAAGAAACATCAAGCTAAACAATATTCAAGCACATCGGATTCTGTTGAGGGTTCAACAACAGAATCAAGATAAAAAGTTCCAGCTTCCTTTTCGAGTAATGATCTTGGTCATAAGGAGAGGAAAAAATCTAGCTAAAAAACAAATTAAAAACCATCAAAGGTAAAGTAAGCAGGATTCTTCAGGGAAGAAAATGGACCAAAAGGGTACAAGAAGAAAGAAAGATTATCGAAGAAAGATGAAAGGGTCAGTAGACCATACCATAGATTACTTACTGAGTGATCAATTCGGTGTGCAATCCAAACCTGGGATCTTTGCCATATGTTTAGCCAATGACATAATTGAAGACAATCACCATTGTTCTCAAGAATTCTCTCCGGATATTTACCAGGCGTTTTGACAATTTTAAAATAAAAAAAATGATGGGAGCCATGATTCTAATAATCATCTTGAGCAATTTAAAAAAATCATGATGAGTTTTAATGACGATGATAAGATTTTATGTAGGGTTTCTTCTCAAATATTCAAGGGCATTTTCTTGAAGTGGTATAACAGGCTACCACAAAGCTTAATTAAGAACTTTGACATGTTTTGGATGGCATTCCGAAGGCAGTTTGTGGAATGTAAAGAGCTCAAAGGAAATTGTGATACAATAATTTATTATGGGCGATATCTGAATGAATGGTTAAAGGATTACATCAACAATTTTGTCAGCACTAAGGATGAATTGGCATATTTTTTCGAACAAGTGGCTATACCTTCACTGTGACAAGGTTTATTAGCTGGCGAACTGACTAATTCGGTGACTTAAAAAAAAGAAATGACCTGGAATGAATTGTTGAACCAGGTCGGAAAATAAATTGCTATGGAAGAAACTAAAAGATTGAGGCAACCTCATCAGTATAGGTCAAACAAGTGGTTATAGCTTTATTGCGATAAGGTTTATTAGCTAGCGATTCGGCTGATTTGGTGACTCAAAAGAAAGAAATAACCTGGAATGGATTGTTAAACTAAGTCGGAAAACAAATTACTTTGAAGAAAACTAAGAGATTGAGCCAGTAATCAATTACAAGCCATAGTCAGTAACCATCTAAGGGACTCAGGACAAGGTTCTCATCGGCCCAAACAGAGCTAGTCTAACTAGGGTCAGCAATCTAGGCCAATGGCCAACCAATGGGTCTAGTCTAATTATTATGCGGAGTTAACTGAAAATATCGCTAGCATTTATGATAGGTCCGTGAATGTTATGCAACTCCGAAGGCCATCACCAATCCAAACTTCAAGGGAAAATCAAAACACACGGTTCTGCAAGTATCATAATAA
This sequence comes from Limnanthes douglasii subsp. nivea, assembly GCA_036936605.1. Taxonomy (NCBI): domain Eukaryota; kingdom Viridiplantae; phylum Streptophyta; class Magnoliopsida; order Brassicales; family Limnanthaceae; genus Limnanthes; species Limnanthes douglasii. The sequence goes on from JAUPFV010000002.1 coordinate 180,515,906, forward strand.
TGTGGGATATGACACTACAGATTGTATTTCTCTAAAACAAAAGATACAAGCACTTATCAAGAATTGAAAGGTAACTAATTTTGTTAATTCACAATGAGGTAGTAGGCAAGTACACAGTAAGTCACAACCTAACATAAGTGGGGCACAAGTTGCATCACCTAATGTTCCAAGTAAAAATACGGAAGTTTCCAAACAAGAAAGTATGATGGTAATTATTAAATAGTTTGATATCGATTTGAAGTACCTAGATCCTGATCCAGATCAGAAGATACTAGAAAAGTTTCCAAACTATGTAGTTTCTTTGAATCGTTAACTATTTTCGGGGGAGATACAATGACAACACTTTCAAGTTGCTTCAGAAAAAGACATGTATATAGCTTGATCACACAGTTAGAAGGGAAACTTTTACACATTTTTACCAAAACGATACTCCATTTATAGTATTTGATGAAGATGAGGGTACACATATTCGACAAATTTAATTGAAACTGGTAGCTCAAGTAACGTTTTATTTCTATCTACCTATAAACAGATGAAGAACCCATGAGTTATTTAACGATCAAATATGACTATAGTGTGGTTTACGGGTAACTCTGCTGATGTTATTGAAGAATTTGAAAGATAAGCACTATTATGTAGTTTTTGTGGTAGTGAATTGTCTGACCCCTTGCAATGCATTTTTGGCAGATCTTGTTTATCAATGATGCATGCGGTAGCGTCAATAGTTCACCAATGTTTGAAATACGCGGTTGGAGGTCAAGTAGGAATAGTTCGGAGTAGCCAAAAAGTGGCTAGATAATATTATGGTACCGCTCTTGATCCAAAATCCATGGAAATCGTAATAAGCAAAAAAATAGCAATTACTAGAGTCATTTTTCGATCCAAACAAGATATATGATCCAAGATAGGCTCCTGTTTTGTTATACTAATAAAAAAGATCGAAGTACACAATATAGCCGATGGGAAGAATGTTAGAATTGGAGGGAAATTACCATCGGAGTTGAAAGGAAATTTTTATTATTATCTTTTTTATCTAAAAATTTACATATGTTTGCTTGGTGTACTAGCATATGTTATATTCCACAAATTTTTCGTCTGATCCAATGCAGGTTCAGTAGTTCAAAAAAGAGCTTTTTCTAAGGAAAAATATGAAGCTATAGTTCAAGAAGTAGATATACTGACTAAGGTAGGCCATATTTGAGAATCTCAATATCCACTTTGGATCGCAAATCTAGTGCTCGTTAAAAATGAAAATGGAAAATGGTGGATGTGCATTGATTTCACATCCCCAAGCCAATGGACAAATATAGGTGGCAAAAAAACTATTTTGATGACTCTTAAAAAGGAACAATCAGTAAATGGCCTAATTATCTGCAAGAAGTGATGCGGGCTTACCAAACTACTCCACATACTACCACATAATAATCTCGTTTTGCTTTGGTTTATGGCATAAATGAAATCACTCTGATGGAAGCTACTATTTCTTTTTTCAGGGTTCAAAATTATTCTGAAGAGGAAAATAAAGGTCCAATAAGAGCTCAGTTAGATATGATTAAAGAATAAAATTCCATTAAAGAACCATACATTACCAAGGTTTAATGAGGAGTAGGTATGCGTCTAAAGTACGAAAAATGGATTTCCAAGTGGGGGACAAAGTTCTGAAAATTGTATTTATGCATACTAAATATAGGAAGTTTGGAAAGTTGGCTCCAAACTGAGAAGGGCCATACATTATGTGTGAGAAAATTAAGCAGGATACATATCGGTTAGTTGGCCCTGAAGGAAAATCTTTAAGGCACCCGTGGAATGTCGAACACCTAAGGTTATATCTTAAGAAAACTTATATTGTAAATATTTAACTTGTAAACATGTGTCACCAAATGAATCGCCATAAATACCAAGCTGATCGGCTAAAGGTATGTCATGAGGCAGTAAATCCATTGGCACATGTCCCCATAATCCCACAAGGGCTAACTTAGAGAATTTCTTATGAAATAGCAACACCATATCTGATTTGACTGACTCGTCCCTCCCTTGAGAAGAATCTACCACTGTTTAAGCATATGCATCCACAACATCGGCTATATATTAAGTATATTTAGCCTTGAGATAAGTAATCTCACCCTCTTGCTTCTTGATAAAAGCCATGTTTTCTTTCTTTTCATCGGATAAGCCTTTTAGATTAGCTGTTGGAAACTATTTTGTAATAAAAAATAGATATATTCACTATTAACTGTTAAATAGAGAGACTCTGGGGATGCTCTAAATAACCTATATTTTCACCACCGAATTACGGTTACTCGTAAAATTGATGTGATCCAGTCCTGCTCACCTATGGTGAAACACTATGTTACTTCTATTTTAATTATTTTATTATTACAAATTTAAAAATGTTTATGTGTTTAAATATTTTTGATTAATAATGTAAAAATCGAGATCGAATCTAATCAAGTTTTATTTAAATGGAATTTAGTATGATTTAAATCCTTTTATGATGGTTTATTTATAATTACTTTTTAATTATTTTTTTTCTGGAGTCTAATTATAATTAAAGTTGGGCATTGACCGGTGGTTGTGATGTGAGTAAATTAGACCGGTGGTTCTAAGGGAATATTGTGTCTATTGTAAGTATAAACCCCTCCGCACTCAGTAAATTGAGTAACTATTGTGACTAGTGAGGAAGAAAACTCAGCAGCAGCTTTAGGTTTCTTATTATCTTTCTCTAACTCGGACAAGTTTAACCGACCGCCTTTGGTTAGTGCGTTTCTAGCAGTAAACATATAAATCCTAAAATGATACAAGAGGAGATGATTTGCGGTGGTTAAAATGGTGAGGAGATAAAAGTATCACTGGAAAGAAGTTTCGGGTAGAAGGCTTTCTTTGTCTAGAATTAGAACACAACTCTTTCTCGTTTTGCTAAATATACTTACAATAAAAAATAGGAAGAAATTTATATAGAGGCTCAAAAATGTTGGAGTTCCCTACTAGGGTATTTGAATCGACATGGTAGATAGGGGGCTCTAGGTCAGTGTAACCGTCACCCGGTTTTTATTAGATGGCTTTACCTATGGTAAAGTGAGTACATGGGCCCAATAAAAAACTAACACATGACCCAAAAAATAACATATTAAAAGTTACGACCTTTGGATAAATATCATTTTTGAATGATTGTATCGGAAGCAATTCGAATATGTGTTGGTTAGCTCTCCCAAAATATATTTATGAGAGCTAATAGAGCTAGATGAAAGGTTCGGAAATCATTGAGGGTAATAGGCCAAAATTGGGTCGGATATATCTTAAGAGGACTCGAAATAAAGTCATGTTGACTAGGCTGTGAGCTTGCTATACATGTTGAATAAGTTGTATGCCAGCTAAGTACTTAATTATAATGTTTTGTAGGCTTAAAGCGCATGGGTTCGATCCACACTCGTGACCCGAGCCGGTAGGCCCGCGGATCCAAAAGTACCTTATAAAAACTCGCAAGAACATCATTTAAGAGGGTTGAAAAATTCACCCACTAGACAATAATACGAAGCACCTCAATTATCTCTCTCTCTCTCTCATCTACTAAAAATTAAATACATCGTTTAAACACTTACCTAAATTGCTCCCAATCAGTTTCTATCTTCACCATGTACGAGCCGAAGCAAAACCATGCCCAAAATCATCTTCGCGGTGACCTTCTTCAACTTCAATTTGTAGATCAGATCCATCATCAAATTCACATATATTCCCGAAAATACTAGGGTGATTCTTCACCATATTCTTTAATGTCATATCATCTTCATGAAAAACAACATCCCCACTTATCAAATCATTTTGACATCCAAAATTCAAGGCACCACAACTTATACCATTTTAATCCTTCCGGATAGTCGATGAACTATCATTTTAATAATCTTTGACTAAGCTTATTATGTTTCACATGTGCGTACTCAACATATCTGAACACTCTCCAATCTTCCAATTTAGGTTTATTTCTCGTTCATAGAGGTTTCTAACGTCACAATAAAGCTGTCACAATAAGCACGATAATAAGCCACGACATGATTCACTGTCACAACTGTCACGATCACGAATGCCATGATCACGACAGAACAATGTCAGAACTGCAACGACAGAATATGACATAACAAGGTCACAACTATCACGACAGAACTAACGTCACGACCATCATGTCAATATATGATATAGGTTATTATAGTTTTATTAATACTCTTTAATTATTATTATGGTTTGATTATAATTTATAAGGATTACGAATGTTGCTATATCATTATTGTTACATGTATAGTATAAGTATTAGTGTTGTCTAATCAACAAATTGTTATATAATTTATATATTAGAATTTAAAATTAGTATAAGTTTATTATAGTTTATTATTATACTTTACTTATTATTATGATCTGAATATATTTTATAAATATTTGTGTTGTTATATTTTTATTATAACACATAGTACAAATGTGGTTATTGTTTGACAAACAGATTAATGTAGTTTATATATTTAATTTAAGAGTAATATAAGATTTTTATATTTTTATTATTATATTTTGATTATCATTATGGTTTAATTATTATAGTTTGTTATAAGTACTACACATGTTGTTATATTTTGATAATTTAAGTAATGATCAAAATATATAATCAAAATATGATAATAAATCAGATATACGATTTGTAACTCTTTTTTACCAAAATAATTGTTGCGATACAAATATCTGATTTGCTTAAAAATATTTAATGAAACGTAGAGTCATATAAATAGGATATTTTTTGTTCATTTGATAGATAAAGTATTTAAAACATCTAAAAATATGTAGTAAAAAAATGTAATAAACTATTAGCTGAAAAAACTAATAAACTAGTTAAAATATCTAATATCTAAAAGATATAAATTATCTAAAAAATTGGACTAAAGACGCTATTTCGTCGTCAGAACTGGTCACCTTTTGCAAAACCACCATTCATGTTCTTTCGTGTCTGAAACGATGACTTTTGTTGACGAATATCGCATATGTGGTCACAGTTACGTGCAAATCAATCAGAGTGTGGCATGTGGCCTCCGATCTTACGTTTTTTTTAATAAATACGGCGACATTATCATTCAAACATAAAATATTCGTCTATTTAATTTTTTTTGTCATTTTATTTTTATTTTATTCTATTTTACTATTTAATTTAAATATGTATTAGTTATTTTTTGTTAAAGTTAAATATTTAATTTTAATCTAAATAATTATTAGAATATCATTGGTCCATTTAAATAAAAACAATCGGACACGATTAAAAAAACCATCATACAAAAATTATCAAACTTACAATTATATATCAGATCAAGACAAAAACTTGTACAGCTTAAGAATCAAATATGTAAAAAATAAATCGTAGAAAAAAATTAAAATTGACAAAAATAAAAAACGAAAATGAAAATTTGTATACGTTTTTATTGACAATGGTTTGAATACTTATGTTGGTATGACTATTGGCTTCTATCGACCTTTCCGGTTAACACTATGATTCTAGTATCATCAAAAATTCAAACCTCTGTTTCCAACATTTTTCTCGACGGTTAATGGTATTGATCTCGTTATTTTAGATCGACCAGAGCCAAGACATAAACTTTTAACGTCACTAAAAAAATTATGTATTAATACATTACTCCTCTCTCACGTGAAATTGTGACAGTTAAAAGACCATGTGATAATAACCTAAGAGCATCCCCAACAGACTCTTTATATTTTAGATAAATATGGAGAGGATTTTGCTACTTTTTAATTTTAGATTATGACTTTTTACAGCAGATACGCTAATATTATGATAGTTATTTTATTTGTTAGATAATGTGAGAAAAACAAAGAAAATTATAAAGAGTGGGTAACCGTCTAGGTAAATATACAGTATCAAATTAAAATCTCTAAATATAGAGTGCCTTTTAGATTAACTGTTGGAAACTATTTTGTAATAAAAAATAGATATATTCACTATTAACTGTTAAATAGAGACTCTGGGGATGCTCTAAATAACCTATATTTTCACCACCGAATTACGGTTACTCGTAAAATTGATGTGATCCAGTCCTGCTCACCTATGGTGAAACACTATGTTACTTCTATTTTAATTATTTTATTATTACAAATTTAAAAATGTTTATGTGTTTAAATATTTTTGATTAATAATGTAAAAATCGAGATCGAATCTAATCAAGTTTTATTTAAATGGAATTTAGTATGATTTAAATCCTTTTATGATGGTTTATTTATAATTACTTTTTAATTATTTTTTTTCTGGAGTCTAATTATAATTAAAGTTGGGCATTGACCGGTGGTTGTGATCTAGAGCAGCAGAACTAATCTTCCATGCTGTAAATTCTTTTTGTTTTCGGACAATCCGCCGCGATTAACTACTCCGCTTTCCCAGATCCAGTTTTCTCTTCCAAGTTAATTTCAAGATTTTTTCTTAACAAGAACTTCGATTTCAAGAGCTTAAATGGTTCCTGCAACTAAGCAGAACAACAAAGATGTCTCACCGAATAGATAATTAAATCAGATTATTATTTTTTAACGTTAAAAATGACATTTATGATATTATTTATGAACCAAAAACAATATATATATTCAGACTAAAACTATTAAACCGACGTGCAAGAAATCAATAAAACTGCAAACTGTTTGCATGCATTCTTAGATTCCTCGTTTTTCCCTCGTTCTTTTTCTCTCAATGCATTCTTTTTTTTTTATCGTGGGTACACTGAGTACTTTCCGAATCTCAATATTATATGATCATTTCTTCCAACGTTTGACTTGCATGTCTTAAGCATAATAACTGAGAGATCATTTTCGATCTTAGAGCGAGCAGGTTACCGACTCTACGAGCTCCTGGGCCCACGCCTTCTCGATTCTACTTGTGACTTTCTTCTCTTAAGAAAATTTCTCGTTACCGTCGAACAAGCCATTTCTATTATGATATGATATATAATAGCAATTGAAATAGCTGGATGCTATATTGCCTTAAAGAAACCATTCCAGTTCCGTTCTTCCTCGATGCTTTGAATAGCGTACTAAAGTACCCAAGCACGGGATGAGACTTCTCTTTCTAATGGAGAAAATAAGGTTTGACTTGCATGTGTTAAGCATATAGGCCCTTCTTAGCGCTTAGGCTACTACCTATGAACTTCAACCTTTTCTTATGCTCCTAAAAGCATCCTTTCCTTTTTTACGAAAAACTAAAGAAAGCATTTATCTAGTTTCTATTTAGATATATTATTATATACGATACCGCCAAATGACTTCCTGAGTCTTGCGCACGGCGGGGAAAGAGTGGCCGCTCAAGCCGCATTATTTACGCAATTCCTTTATCTGATCGGAACCTTACCACTCCCCGACCGATGTCTCCAAGCTCACCTAACTTGGTTCTAGTGTTGGGACTGGCACTCTACCAAATCCATCAATTCTTGGATTGGTTGCTTCTGAGAGAGCTGCTTTTCCGACTGCTCGTATTCATCTCTTCCCCTCGTTCCTAGTTTCTAAGCTACTGATGAATCTAGCTATGAGGGATTGAAGGGAAGTCTGTTTCGATGCTTTGAATAGTAGTTATAGAAGCCTTCTTTCTCTTAGATTCCTCAACTCATACATCAGGGTCGAAACGGAAAGAAGACAGGATATACTTTGATACCTCAACTTGATTTGTTGATTGTTTCTTTGGTTGATTGATTCGGGCGATCAAGGAGATAGCCGATACAAGGTCCATTTGCAAAAGGGTAAGCTTTAGAAAAGGAGCTGTCAATAATATGCGATTCTCCCGTCCAGGCTCATGTGAGGCAAGGTGAATCATCACATGCCTCGGATCCCGGACGAGCGTGTGGAATGACTTATATAAGAGATCGGTATTAGGATAGCCTAGGGCTAGGGAAGGTACTAGTACTAGTCTCAGTTCAATCCAATCCGTGGGAGACATCTTATAGTAGAGAAAGCTCGTACACAAACATTACGGCAGTCTCGTAGACCTAAGAAGAATTCGACAGCTGGCCCAGTGCTAAAGTAACTCAAGCTAGTTGATGAAGCTATTCCGTCCCTGTTGCTTTTTTCTTCTTCTAGGGAACTCTTATTCAAATTCTTTTGATGAAAGGCAATGTTCGGTAATCAGCACGGCACTTTCGTCAAACTCCTATGAGTAAGCAACTTCTGACCTCTGTAGCAAGGCAACCACCTGTTCCCAAACCAATGGCCTAATCAAGGGCATCTAAATGTGCGTTTTACCTTCCTTCTGCTTCTGGGATGCTGGCATCCACGAAAGCAGATTCAAACACATCATATCTTTCTTTATATTTATTTCACAAGATCGTGTAAAATACGAGCATACACATCATTCTTAGTAAGAAACTTACCATCTTCTGTAGTTAAGGCCACATCCTAGCGAAAATGAGAAATTCTCCTCGAAAATGAGAAATTCTCCTCTCCTCATTGGGTGATCTTTTCAAGGTTAACGTAATAAAGCACTTTGCATATTTTTTAGGTATGCAAGGGTAAGCTGACAGGTGTAATAGATCAAGACAGAGTAGTTCCGTATCAGTAAGAAAAGGGTATGGATCTGGGTACTGATATTCAGCCCCTCCATGAAATCATGCGAAGCTATGATTAATCCGTTATGCGGCTGGAAGTGAGTTGTGACTGAGGCAAGTGCTTCAATGCCCGTTTGATACTTACGGGCATGGCTTTCCCTCTCCCTTTGGTCGAGTACATTTCATCTTAGTTGAACGGGATTACACAGCAAGCAGAGAAATAGGTGATTTCACCAGCCAGATCTGAGATGAAGCAGCTAAATCTTAGGAAATGGAATCAATCGATTCAATTCAGCAGAAGAAAGAAAAGGCAGATGAAAAAGAAAGGGTTGCTCTGCCACTTTAGAAAGACCATGCGTCCCCGGCTTCTTCAAACCCTATTCCTTCTGTCGAGCTATCGTAACCTTTGCTTGCTTACTCCCGCTTCGCCTATTTCCCTTTTGCCGAGCAGGCAAACTACCTATTCCCCCGCTGTAGAGCCAGTAACCTACCTATTTTCCTTCCATAGAGCTAGTTCCCCCTCCAGAGTAGCCTACCTGTTCTGATTTAGGGCTGCCCGCTTGCTTTGACTAGAAAGTTTCTGAGCGAGACAGCGCCTGCCTGTCGAGTAAGGAGATGAAGGAAGGTCAAATCCAGTTATAGGTTCGGGATGTGAATAAGATGTCAAGCCACGCAGAACCTCTTGAGTTCATCCTTCCCTGGATTAATAGCTGCACGCACCTTTCTTTGCCGGTAGGTAGAAGAACAACCCGACCCCGGACACGCCCCGCTGCACACCCAATGATTGGGTTGGAGTTTGACCTCTACTTTTACGTACCTTCATCCCCTGACGCGTAATACCAATCAATTTGAGACTCCAATTCAAACGCAAACTCGGATTTGCAATCGTTTAAATCATAAGCGTAAGCTGGTCGATAACTAAAGTTATCCAAACTAAGCTGGTCGAGTAATTGAATGACTCGTAAGTGGAAAAAGGATAGAACCCAATCCTGATTGCTATTCTTCACAGACGACTTGCCTTGCCCTAAGCAAACCCTCAAACAAGCTGAGGCGTGCCTTCCCTCAAAAGAGAATTTCCAGGGCCAGGGTGAGAATATTCTTTATATAGAGACTACATGTCTGCTCGACTACGCCTGAATCTGTTATCGAATCTCATCCAATCAAGGGCAGCATCTAATACAACATTCTTTCTAACCCCAATGAATATTATGGTAAACGAATCCAATCAGAGACTTCTACTTCAGATCCCTGTACGCAGCACCCAACCTGGATTCCTATTCTTCAGACGCCTGCCATCCGGCAAGCCATCCCGATAAAGATAAATTCTCTTGCTTTGATTCAGATCCGCATTCTTGTTATATTGTAGACGAAGGCCATCTCTGACTTCGACTTATCATATGTTATTTCCTACCCTTAGCTTGCGGTCTTAGTTTCCTCCTCTCCCATCTGAAATGCAAGGAAAGCAGAAAAAAGCTAGTACAAACCATCTTATCCGGGATTCCCTCGGTTGGTTTATCGTATATAGGAAAACGGCTGCATTTCGGAGTGATCTGTTCATAAAACTATAAATGGAATATTTCTTCTTCGAGCAGAGACGAGCTGACTATTCCGAAATAGAGTATAGGAAGAAAATGAACCACTTCTATTTGAGGTATATGAAGAATGGCTTTTTTGTCCCTTTCGTCCAGTGGTTAGGACATCGTCTTTTCATGTCGAAGACACGGGTTTGATTCCCGTAAGGGATAGGTACTCATTCCCGGCCGCTTTCAGTTAGTGTTCATTGCTGAGTGATCGCTCGCGGCTGGGTGTTCAGAGCCATTTTTGCCACCACATGCAGCTTCAATGGGCTTGCCCCAAACCGTGGAATGGATTCTCTTTGACTTCTCTTGCATACGATCACATTATTCCTTCTACCTGGTTTGATTTATTTTAGTAAGTAAGCCTAAGCTATTTAATAGGGAAAATCTAAGTCAGGGTAGATTTCCTTTTTTGGAAGATTCGTTCCCTGTCCCTGTTCCTGCGGCTGACTCAAGCTCCGCCCCCCCCCCTTACTCAACTTCTAGAATCTAAAAAAGCCCTTTCCCCTTTTCCTAATAATAAGGTAAGCTCCAGAACCGGCGGAATTGCCCAATCCTATCGGAAGCCCAGAGCGGGAGCAACTTCTACAGCTACAGCAAATTCAGACTAAACTCGGTCGGCAGAGGGGGTTTAGGAGCTCTTTTTGAGCGCATGTTGATCATTTCGAAAAAGCTGCTTTCGTCTCATTTTCCGGAAAGCCAGTCATACTATTCCACTTTAGCTAAGCTAATGATGAAAGAAAAGAGGATCCGATTTTGATTTGTCCGCAGATGATGATGATGTCCACTCCTGGCTCGATGCGCTTAACGAAAGGGAACTCTCTAGATTCAGAAAGAATTTCCTTCGTAATTAAGCCGGACCGCCGACGAATAATAGGTACCCCCACCCCAGCCAGAGTGAGTGAGCCGTGTAATAGGCGACCATTTCGCGCGGTTCGAGGGGCACTTGAGTCAGCCGCCGGCGTCCGACTGCGTCTTGACCCCTATCCAATTTTTGGGCCAATTCCCCCCTCGTACTACCAAAAAATGAGATTCTTGCCGAATCCGAGTTTGCTGCTCCAACCATTACCAAACTAATACCTATTCTGTTTAGTACTTCAGGTGCTTTTGTTGCGTATAATGTAAATCCCATAGCGGATCAATTCCAACGAGCCTTTCAAACTAGTACTTTTTGTAATCGACTCTATAGCTTCTTCAATAAACGCTGGTTCTTCGATCAAGTTTTGAATGACTTTCTAGTCAGATCGTTCCTGCGTTTCGGATATGAAGTCTCATTCGAAGCTTTAGACAAAGGTGCTATTGAGATATTGGGCCCTTATGGTATCTCGTACACATTCCGACGATTGGCCGAACGAATAAGTAAACTTCAAAGTGGATTTGTTGTGCGAAGAGTGCGTTATGACCCGTGGCCGCCTGCCTGGTGGGGGTGGCTCCTCCGTTGTGGGGAAACGGGAAACCCGACTCTACGAACCCGAGGAAAGGCTGCACAGCAGTAGTAAGGGCGTTAAGACCGGAGCTTTTTGTAGTGCTAGCAGGAATGCAAGTGAATGAATCCCCTAGCGAGTGAAGTGCTTACGCCCCTTTAGAGATAGGGGCGAGCAAAAGAGCTCGTTCTTCAATTTTGAGATCTTTAGATTCGTAAGATCATGATAGAGTCCCCTTCCCTTTACTAATAGAAAGTCAAGGGGGCTCAAAAGCTGTTGATTGCTGTCTACTTCGCGAGCCTTCACTGCCCCGTTCTGTAACTTCCCTTCTTTCGTCCGTCCACGAGGCTGTAAAAAGAGAGATAGGGGCGGCTATCTAGCGGCAGTCGTTTCGGTTGTATGCCACGAGGTCCCTATGGACAAGGGGACAAGTGAATCAGCGCTCGCTTTTGGGCGCAGGCATCCCTCTACCATCCATCCCATTGCATTCCATCGTCTCTGTACCGTATCAGACCAGATACATCTATTGAGTGAGAGAAAGGGAAGTCTAATTATATATTCTTCTTTTTTGTATTGAGAGGGATCCCCATTCATTCCTAGATTCCCGTCACTACGGATTGATTGTCCCTACCTAACTACATGGTAGTGGTCTAGGGAGCGCAATTTCTAGAGCACGGGAGAATGAAGAGTAATGATTTCAGCAAGAGCAGCCGGACGGACTATTCTAGTGAGTCTAGTGACTACTAGAGTCGAGTTGAGTCAAAAGGTATGGTATAGCAGCCTTTCCGAGCAAGCCTCAGGGATCTCCTGTAAACCCCCATGATGTGGTAAAGGGAGGATATTAGGGGAAGCAGTGAGTGGAGATTCCCCTGCAGAGAGCCGGATGAGGGGAGACCTTCACGTCCGGTTCGGAGGGCGGGGATATCCCGACCCTACTATCATTATGCCTTTGCAATGTTACTTGGTTCAACTCTATTTGTGACCTTTTCTCGTATGTGGGACTCTCTATCTTCTTGGGTAGATAATTGATCGTCATTCATTTTGATAGTGAGTAGTTTTTATAATAAGTCAAGTCAAGAATCATAATCGAACTGGAGGAGCTTGCCAGGATGGCTTGGTAAGCAAGCAACCAGGCGCCAATTCCCAGTTCTTTCTCTTCTCTCTTTTTTCAAAGTCATGATCAGAATGAAAGGGAGTTCGATGGTTATGTCTTTTGCTCCCAGAGGTGCTGGTTCGAGTCCAGCTCGTGAGAAGCCTCAATAATCTATCTGTCCCTTTTCTCTTCTCGGAGTCTCCCGTTCTATTGCTGGTAAATAGGGAGTAGGACCCATTCTGCCATCTGAAGCGATGGAAGGATAAGTAATCGGTCGAATTCTCTATTTCTTTTGCTTTTTCGATAGGGGATTCCATTTCGATCCAAACCCGACAGCCCGCATCTTTCTTTCTCTAAAGAAATTAGTTCGACCTTTCGTTTTCGGCAGCAAGTCTAAGAAAGGGCCGACCCATCTCGACGAAAAAGAGTCAAGTTAAGGTGAGTCGGCTCATACTCTTCAGAATAGCGAAAGTCTCGTTGAAAGGTTTTAGAGTAGAGAGGCCAGAATGGCTAAATCAAAGAGAAGGAAGAAGTATTTCAACAAGCAGAGATTCGCTCCTAAGGCGGAAAGCATTTTTTCCATCTTTCTTTTCGCCCTGAACTAGCTTGATTGCTAAAGAGAGAAGCTCGTATAGACTGAAGATAGGAGCGATTGGCTTTAGCAGATGAGCTTCTAACAAGGGATGGGCTACTAGGCACCAGCTTGAAGAGAGTTACTTACTCAGCAGTACTAGAAGCAACTCCTCAAGGAAGTACGGGAAGAGAATCTCAGTCTTTTTCGCCCCGTCATGTTCAATGCAAAAGCAAGAGCCCAAGTGATTAGGGGGGGGGGGGGACAGATACGACCGGGTAGGACTGATTTGCTTAAGACCAGAATGCTAACTTAGCGATAGCGAAAGCGTGTTAGAGTTTCCTTCAGACCCCTTTACTAATAGGGCAGGGCCCTTGACCGATTGAAGCGCTTAGAGCAATTGGAAAGTTTGCCATAGACCGAAAGAAAAGACCTATACAGGAGATAGCGGACAGTTGAGACCCTTTAATGACCCATCTTTCCTTGCATTTCTGTTGTGGGTCCAACCATCACTCGAATTGGCTTCAACTATCTCATTCTGAATTCCAGAACCTGACCCTGTTCAGGCTAGAGCGCGGAACCCCGCCCAACCACTCCTTCCAGTGCTACATCGGCTCTCGGTACTTAATCATGAGCGAAACATCACACATGTGAAGCTTTATTCAAAAAAATTGATTGACCCTATAATGAGATATACTCGAGAAGGAAAACTCTACCATTAATGAGATATACTCGAGATAATGAGATATACTCGAGAAGGAAAACTCTATCCCTTGCCCAGCCATTGAAAAAGCTCTTTGACGCATAATTTCACGGGGAAGTTTTGTATCACTATTTAGGGCTTCATTCCCAAAGAAAGATCGCAGCTAATTTATGCTGTGTGGAAGGTGGTTAGTTGGGAGTTGAGTCTCTAACAATGTTTGCTGGCGAGTAGGGAATGGTGCGTCCATACCAGCTTATCCGCCTTCTTTGTCTTCGGTGGTGTAATTTTCAAAATAGCTTTGAGATCGACCTCAATGCCCCTCTGACTCACAACAAACCCTACACCTGCTCGAAAGTTGAGATAGGCGAGGCAAGCAGCTTCTCATAGTATAAAGCCTGCAGGTTCTTAATGATCATACGGACTTGATCTTTTTTAAGACGGACGGTTAGTTATTTTGTTTTGACAGCTTTCCCTCTCCATCTCATAAAGAATTCATAAAATGATTAATTGGCCCGCTGTTTTGTAGTCTCCAGGTCTCTCAAGGGGACATCAAGTTGGGTGTTAGATGAGTACTGTTTTACGAACTCAGCAGCCATTCCGTCCCACTCCTTTATCTTTGACCTACCCATAGTAAGCATGATACCAGTTAGAAGCCACCCACCTCTTCAAGGTAGTGTGGTAAGGGTAATGGAACGAGAGCTGTTGAGAGGTATCTTCCTTTTCGAACCCCAACCGATGTCCGTCTCAGAGTTAGACCCGTCAAGTCAAGAAGGAAAGTGAAGCGGAAGCCAGCCTAAGGCCATACGACAATGCCCAACAAAGCATTCAACCTGAACTGAAGAAGAAGAAGATGGACTGATTAACCTCTTTATAACCTATCAGGTCTGATGGATTTACCACCATGAAAAGGCCGCACTAGACACTAAAGAATTATGCAGCGATACATCTTAGTTGATAGCCTAATTTAGTTAGGAAGCTAAGCTGGTAAACACGGCTATAAAAATTAGAAAGAGTAGCCAGCCCAGAGAAAGATTCCGCTTAAATAGAGCTGCCTTTAGATTAAAACGTATCGGCTTGCTTCAATGTACGGCGGCATTCAAGTAGGGAAAGACAGAATGAACAGTTGGTCGGTCAACAACCTACAAGGAAGCGGATCCAATACCAAGACTTATATATATATGCTATTTATTGCAGAAGCGCCCCAAGCGGAACCATGCCCGGCCTCTCGAACGAACCTAGCGGTCGGGTCTTAAGAAGAGAAATCATAGACCGGGTTAAACTATAACAAGCCAAAAGAGCAGAGGAAGAAGAATAAAGTAGATCGTTTGGTAGCGCTGGGAAACCCGCTTAGAATTAGAACGAAAACCTAAACCAGAAGTAGAAAGACCCTTCTCAGAAGAAGAATTAGAAGTAGAATAGAAGTAAAGAATAAGATAAGACGATTCCCCCGAAGCGAAAAAGCTTTTAGTGGAATTGAGTGCTTGTATTAGTTGGTCCCCTTGCATTGGAGTGCTTGCTGAGGGGGGAGGGGGCTAGTATAAAGACTATTGAACACTGTACGGGGAGGGGAGCAGTACTACAAGAGAGCTGTAACACAGAAAGAAGTCGATTGCTGCCATTCCGAAATAGGATTTGATAAGTTTTTCGTCCGGGAGATAGAGCTCCTCAGCGCATACATACAGAGATCCTGTAATTTGATCTGTACTAGAGACGGGAAGAACCAGAGGAAGAGAAGACTCCATAGCTAATAGAACGAAGGACAAGGTCTGGACTCTAGAGAAAGTGAAAAGTGATCTGCACTATAGCTTCTCCCATTCTTTATTTAAGCTTTGCTTTGAGTGCTTAGATAAGTTTGTTTTGTAGCACAGCACGGGGGGATGTGCTTTTTCCTGCACTGCAGTAGGATAAGGATATATTCTTTCTCTTTACTAGAGCCGAGACTGTACGAGTAGAGAAAGACTTAAGTCGACTCAAGTGGAAATAATAAGACTGCTTCCATACCTTATCTCAGGGGCATGAGTACACTGCTTTCACACTCGAACTCTCCTACTGTGTGCTGTGTGTGCTTTCAAGCAATAAGACTGCTTGCTAAACGAACCGAACCACTGCTGACGAAGTGCCCCATACCTGCACTAAAGGATAACCTGAGATAAGGTATGCTTTTTGTGCATTCTATAAGAGTAGGAGCAGCAAGCACGGCTTGGGCGGAAGCAGAAGTTTATGCTTGCCTTGCTGACTCTTCCTTCCATTGATTAGTGAAGTGGACTACGGAAAGGCAGGGCATTAAGGTTGATAGATTGGTTTAGTCAAACCTGGTGGCTCGGTTGATTGGCACTCCTGTAAGCTCATCTTGCATACAAATTCTGGGGGTCCCAAGTCCTGCATCCACCAAAAAAATTTCTTCCCTTAAGCGTAAAACTTCAGATTGTAAGGCGTTTCCACTACATAAGAAAAAACTTGAATTAGCTCTTGGAAATGATCGACTCAAATAGATGCTCATCATAAGCTTGTGTTTTCCTCCTCTTCCTATTGATCAAAAGCATTCAGCAGCGCCACGCCAGCCACCCCTTCAGAATCTCCAACTCTGTGAGAGCAGAGACCTCTGGACCCTGATCTAGGCGAGCCTTGAGACGCAGGGGATGGGACGAGGGATTTGGTATGGGGAGTGATGCACATGTGTGCTCGTTCCGTCTTACCAGTCTCTCGCTCTTTCTTTTCTAAACGCTGACTATACTACAAAATAACATGCAATTTTCTTTCACATTATTTCGAGTGATAGAGCGTTTAGCGTCAAAAAGTTGGCGGGGTACTTTGGAAAGTACTCGACGCTTAATGGGAATCTTTTCTAAGATTCTCTTATGTGTCTTTGGTAAACTAATGAAGGGCCCTTGTCTGGCAGTATACTCAATGAGTAGAGAGATCGTCTTTATAGAAAGTCTGGTGCTCTATTCACCGATCAGTACCTAAAGCAGGTTGGTTTCCTGCTTATGTGGTACGTCGGGGGAGATAGATCACAGACCCCTTATATGAAGACTGCTGTATATATAACTCGAAGCGGTATACCCCGCCCCACCCTATTACCGAAAAATTATCCATAATGGGTCAGATCCAAGGGTTGTCCAGGTAGTGTTATCTGTTTGTACACTATCTCGACTTATTTTGGTACCTCCTGCTTGTGGATTGTCCCGATTGCCGGAGACAATCATGCAGAAAGGGTACTATCCCCCTCGGAAGACTTGGGACTTCTGTAGAATTTCACTACAGAAGTCTGTAGGTCTAATGCAAAGGTATGCACCATCTTTTAGCACCCGTTAGGGTACGCCTTTAGACCCGTTTTCCCCTCTGGTCCTAACACTTATAACAAACCCGAAAGGGAATCGAGAGTGAAGGATTCTAGCGCTTTGAAGACCATCTTTCACTCATTGCCAATAGATTCAACGGCGGTATACACGTTATTTCTGCCGGAGATTCTTGCTATAATTGGTGCGGTTTGGTTTCATCCACGGGATTTTATGGTTATGGTTCAATCGGTTGATGATAACCCAATCTTACCTGACCGAGGGGTACAGACGGTCTCAGTCTTCTGATACAGAGTCTACTGAAGCCTGCAGAGAAGCTTTGGTAGGACTCGATGATCACATCACAAGACCGGAGATGGGACGCTTTGGGCGAAAGCTAGAGGGGAGTGGAAAAGTACGGGTTTTCGCAATTGCGAATCCAATCTTTCAGGCCTTGGTACGGCCTTTTCATGATTGGGTTATGCAGGTTTTCTTTACCAATGGATGGAACCTACAACCAGCACACTCCACTGCTGCGGCTTAAAGGGAAGAAGGATTTATACTCTTAAGTGATCTCTTGCCTGTACACGTATCAGGGAGTATTTTGTACTCACTGTTTGGCGTGGATTTCAAACCTGGATCATGATGATGGACGGAATTCTGCAGCCCCTACTGCGAAACCTTTAGTGGTCGGGTGTACAGATTTACAAGAGGTCAACACCTTCTTGGGTTTATCAAAACGCTGGCGTAGACACTGGTTATCTATGTTTACACCTAGTGGCCCAAACCCATTAACATTACTTATATTATATGGTTAAAATTACCATTTTATGGTATTATTAATCCATATGAGTATGGCATGATCCGATACTATATAATGGAGAAAGTGAAACCAAAGGACTTCAAACAAGAATTCTTTGATAGACTTCGCCATTATTGGTATGGGGATGATGATGATTTCTTGGAGAGAACGGTTTTACCTTCAATAGTTCTCCGCCATTGTAATCATCTTCGGTGGTATGCCCCTCTTCAATTACGAGCTTCCACTTGAGATACTGATGGATCCACCCGTATCTCCAAAAGAGATTAAGCGCGTATCCGATGAAAAAAAAAGTTGCGAGATTGAAAGGTCCGAAGGACTAAGCTTCACGCAGTACGCAACTCGGTTTTCCGCCCGAACTACCCTAGCGTACGGAAAAGAAAGAAGGTCATTAGTCCTTTCCTTGTAGTCAGGCAGAATAAGAAAGCATTGGTCCAGGCCTAGAAATAAGGGAAGGATTAGTAATAAGAGAAAAGTCGTAAAACCAAGGTGTTCTCCTGTCGTCAATCTTATTAGTCGTTGTCTCCACTAGCTGTAAGGCATTCAGCTAAGAGCAGCCAGCAGCAACTAGAACATCCCTCTGAAGGCCGAGGGCAGGAAAGCAAGGCAAGTCTGAAGGCAGATTAAGAAATAGGGGAGGAACTTTATTAGCTGTTGCTCTTATTAGTGCCTTAGCTGGTGTTCCCGGAAGCGAGAAAGCTTCAAAAGGCTAGGCTAGCTAAGACAAGGCAGCTAGGCTGAAGGCAAGGAAGGCTAGTCCGGCAACTGCTGGCTGTCGACGAGGAGGAGTCAACTAGCGATGCCAGCTTCCGAAAGATTATGATTTGCATAAATATTTCCTTCCAAGGCCAGTTCTTCCAGTTTTGGAGTTCCATAAATCCGGCTGGAAAGACCTACACCTACTACCCTTTATCAAACCTTCCCCTTGTCCTAATAATAAGGTAAACTTGGGTTCCAAACTTTTTTTTATGTGGTCTCGCCATTCTTTGTTTGCATTCAAAGGTCTTGTGCCTGCGCTATCGAGTCACTTGCCTAACTTCCAAAGAATAAATCAATGAATATGGTAGAGGAGCTAAAGTGGCCGGCGGCGGTGTAGAGCTATAAGGAGCAAAGCTCACACACACCTCTTTCTTTTTAGCCGACTAAAGCCGGATCCACAATTAGTCTAGTGAAAGCGTTTGTTTCTGATGGAGGGCGGGATCACATTCACTTGCTTGCCGCCCGGCTCCAGAGTAACAAACAAAGTGGAAAGTAAGCCCGCCCCCATAACCACACGGGAGGGTAACGAGATTCAACTAGATGGTCACGCTTCTTCGAAAACGGTTTTTGTTTTTCCCTCAATTTGAAAGCAGGTTCTGTGAGCCCGACTAAACAAGGCAAGCCCAAAAGATGATTTTCCTCTTCCGAACCAGGATTGCCAAAAAGCGTTTGACCAAGTGAATAAATATCTACTCAATCCTCGCCTCCTGGTACCGCCAACGCCTGGTCGACCTCTCCTGATCTATCTGTCAGTAATAGAAGCATCCATGAGTTGTGTCCTTGGTCAGCACCATGAAGGTAGTTTACTTGCTTACTTGTTAAGGAAAGAGCCATAGACTATCTCAGCAAGAAGTTCACTGATTATGAGACAAGGTATACGGGGTTCTAGAAAAGACCTGTTGTGCTCTTACCATGGGACTCGAAAGGCCTACGCCACTATGCAAGGATGGAGACCCGCTCCGCTGAAGTATCTCTTTGAAAAGCCAGCCCTCACGGGCAGCAAGGTGGCAGATCGAACTCTGAGAGTTCGATATTGTGTACGTCACCCCTTGCCTTACTCATTTAAGGCTTCTGGGTGACGGAACCCCACTTCGACTCACCAAGGAGAAGGTCAGTACTTTTATATCGTATTGTTTCTTCTGAAGTGATATAGATCAATGCCTAGACTGGGGGGCGTCGGCCCACGGGAAAACGTTTGCAGATGCGATCATGAATCGAACCAGATCGAAA
>JAUPFV010000002.1:180543421-180545921 GCA_036936605.1 Limnanthes douglasii subsp. nivea
AACTCCAAGCTCACTTTGTAAGGTTTTCAGCCAAATAAACTCACAAGCCATTGCTCTATACTCTGCTTCTGCATTCGACCGTGCGACAACTCTTTGCTTCTTACTCTTCCACGTCACAAGATTAGATTTCTACCTAAAAACTAAAAATAAAAATATGTTGTATCCAGTCTATCTGTCTGTCGCCGAGCCGGCCCAATCCGCATCCGCATCTTCGATGTCTATTAAAAGCATATCAAATACCTTTTTCAGGAGACACTTAAGATACCGAATCATTCTTTTTTCAACTTCGAGATGTGGACGTAGCATAAACATCCAAAGGCCCGGAGAGATGAATAAGCTGGTGGAGCATCATGTTTCATAAGGAGACCTGTGATTTAGAAGTAGTGTAGGTTGGTTATTGATAACAATAATAGCCGTATGAAAAGCTTCTTGTCCAAAGATACGTGGGAACCGCGGAATGAAAAAACATAGAAAGGCCCGGCCCTCCTTTATTCTAGTCCAGTTGGAGAGGGCATCCATTCCAGAACAGAAGTAGCAGATAAATGGAAGGCTTAAATACCAAAAACTACGGAGGCATGATCTACTAAAAAAATGAATGGGTAAGCCCGGTGGTTCAAGTCGAGCCTAGCCAACAACCAACATCAGCTTCTAGGGATAGTAGGAGCTCCAGTTGCTCCTTCTAGTGGACCGGTCGAGGCCAGCAGTATCGACAGAGCCAGTGCCGGTTGTGCGAAGGCGGCAGATCGGGATCGAAGAGCAGTTGTTTAGCAGAGGTATGAGCCCGACATCCCATTATATTCCTTTTCGGAGTCCAGCATCCGATCCTTTATTGGAAAGACCTCACGATTGCACCTCACTAATCAATCATCTAGCTAACTGAACCGGATAACTTCTCGGGACACTAACTCCTTAACATTCAACTCAGCGAAATCAAGATATTTGAGGGTGACCTATCTCTACTATACTTGGCTCTGGATGACAAACGAACTAATCCCCCCCCCCCCCCCCCCGACCTCCAGACTTTCACTTTCGATCTAGACCTAATTATCGATCCGAATGAATAATCCGGTCGGGACAGGCCACTCATTGATCGTACGAACTACTCTTAAACGGGCACCTGAGCAAACCGGGAAAGCTGGAACCGCGCTATGTTTACTTTACCCCCAGCTCTATATCTTGTTTGGGCCACATGGATCAATCAAAGCAGGGAAGGATTCAGGAAATAACGCACGCTATCGACTGAATCGAAGGTGCTTTTTCTCGGGGACAGGGGGGAGCTAAGAAGCCCATTCTATTCTACGCTTAGCAATACATAAAATGTCCACGCACGGGGACATTGCCACGAGCAGAACATGGAATCTCGTATCTGGTACTCCTATGCTCCATTTATTTCATGGCGGGGAAGGCCACCATCGCATTCAGCAATCTTTGTTTGTACCCCATAGCCGGACAACTCACTTGTATCTCCTCTCCAGCCAGGGCTTGGTAGGAATGGAAGGGTAGAAGACCTTATTCGAACGGAGCCCAGGTTGAATCCGCCCCCTGGTTTCCTTTTTTAACTATGTATGACCTTCTCATCAATAGACCTTTCCCGAATAACCTTTTTTTTTTTTGAAAAACCAGCGCTTGTTAGCAGCTGAATCACTCTCTCCTCTCGCATTGGGCCTCTTTTCTTTCCCCCGCTGGCATGAAGAAAGGGTCCATTTCACTAGCTCTTCTTCTTGTGAGAATAAATAGAGAGGTGCGCTTTCCCTCTCCCATTGGTCGAGTACATTTGCTTTCCCTTTGAATGAGTAGATCTTCCCGCCCCCGTGCCCCCCTTTACTCAATGCTCCTGAAGTCCGAAAAGAAGACTGAGTGGACAGGGAAGTTAAGTTACAAAAATGGTAGTCGTGGACTGGTACCGCGGTACTGCTTACTTTGGTTACTCCTTATTGTGATCCCTCACTCTGGGCTAAGATAGTCTCTTAAGTGCTAGCGTAGCGGGAGAGCAAATAGCAATGTGATTAGTATAATCTATTTAATGAACCTTATCTACATTATTAGTTCCCTCCTACCAAGAACTACTATAGCTTTCTATGCGAGGAAAAGGGTACAGATAGGCGGATTAGAAGCAAGAAAACGGCCGGCTAGCTCGTGCAATCAACGAAAAAATCCTTCGCCTTAGTAAGCTAGCTTTGGTTGCTAAGGTTCCCCGGGCACTACGGTAGGACGTGGATCCATCATGACGAGAATGGACTTCTCCGTAATGTAATAGAAGAGTCACAGTCCGGGAAAATCTCGACAAAGGAAATAGGAATTCCATTCAGGCGGGTAAGGGCTTGGCTTGACCCTGTCCTGTCTTCTCTCCTGGTCGGGTCGGAGGCGAAGACAGACTGGCAAAGTTCATCATTCAGTGGTGGGGTGTTCATAGAAAGGAAGGCGTCGCCAACGAGTGGAAATTTTTTATTTTTTGCTGGGGAGATCTGGAGAGAGTCTCGCTCATAGATAGAGGAAGAGT
>JAUPFV010000002.1:185375241-185630241 GCA_036936605.1 Limnanthes douglasii subsp. nivea
GGCTCAAATTTAGGAGCTCTGGCTCTTCTTTAGCTCCAATCCAATGGTTGTACCATATGCATGACCTTGGAAACCCCTGTTTATGTAGTATTACAAGTATCTATAAATAAAAATAAAAATGGATATTTTAAAAACAAAACTGGAGTATAATTTTGGGTACTTTTCTTTACTCATATGACAAATGATTGCTCGGGGGATGTCATAAAACTTTTGATGCGGTAAGGAAAATATTTTCTTTTCTTTTATCTTTTGGAATTCGATCAGGAAATACTTGTACATTTAAGGACGAAATTCATATATACTTAGGTATGGATAATTCTTGTTTGAGTTACTTTTTTCTTTCTAGTTTAGGATTGATTGTTATTTTCCCAATTTAAATCTTTTTTCCTTTTGGTTTTTATATCGCTAATCAAGTTTCGTTTTCCATTTTTTTTTTAAATTTGACAACACTCATACTTTTCTGACCACATCCAGTCTCGTGTCGGACTGCATCTTCTCGTGCCAATTTACATTTGAAAAATAACTTATTTTGAATTGGTAGCTCAAATGCAATGGGATTAACACTATTCATTCACGTGACGTGAGAGAGTAGCTAGCTAGCCTTGCTTGCATGCAATCATAACATATTGTCTACAACTTTCTGTCTTTCTTGCTCACAATCATTGATTTATATTTGTATATAAAATTTATCACTTTACTTGAGTCTCGTTATAGAATTCGAAATGTGAACAAATTACATCATCGTTATGTATATATACTACTCCTATATGACAAGAAATAGCTAAATCAAACGTATAATAAATACAACTTTTTTTTAAAAGTACTGGGTGTAAGTCGTTTTCATATGCATGTGTATATCCCTTTCGTTTTGTGGCCCCATGTTAGAATTCGTCATCATCAAAATTTGTTTTCTTGATCTTGTTTCTTTCTCTATTTACTAATAATAGAAACATATCAGGAAATACATATAATTATAAAAATAAGTGTAGAACTAAAAATCACATATAATAATAATAATAATAATAAAAGTCACATTACATAAACATTTTCAATCTTTGAATATATAAAATATATTCATTCATTAATTCAATGTATATCTAATATAATATTGGGATAATGAAAGTCTACCGAACGTAATTATTAGTATTATGTTGAGATATAAATGGGTGAGTATGAAGTTATGATTGAAAAATTGGGAATTGATGTATAAGATAGCATAACTAACTAAAAAGTCAAGGTACTCAATATATCATCGACCCATCCGTTACCTATTGCCTTAAATATTGAGAACCGAATATTGCTGTGTACAGACATGGTTGTTTGTTGGTGGTAGGTCCATTCCTAAGAAAACCGTAATGTCAATGGCCATTCCACCCTAATCCTGCAATGCAAGTCTATATGTTAAAGTTTCTTCTTGTTTTTCTTAAAAAATAATCAATTCAAGGTTAACTTAACTGTCAATATAACTTGACAATAATACTTAAGGCAGGCAAGCGATACAGAAAAGAAAGAGGTTGGTTATTAATTTGTTGAGGAATTGTTGTGGATTTTCATCCATGCTTTAATTGCAGGATTAATGATTTAATTTGTTTATTATGCAGAGTTTGATCCCTTTTATTACTCAACAAACCTATATAAACTAAGGTTTCTTGTTTGAAAGGTTGATGGAATTTAGTCTTGGATTGTGATTAAAGGAGAGGGAAAACCGAACAAACCAAATCCATCAGTTGACGGGATCAAACAGTTCAAGTTTCATTTGGTGGATTTTGGATGTGTTTTGAATTCTATTTTTTAAAAAATTAATTCTAATCTAAAAAAACCAACAGGCTAAATTAATTGAATTCCACTAAAATCTTAAATGATTAAAAATTTTGGTTCTTGTGGTTTCTTTTTAATTTCTGAACCGAATGTTAATCTTAGGATAATAGATTTGAGTTTACCTATTTTAAAATTTTATTAATAAAAATCAAACCATGATGAAAACTTGTAATTAAAATAAAATATTAGTAAAAACCATTTTAGGGTTTTAAAACCAACGTGATCAAAACCGTGGGTATAAACATATCCAAAATATTACAACTAAATATAATAAATTATTCTATATGTCCATTCTTGTAATTTATTATGATAATAATATATTTTGTACTTATGTTCATTATATTATAATATATTATATATTAAATTATAGGATCAATAATTGTTTAGATCAATCCACCGCAGCAAAATTTATCTCTTTCCTGAAATTTGGTTCTATTTTAGGATTTGGTGATGGCGTGGCGTCTCTTTAAAGTACATCGTTCAAAGTTTTGATTTTTGCAATTTACTTTTATTATTGCCTTTAACATTATACAGAATAATGAAGTGCCACTGATCGAAATAAAATAAAAAGTATTTAAAATCAAATATATTAAGTATTTAATATTTTAGGTAGCTGAGTTATGGATAATCATTCGAAAAAATTTAAACGACAGATAAACGCATAAAATTGTAACCTATGATTTTTTAGTTATTTTTAAATTCGAACTATAATTCAAAATAAATTTTAAAAATACATATCGAAATATGATATAATAAATCGTAGTTTGATTAACCTAATAAATATAATTAAAAATTAAAAATTAAAAATAAATAAAATTCAAATCTAAAAAAAATAAGATATTTGCTATTCTAGACATAAATTAAAAACTTGAATTGTTTACTTTAAACAACAAAAATTCAAAATAAAAAATAGATATGTAGTTGAAGTATAATGCGATGAACGATTCCTTACATTTTATTTTAAAAAAATAACGTTAAAATCAAAATTCAATTCAAAAGTCTTGATAAATAAAGAGGTCTTAAATGTTTGTGTGTTTTAAAAAATGAAAAAATTGGGACGTTACAAGTTTTATGCACGACTTTCACAAACTTCATGCAAGAATTGCACAAAACGTGTACTAAAAATTCAAGGTTGATCTAGTCTTGCATTTTCAATCCGAGACCATATGAGCTTTTGTTTTTTTTACAAAAGTTATCTCATTTCGTATTAAGAATACGATACCGTGTTCAACCTTGTATTTTCAGTAGGAGATTGTATGATTTTAATTTATTTTCTTTGCAAAATTTATCTTATCTTGTATTAACAATAAGAGACAATGCTCAACCTCACATTCTTACGTGTTTAGTGATTTTTTTACACTTGTTATACAGTTTTCATATAATTATATAGGTTAAGTTACTTATGTTTGTTATTATTTCTTCATATTTTATGTATCATAACAAGATAATAGTTAGTAAGAAAGTTAAGTGTTTTTGTGCCATTATATATTGCTATGCCCTGATTGCCTCTTATAGCAATTGGATGACAATTCCGGATATTTGTTATGTGATTGCTAATGCTTTCAAATGCATCATATATACAATTTCCGACGGCATTACTAATACGTTTCTACCGCTAAAAGGTGTTCCGCCCCTTATGAATGAAATTAAAAAGATTGGCATCGCACACGTCCAGGGCAATCATTACATTAGCGTACGAGTACCTTTCAATCTACTATTATTTTTGCAAACATAATTTAATACTAGTTGTCTAATTGATTTTGTTTTTATAGGTTACCATATCTCCCGGTGGACCGTTGCCATTAGTTTATCCAACGTATATGAGACACGTTTCCGAAGAAGCTAAAGCGTGGTTTCCTCCCTTGCAAAGAAGGATTGCATCCTTTGTTGGTATCCAACCTCCAAAACCTCCTACTACGCAAGAACCACAAGTGGTGGATTTAACGATTGATTGACTCTAAGGACGAAAATGTTATGTTAATATTTGTAATGTACTCAACTTCAATATCATTCAAATGTTACGTTAATGTTTGTAATCTATTATTGTGTAATTTTTGTTCAAGTGTTTAGAGGGTACGAAACAAGCTTGTTTCAATGTATATTGGTGGTTTGCACCTGATTCCGAGAGGGCTACTCGGATTCAGGTGCAGTGTTTTTGGTACAAAATATACATTTTAGTAGTGGGGACAGAGGTTTTGCAACTGATTCCGAGTGGACCTCTCGGAATCAGTTGCAAACCAGTTATGACCAAGTTGCAGCTGATTCCGAGAGGGCCCCTCGGAATCAGCTGGAATTTTTAAAAAAAATATGGCAACTGATTCCGAGTAGCCCTCTCGGAATCAATTGCAATGTTTAAAAAAATATGCAACTGATTCCGAGAGGGCCACTCGGAATCAGTTGCAAAACCTCTGTCCCGGTAGCTAACTCCATAATTTGTTCACTGGGACATTGCACTTGATTCCGAGTGGCCCTCTCGGAATCAAGTGCAAAACACCAGTTCATATTAAAATTTGATTGTTTCTTAACCTCTAAACATTTAAACAAGGCTAAACAACAACGATAAACAAAAAACATCATCAGATAAACCAAAAACATCCGATAAACATCATTATCATCCGATAAACAAAATCGAACATTCGACAAAAAACATAATACATCCGACAAACATCATTATCATCCGATAAACGAAAAACAACATTCGATAAACAAAAAAATACATCTGACAAGGTCATGTTGTATACGTCTTGCATACTTGAATGCAATGCCTTAAGGCCGCACGACACTCTTCGTCGGTCATATCTTCCACATGGTCTTCGTAGGTGTCGAGAATTTTCGCATAACCACCGGTGATGTTATCTTGGTGGGTTGAATATTGTGGTTCTTCCCCTATATGAAAATCTTCATCTCGAGGTGCATTACGAACTACGTACCATAGAGTTTGACGAACCCAATCATCTTAATTCGGTACGGTAGTACTTATTCCATTACCTTCTACGATAAGAGTTCCTCTTTTGTCCGGTGGTATTGTGTGTTCGTACCAATCTTCCCAAACATCATTTTTAAAGTCGATCATCGTATTCGACAACCGACCGCGCCTAGGAGCAAGCTTTGCAAATAGACCGCCAAATTCTTGGATGTATCCAAACTGACGGACAACTCTAAGTGGTTGGTACGGCTCCGTTTTGTCCATAAATTTCAACCCACCGGTGAACCACGCAAGCTCGTGGAGGGGTTTTAACATCCGAAAATACTCATACGGCTGAAAAATAACCTGAAATAGACAACAACCGAACACGAAACAAATATCAAGCCATACTTCAAAAATATAATCCGATAAATTAAGTTAGGATGTAAACATACCGTATATATGTCTAATCGGTCAAGTGTCAATCTATATGATTGAAGATGATCTCCAAACTCTTCTATCGGGTGGGACCGTTTGGGTGTTGCCCACGTACGAATGTGCGGCATATAGGGATAGAATCCCTCCGAATGAGGTGGCTGAAAGCGAGTGAAATGGTCAAAAATCCAGCATTCGAGTAGTTGGACGAATCCACTCATCGTCTTCGTAGAATGTTTGGAAGCCATACGTAACCCATTATAAAGCTCCGCAAGGATATGCATCCCCCATGCATATGATCCCAACGAATCAATGTCATCGAGCACGTGTAACCAATCCGCTTTCACATAGTATCCGCTTTTGTCTACAAATAGACAAGAACCAAAGAGATAAAGTAAGTAGGCTTTCGCACAACGGAGAACATCGATCCTCCTTAATCGACCTATGTCTTGAAAACGCTCGTCGGAGAAGCATTCCCATAGCCAAGTTAACTGTAGACCGGCACCTTTACAATGTTCGAGCTCCGCTAAAGCTTCCCCGTATGGCACACCGAGAACATCTTTTATCAGCTTGGCACGTTCCTCTACACTGTCGCTTCTACGCACCTCCAACAATCTACCGCATATCGGTAACCCGGTGATGATAGCCACATCATCTAAAGTGACAGTCATCTCACCAAAAGAGAAGTGAAATGATGTCGTCTCATGATGCCACCGTTCTACGAAAGCGGCTACCAAAGGTACCTCGGTACTCCAATGCTGGAGGGCAACCAGCAATGGTCCAAAAGGGGTTAACTCGACAACCTCACGCACACTGGTTTGGTTGATCAGCTTCCAACGATTGACCGCATTTCCGGCGGCGAAAAACCGCAAAGGACGTCTGCCTCTTTCCTAATACATTAAAGTGAAATGTTATTATAAAAAAACAAAATTAACTCATTATATTCAAGATTACTTACTCGGCCATGGTAAACATGATACGCCGTATGGTTTGTAAAACCTTTGTAGAAGCGTATGTGCGGAAAGCATGCTAAGAATGATTCTTTCTCGGCTGATAACGTTGATTCGTCATTGCGTTGACCAGTTTCTTCATCCTCCGATTCTGATTGAGGTACATGAGGTGGTTCCCTCCTTGAATCGCGCCTATCATGTCTCACCGAACGGGACGTAGGATCGGGGGCAACAATTTGAAGAGGTTGCGGCGTCGCAACCATATCCGAATCGTTTCCGGCATTCGGAGCGGATGATGAAGATCCGCCCATAAATCTCTTGAGTAGTTTTCTTGGTCCCATACTACAAACATAAAACAATATCACATCACATAAAATAGTATCTACAATGTAAAACATATCAAAACAATATCACATAAAACATCACATCACATGCGGCTGTTACTTGGTCCTATACTACAAACATAAAACAATATGACATCACGTAAAAGAATATCTACAATGTAAAACATTTCAAACAAGAAAAATCACATCACAAGAAAAAAAAATTCTGCCCGGAGCAGCTGATTCCGAGTGGCCCTCTCGGAATCAGTTGTTCGGTTTAAAAAAACAGCAGCTGATTCTGAGTTGGCCACTCGGAATCAGCTGCTGTTTTTTAATCCGAGCAGCAGCTGATTTCAAGTGGCCCTCTCGGAATCAGCTACTCGGGGCTGGAAAAAAAATTCCAGCACAGTTAAAGATCCCAATTAGAAACCCTAAGCGATTCTAACAAACAAATTAAACCCCAATGGAAACCCTAACATAGAAATCTAACAACAACCCAAACCCTAACCGAATCTAACATAGAAATCAAACAAAAACAAAACCATAATCAATTCTAACAAAGAAATCTAACAAAGAAATCGAATCTAAACCGAATCTAAACCGAATCTAACAAAGAAATTAGAGAAAGTTTACCTTCTCCAAAGGCTTCTCTCTCTCTTGGACGTTGCTTTGTAAGTATGTGGTGAAAAAAAATGGGTAGAAAGAAGGGATAAGTTGCTGGAAAATGAATGTAAGTTGCTGTAGAATGGGTAGAATAGTTTAGTTATGGTTTTTTCTTTTAATTGGTGAATGAATAGGGATAATGGGTGAAAGTAAGTAGAATAATAGGTGAAGGTAAAATAAATAGGTAAAAGGGCAAATATGTATTTTCTTTTATGGAGGAAATAACAACATGGGGGATTTTTCAAAAGATGGAGGAAATAAAAATTTCCATGGAGGAAATAGCTTTGGCCTATAATATATTATATATTAAATTATAGGATCAATAATTGTTTAGATTAATCCACCGCAGCAAAATTTATCTCTTTCCTGAAATTTGGTTCTATTTTAGGATTTGGTGATGGCGTGGCTCTCTTTAAAGTAAATTGTTCAAAGTTTTGATTTTTGCAATTTACTTTTATTATTGCCTTTAACATTATATGGAATAATGAAGTGCCACTGAGTGAAATAAAATAAAAAGTATTTAAAATCAACTATTTAAGTATTTATTTTGAACTTATGCAGAAAGTTGAATTAAAAAACGCGTAGAAAAAAGCTCCAAGAATCAAGATTCATTTTCAAGATTCATAGTAATGATTCTTCAAGCTTCTCCAATCATCATCTGATGATTAATCTATCTGTTCTCAATGACTCAAGTCCCTCCTGTTCAGGAAAATATTAGTTCTTCGTCTGTTAAGAGTTCTAAGTATAATCAATGGAAGGCCAGGAGTTTTGTTGATGTTGTGAATGGTAGTGTAAAAGGTTTTGTTGATGCTTTCAACGTCGAAAATGTTAGTTTTAAGAGTGATCATGTATCACTGCAATATGTTGATGAGTTCCTGTCTTATCTCAAAGCAAAATCGAAGTTCACGCTTGTAGGTAAGTGTTCTGCGGGATTGCCAAAAAGAAATCTATTGCTTGAGTTCTTTAACAAGTTCAACTTTGTTAAAGAATATGGTTATACTATCAGAGACTCCATGCACATTCTTATCGAGTTTGATTCTGCTGAGGATTTTGGTAAGTTGTGGAGCAGGAATGTATGGACAGTTGGTTCTACGGTGATTAGACTGTTAAAATAGACTAAAGATTTAAACGTTAAATATGAGTGTCTTGTCACGCCAGTGTGGATCAAGATTGGTAATCTTCCTGAGCATTTGTACAACGAAAAAGTCATTTCTGATATTGCTTCTTCTTTAGGCAGGACTATGCAGGTCAAGGTTCCGTCGAAGAATAGAGTTTATTATAGTCATTGTATGGCAAAAATTGAATTAGATGTCACTAAAAATCTTTTTCATGACGTCTGGATAGGGTTTGGTAGCAACCAGGGTTGTTGGGTTCAAATTACTTATTTGAATCTGCCTAAATATTATAGTTGCTGCTATCATCTTGGGCATAGTCTTGAACAATGCAAGAAACTTAAAGAAGATGAGAGGCAGTTCAGTGCTGGGAATGAAAATCTTATTATTGATAATGCTAAAACTGATGAAAAATTTGATCGGTTCTGATGTCCAAGCCAAAGTCAATGTGACTCAGGCCAAAGTTAATGTTAATCGTTAGGGGCCTTCATCTGATGAAATTAATGAGGCTATTCAAACTCTTCATTTTGGTTCTACTGTTCTGAATAATATCAGTGAAAAGGAGAATGTTCTTTCTTCTCCTAAAAGTATATGTTATGGGAGTCTTCAATCTTCGCCTAAGAATCATAAAGAAGGGGTTGTTCTTTCTAATCATGGTAATTCTGTTGAGGTTGTTAAGGCTACGGTTGTTGTTGACAACCTTCAGGAACCTGATTTGAATAATAATAACCATGAGGAAAGAATTGGTGCATTACATATGCTTGAAGATGCTACTAACAACTTAGATTATGAAAATTTACCTTCTGAATTTTCTTCTCCAAAAGCTAATAAAGATAGTCCTCAAGATTCTATTAGAAGTCATGCTGCTATCTCTACTAAAGCTATGGTGCAGCCATGCAAAAGGTTAACTAGAAGTCAGATGAGAAAAGAGACGTCTGAAGATGATGAAGACTTCAGTACCATCATTGACAAACAACTTAAACTTTCTAAGAAGAAAAGGCTGGCTAGGAATGTTCATCAACTTTCTGCAACTCGTAACTCTAAACGATCTCTTAATTATGATTAATATTTTGAATTGGAATATAAGAGGAATCAGAGATAAATCTTCATTTAGAAGACTAAAGCATCTTTCTAATAAAAACAAATCTGTGATTGATGTGGTTCAGGAACCTCTGATTAGTAATGATAATCTTAGTTGTTATGCATCTAAACTAGGCTTTGCTCATAGTGCTTCGAATGTTTCAAATAAAATTTGGTTTTTTTGGCATGATACGATTACTGTCAACATTCTTGTGGACCATGCTCAATGTGTTCATATTGATGCTTTTCATAATACTTTAAACTGCAGTTCTCTTTTAACTTTTGTTTATGCTAAATGGCAACGTTTGAATAGACTTGAACTTTAGGATATCCTTCGTAGCATTTCTTGTTCTGTTGGTGATTTACCTTGGCTTGTTTGTGGTGATTTTAATGCCACTAGTTCTATAGATGATCAAATTGGCTGCTCTATGTTTTGTCAAAATAGTGCTGATGATTTCAACCAGATGGTTAGTGACTGTAGGCTCTTGAAAGCTGGTTATGCTGGTTCAAGGTTTACTTGGTCTAATAAGGCTAAGTGGAAAAGGTTGGACTGGGTGTTCTTAAATGATAAATGGAATGACATCTTCTCAAATACTAATGTTGTTCATAAAACTAGAACGGGTTCAGATCATGTGGCCATCATCATCTATGTTTCTAGTGTGAATTTTGGCTTTAAGAAGAACTTCCGTTTTCAAAACACGTGGTTTCTTGATGATACTTTTCTTTCTATTGTATCTGCTAGCTGGTCTCAGGATATGGATGGGGATCATTTGACTAAATTTTGGCACAAGTTAAAAAGATTAAAGGTGGTCCTTATTGATTGGAATAAGCATCAATTTGGGAATGTTTTTAGTAAGGTCAAAGCTTTAGAAGATGAGGTTCTGAGGGTCGAAAGTCTTCATCAGCAGCTTAATACTAGTCATTCCAAAGAGGAGCTTAATAAGTATAATGCTTTGTTAAAGAATGCCTATAAAATGGAGGAGGAGTATTGGTATCAAAAATGTAATGTTGATTGGATAAAGGAAGGTGATAAAAACACTAAGCTTTTTCATAGTTATGTTTCGAAAAAAAGAAAGAAGTCTGCTATCAATGGTATAAAGGTGAACAACTCTTGGATTTTGGATAAGAATTCCATTTGAGAGTTTGTTGCTGCTTTTTTTACTGATGCTCTTGCCAGCAGTCCATATACTGAGGAGCAGATTGAGCTTGATTTGTTGAATCATCCTATGTTTGAGGTTATTCCTCACATTATTACTCTTGAGGACAATAAGAGCTTGTTGAAGCTTCCTGGTGAGGAGGAGATTTTTAACTCTATCAACAACCTTAAGGTCTCCAGTGTGGCAGGTATGGATGGTTTTAACCTTCTCTTTTATAAAAAGTGTTGGAATATTATAAAGTATGGCCTTGTTAATGCTATTCATCATTTTATAAGAGGCTGTAGCATCCCTAAAGGGATTCTTGCTACTGGTATCTGCCTGATACCTAAATCTAATAACCCTACTAGTTGGTCTGACTATCGGCCTATTAGTTTATGTACATTACTTAATAGAATCATGGCTAAACTTCTGAATGATAGGCTAGTTGTCTTGTTTTCTAATATTATTTCTAAATATCAAGGTGGTTTTGTGCCTGGTAATTCAATTCATTCTAATGTCTTAGTTGCTAAAGAGTTGTTGCATGATTTAAACAGAAAACTGAAGAATTAAAATATAGTTATTCAACTCGACATGTGTAAAGCCTTTGATAAGCTCAGTCATTCTTTCCTAAGTAAAGTTTTGACTTGCTTTGGGTTTTCTAAAACATTCACTAGCCTTATTAACAGAATGTTATCAAATGTATATGTTTCTATCTTTCTTAATGGGGCCTCTTTTGGTTTCTTCAAAACTGTTAAAGGCTTGAGGCAGGGTGATCCTCTTTCACCTAGCCTTTTTATTATAGCAGAGGAGGTCTTGTTAAGAGGTATCTCTTTACTCTTTCTTAAGAATAAGCAAATGAGGTATAAGGGTCGCAATAATCTTTGCATCAGCAATCTGGCGTTTGCTGATGATATTCTTCTTTTTACTAACTGCAAGGATGCTAATTTAGTATCACTTAATCTTTTCTTGCAGGATTATCAAGCTGCATCAGGTCAGGTGATCAACAAAAGTAAAACTAAGGTTATTATTGCAGGTGGTATTAGTGAGGCTAAGATAAGTTCTATCTCTAACATTACTGGTTTTAATAGCTCTACTCTTCCTGCTTATTACTTAGGAATTACCATTAGTACTAATAATAAAGCTGCTATATATAACAATCTTCTCAAAAAAATCACCACTAGAATTGCTAATTGGGAGTCTAAATATTTATCTTTTGCTGGCAGAATTACCTTAATTAACTCTGTCCTTATGAGTATTGTGCTGTATTGGATGCAATGTAATGTTTTGCCTAGTTCTGTGATCATCAAAATTCAAAAGCTATTTAATGGGTTTCTTTGGGGCTCTACTAGTCTGGATCGCAGAATACATTGGTGTAGTTGGAATAAAGTCTGTAAAACATTTAAAGAATGGGGTTTAAACATTAGAAATTTGGCTGATGTTCAGCATACTGCTTCTTGTAATCTTTGGCTTCAATTTAGGGAGAATAAGTTGTTGTGGTCTAACCTTTTGCATGATATTTACTGTGTTTCTAAGCATCCATTTCAGCTTGATTACAATGGCAAGGGTTCCATGATTTGGAGAAGGCTTATGAGTATTAAATCTGTGGCTGATCAGTATGTTTGCTGGTCTTTAGGGGATGGTAAAATGGACTTCTGGTTGGACAGATTGTCCAATTCTGATCCTCTCCTTACTCTTGACAGTTCCTTAGATAATCATTGGTTTTATCCTGAAAATGTTAATAAGTATTGGAAGGATGGTCAATGGAATATCACTTCTATTCAAGGTCTCTTAAGCAGTGAGGATTTTGATCGTATCAGCAAGTGCCCTATATACCAGAACAAGAAGGACAAGATTCGTTGGAGTTTTTCTAATACTGGTAACTTTAGCCATAAACATACTTGGGATCATGTTCGTACTCATTTTACTGAATCTACCTTGTTTTATAAAATTTGGAATAACTTAACTCCTAGCAAGCATGCTTTTATTCACTGGAAAGTTATTAATAATTATGTTTCCACTGATTCTATTCTTAGGGAAAGACATCTTGTTATTGTGTCTAAGTGCCAGTTCTGTCAAAGTTATGAATCTACTTGTCATGTTTTCATTTCTTGTGAGGTTGCCTGGAATGTTTGGCTGCATTTTGCTAGTCTGTTCAATGTTCCTATATATCGTTACATGACCCCTTCTCATATGTCTAGAAATTGGTTTGGGCTTACTAATAAGAAGAATCATATTATCAATGTCATTCCTTCTTTGATTTTCAGCTTGATTTGGAAGTTTAGAAATAGAGTTAAGTTCAAAAATGTTAGTATTACTTCTAGTCATATTATTTCTTCTGTCAATCATATCATTGGTTATATGAATGATGCTGGTATTTTCAAGTATCAGCATTGGTCTAATGTTAGGAATGTTGCTGAATATTTTGGTTTTTTAAGCTTAAGCCATAGAATCAGTAGCTGGCCTTTAGTGCTTTACTAGTCTCCTCCTAATGTTGGTCGTCTCAAGCTCAATACTGATGCTTCTGTGTCCTATACTGGGGAGGCTGGTGCTGGCATTATCATTAGGGATAAGGATGGCAATCTCGTTCATGCTAATGGTAATGTTTTTGGTAAGCTTCCTCCTCTTATGGCTGAGGCTAGGGCTTTGATGGAAGGTTTAAGCTTTTGTAATTCTAAAGGTTATATTATGGTTGACATTGAGACTGATCTGCTTTGCTTGTTGAATTCTTGAAGAATCCTAGTCACGGTGCTATCCCTTGGTCACTTGTTCCTACTATTAATTGTTGTAGATTAATGATGTCTGAGTTTATGACTCTCAAGCATGTGTATCGTGATCAAAATCGAGCGGCCGACTGGCTCGCTCGATGGACTTTAAACTGTAAGATGAAACATACATTTGATTTTTCTTCTGCTCCTCCTAACCTCAAATCTATTCTAATTATTGAAAGCTTGGGTATTCCTTATATTAGTTCTGTGGAATAACTTGGTGGTATTGTTAGATTTAATACATGCTTTATTTTTGATTTCATGTATTTGGTTGAGGTTGAACTTGCGATTTAGGCTGTTCAGTTGCTCTTCCTGCTGAATTTTTTGAAGCTGATGTTGCTGATTTCATTGGGGTGGTTTGAGTCTTTATGTGCATTGATCAAGCTGGTTTTTTCGTATGATGGTCATTGGTTGCTGCTTAAGTTTGGAGTTGCTGCTGGTCGAGCTTTTGGAGGCTTCTTTGCTGCGTTTACTGCATTGTTTGATAGAAGATTGTGGCTGGTTTTTTTAAGAGTCTCTTTCATTGATTGTTGTGAGCTGTTTGTAATGTCTGATTTCAAAGCTTTCTGCTTGGCTTGAGTTCTAACCTTTGGTATTCTCTAGGTTAGGGTTTTAATTAGGAGGGGCTTTTTGGCGCCCTTTGTATTGAATTCTTATTGGCTTATTCAAATATAATATCTTTACTTAAAAAAAACTATTTAAGTATTTAATATTTTAGACAGGTGAGTTATGGATAATCATTGGAGAAAATTTAAACGACAAATAAACTCATAAAATTATGACGTATGATTTTTTAGTTATTTTTAAATTCGAACTATAATTCAAAAATAAATTTTAAAAATACACATAGAAGTATGATATAATAAAACGGAGTTTGATTAACTAATAAATATAATTAAAAATAAATAAAATTCAAATCTAAAAAAAATAAGATATTTGCTATTTTGAACATAAATTAATAACTTGAATTGTTAACCTTAAACAACAAAAATTCAAGATAAAAAATAGATATATAGTTGAAGTATAATGCGATTAACGATTCCTTACAATTTATTTAAAAATTAACGTTAAAATAAAAATTCGATTTAAAAGTCTTGATAAGTAGAGAGGTCTTAAACGTTTGTGTGTTTTAAAAAATAAAAAAATTGTGACGTTACAAGTTTTATGCACGATTTTCATAAACTTCATGCAAGAATTGCACAAAACGTGTACTCAAAATTCAAGGTTGAGCTAGTCTTGCATTTTCAATCCGAGACCATATGAGTTTTTGTTTTTTTTTATAAAAGTTATCTCATTTCATATTAAGAATAAGAGACCGCGTTCAACCTTGTATTTTCAGTATCAGATTGTATGATTTTAATTTATTTTCTTTGCAAATTTTATCTTATCTTGTATTAACAATAAGAGACAATGCTCAACCTCACATTCTTACGTGTTTAGTGATTTTTTTACACTTGTTATACCGTTTTCATATAATTATATAGGTTAAGTTACTTATGTTTGTTATTATTTCTTCATCTTTTATGTATCATAACAAGATAATAGTTAGTAAGAATGTTAAGTGTTTTGTGCCATTATATATTGCAAATCCGAGTTTTTTTCGCTCGCCCTCGTGAGTCATCCTCTCAGTTGCATATAGTAAAATATAAGAGTAGAGGTTTTTCTTTCATACAACTTATGAACTTATAGGTTTATGTGATTTATCATTGAATTAGTGTATAAAAAGGGTTATTATTATCACTGAAGACAATATGATCGTAGCTTTTCTTTTATTGAACATGATTTGTTTCCATAGTCAAATAATATTTATGTAAAAAATAATAGACTAAAAATAATCCATATGTGAGTATATCATTAAGTATAGTTAATGAATTAATAATAGATCCATAAATTTTGACGGGTAAAACATTTACGAAGATAAATATCTAACAGTAAATATTAAAAAAAAGAACACTTAATAGATAAAATAGTTAAATCATCGTAAAAACTCATTAATAACAATCATGTCTTAGGCTATGTAGACTCTCAACTTTTAACGAAAGCAAGTCTTTTTGTGGTGTTATATATATATAGTCTTGGTAATTAAATATTTATCGAGAATAAATAAGTATATATATATATATATATATGTTTGTTTAGTATTGTCATTTTTATGATTAAATTAGGACATAAATAGAATTATAAATGATCCATCCAATTTTATATAAATAACGGAATGTTTGTTAGTCGGTTTGAGAAAATAAATACACATGGAAGCATTTTTTTGTTTAGTTTGAGAATTTTTGTAGTTACCGATAAATTAACATGCCGATTCAGCACTCAATCTAGATCGAAAAACTAAATAATAGATCAAGAAATCAAAATATACCTTTGAGGTAATATATGAACATTAACAGCTTAGTTATGTGTTGTGTAAGTGATGAAACTAAAACTGATGGTACGTAGTCAAGACTACATTCGAATATAATAATGTATAATAATGAAACTGAATACAATTAATCATATTGATAGATTTGTTTGGAATTTTGTACAAAATTATCTACACCAAAACTATTACCAATCGAGTTTAATAATGAAAATTATCAAAATATTGTTGAATAAACTTTGAAACTAAAAAAATAAATAACAAATAGGTAAAAATATATTGTATTAAATTTAAAAAATAATAATAATTGAACAATAAAGTTATAACTAAATCTAATAGTTTCGCTTAAAATCAAATCCTTAAAAAAGATATGTAAGATAATTTTAAAATGCAAGAGTATTTATTTGATCTGTAATTATTATAAATATATGTAAAATATGTTTATTAATTCAATTATAACAAAGAAGACTACTATGTAATGAATGGTAAAAACATACGAGTGAAAATCCATGCCCATAATAATTCTCACCAACACCAAATTAGTAATTATGATCAATAGAAAAAATTGGTACAGTATAATATGGTTTATGGATATGTTATAATTAAAATACTAAGATTTGTAAATCGATGTTATATATTATTTTGTAATAATTTAGTTTTATGAGAAAGTTAAGTTCTAAACCACTAAAATTATATTTATTTTAGTGGCTTCATATCTAACGTAATATTTAATTAAGTATGTGACAATTATATAATTTATACCAAAAAATATTTACCAAGTTTATATTACCTTTAAGTATTTGTTTTGGCATTTTTTTTATGAATTGACTAAATATTTTTCATATTATTGTTTATTTTTGTAAATAGATTTACATTTTTCATTTATGGGGAAACATTATATGCTTTGATATACTCCAAGACCTGATTAATTTATAATTGTTCTTCTCATCTTCCCTTTAATTTGTTGACACTTGAGGAGATAAGTGAAAGATTAATGTATGTGTTAAAAATCTACAAATTTATATAATTTATTACTAGATACTTTTGATATTGATATTTTAGAGATATTGCCAATGTCTTGTGATATTTAATATATTCTCTAATCATTGCTTGAAATGACAAAATATGTTATTTATAATTATATTACATTTGCTTCCAAAAAAAATATTTGGACAATGTCATTTCGACTAGCATGTTATACTCTAGTATCGAGTTGTTAAGTGGATCACAACTTAAAATGCTAAATATCATATAATTTGACAACTAATAATCAATAATTAATTCTTTGGTAAAAAAAATCCCGACCATAAAAAATAAATCAAAACGTGTGAAAATGTTAAAATTAAATCCGAAGATATGTTATACGTGAATAAAATGATACACATTATCAATTCTATATTTTCTTTTTATAGATGTAGTAGCATATATATTGAGGATACATAAGTTAAACAAACTTGTTGTACACCTAGGCATAAAAACGGGGCGCGGAGGAGGGTACCTATATATCCTCAACCCGCCCCGTACCTATATATCCTCAACCCGCCCCGCAGTAAATAACTGAAACCCGAACCCGCCCCAAAATCCGACGGATATTTTTTTTCCATACCAAATCCGAATCCGTGGGTTCGGGTTACCCACACAGGTACCCGCGAACTACACGCGGAAGAAGCCCGTTGTAGATACCAGAACCGAACCCGAACCTAACATAAACCAAATCTATAAAAAATAAAAAATAAAAGTAAAAATCTAACAATAAATTTAACAAAATACTACCATAAATTATAAACTTCATCGATCTTCTCATATAAAATTAAAAATAAACATTTAAAATATTAAAAATAAACATTTAAATATTTTAAAGTAAAAAATAAATGTCTTCGTTAGCTTACATCCTTAAAGCACCGAAAATCGACCATCCATTGCAAAATCTTCAAGAACATAGAAAACATGAACGATTTTTAGAGAAAAAAAACAAAAAAAACCAATTACTTTCAAGAACATAGAAAAAAAATAAAAAGAAAAAAAAATCATCGAAATAGAGAAAGAAACCTGAATATTAGGAAGGAAGTGAGTGATAACTGAAAACCAAAGAACGGAGCAACAAATCGTGGTGGTAGGTACAGTAGTGATGGTTCTATGTGAGAAAATCAAAACAAGAGAACAAGAGAAGCGGTAGTGAAAAATGAGACAAATTAGATATTGATAGGTTTTTTTTCTTTTAGGGTTAGGAATATTATTGGACTAGATTACATACATACGGTAATAAATAACATTTATAACGAGCTACAATAAATAATAATATTATTAAGGTTGAATATTTAGTCTTTATAACCGGCTAAAAATAAAATCAATAAATAATATTTATATTTATATAAATGAAAGGTATTTTTACATGGCAAGTT
Source organism: Limnanthes douglasii subsp. nivea (assembly GCA_036936605.1). Classification (NCBI taxonomy): domain Eukaryota; kingdom Viridiplantae; phylum Streptophyta; class Magnoliopsida; order Brassicales; family Limnanthaceae; genus Limnanthes; species Limnanthes douglasii. Next base: position 185,393,196 of record JAUPFV010000002.1, read on the forward strand.
TGAGGCAGTTACCAGTGGTTTAATATTCAAAACTGAAACCAAACCCGAACCCGAACGGATAGTAAAAATAAAAACCATAACCCACCCCGTTTTTTTCTTCGGATAACCCACCCATTGGTTCGGTTCGGTTTGGGTACCCATGGTTTCGGTTTAAATTGCCATCCATATGTACATCGACCATTATTTGATGGTTGTATTTATATATATAAACATCTTTATATGTTAAAGGACTTATAAAACAAAACCTTTATTTTTTTGGCCGATTTCCTTTTCGGTTTATATATTGAATAATTAATAATATAATATTTCAATATATATATATATAAAGGCTACTGTTTAATAAAAAGACATAAAAAATATATATATATAAAAACGTGTTGTTATTTATATAAATACAATTTAATCAAAATAGAAGATGAACAAAACATATTTTTAATATTCGTAATCAATTTTGAGATTATGAGTATTTATATTATATATAATGATACAATGGAAGAACGATATCATAGTATACATACTAAAATATACACAAAACTATATGAAGTCATAATTGAAGTTTTATCAATGACGCGAGTAAAAAAACTGCAACTTGAGAAATATTCGTAGAGACATTGTTGCTGATATTAACAAACAAAAGTTTATGAGTGTAGAAATTCGATAGAATTTTTTAGATAATGGTATAAGTTTATGAAAATTGTAAAGTTTATCGTATAGATGTGATGATTAATTATGAAGACCTCATAAATCCTTAACCAGTTTTATTGTGTGATTGAAGAATGGTCAATTGAAGAATATTTAAAATCGATTAGGTTTAGTTTATTGTTAAATTTATAAAAAAAGATATTAAGGTGGAATTTGTTAGAAGATATTAGGCCAAACCCATTAGCTCATATATTTTATCTATAAATAAGGGCTTTATACTCTTTGTCATTTGTATGCTTTCTGAATAAACAAAAACCCTAGCCGCTCCTTCTTAGAGGATTTTTTTTTTTCATCAGGTATTGAATATTGATTTTTTTTTCATCAGGTATTGTGCTTCAATTTCATTTGTTTGGTGTTATTTCAGATCTAATTTTGCTTAGAAATTTGGACTTCATTTTGGGGTTAATAATTGTGTTGGAGTTATTTGGTTTCAAATATATTAGTATTGTGCTTCAATTTGATAATTTTTTATACAATAACCGGGTCACGAAATCATTAAAAGAGATACAATTTTCGGTTTTCAGAATTGTTGTGTGTAGCCCACAAACGGTCCGATCAATATGCAAACAGTGTTTATTTTTGCTGAATATCGGACAACATGTTTATAACATCTATGGATTATATATGTAAATCTAATTATTGGGTCTTGTTTTTCGATTATGGTTATACTATACAAAATCAACAAACTCATAGGGTGACTTCGGACTATTACGTTATTTTTTTGGTATTGGGATGACTCAATCTCCAAAAGGTTATATTCTCTCTCAGATAAAATATATATCTCATCTATTCGAGCGACCGCGACTTTCTGATAAGAAAACGATAGATACCCTCTTGAAACCGATGCTCGTTTGTTTTACATAGAAATTATAGACAATTTGTCGTATACATGAAGTTGTCTAATTTTGTTGACACCCATATAAAAATTATACAAACTATACAAACTATGATGCTAGTTAATGTAACCTAAAATATTTTAAACAATGACATCTTATATCATATTGTTGTATATATACTATCCATACAAAGAAATTATAGGATGTATGTAAAATCTTGAAGATAGTCGAATATCAAAATAAAAATATGTGATTAGTTTTGATAATATTTTCTTACAAAAAATACATGTAAAACTCAACATACCATTCTATTATATGTTTTTCTCATAATATTATATATATGTTTGAGTTTATCACTTATATAAATTCTTCAAAAATATGATAGATTTTTAATCTTATTTTATTCATCTAACATCCAAAGATCATACAGCTGTATACAAGATCATCATCCTAAGTTTAAACATATAGTTGTTTTTATAATGTTCGTCAATTTTCTATTTACATTTGGGTTTTAGGATTTATTTTTATACACAACATATCTTTTGTAAAAATGAAACGATCTAAAAGTATTTTGGCTCTACCGTTAATATAGAGATTTGTAACGATTATACAGTCCAATCATCTAACGATACATTATATTGTATTCGATAAAAGAATCTATTCGATAAGAACATCCACTTAATGTTGACATCTTTTGTAATGAACATATGCTCTATATATATAATCTTCAAAATGATAGTTTAACCAAATATTTGGCTTCATATCATATTAAACAATAATTGTTAATAAAATATCATAAAATACATATTATATATATATATTAAATTTAAGTCTTAAATCCATGATTGGTCATTTGACTATAATGATTTCTTTCATATTGACATTTGACTTCAAAACTTCCTCAAGTATAATAATTTCTTCCATATAGATCTTTGACTTTAAAATTTATGGTGGAAGTCCATAAACTATGATAATTTTGATAAATTTAATCATATAAATCCATGATTAAATTTATCAAAATTATCATAGTCGAAATACGTTCACCTTACATTTGTTATAGTCGAGTGACGTTCACCGGAAATTTTAAAGTCAAGGACTACTTGGAAGAAATCTTCATAGTCGAGAGACTTTCAGTGTACGTTTTGACGTCAATATATGAAAGAAACTTTCAAAGACCAATCACAAATTTAAACATATATTCAATTACTCGCCGCGACATTGTTAGGTTGAAAAAAATCTAAAAACATCACGAGTCACCTTCTGAATAAATGCATCTACATTAACATTTTTCCCAAAGTTTATCATCCCGGTACGACAAGATATCATGAAGAAGAAAGATCAGTATATAAGTTAAGAATACAACTCCATTAGTATGAGGCTTTTTGGTAGTGGACCAAATGCAAAGCCGTGAGGGCCTTCGGGTGCCAAAGCGGACAATATCATACTAGTGTTGAGATCGGTTGTGTTCTTACTTATATACGGAGGTGGAATATGCGGACCGGAACCCATATTCCCAACACGTGGTATCAGAGCGTCAGGCCCAGACGGAACGCGATGGTGGTGAAATTCTTGGAGATCGAACATGACTAAGTTAGACGCCATGCTCAATGTGATCTGTTCTAGAGATCCTAGTTCAGAGTGCCAATGGCTCATCAAGCGGTGGTACTTGATTGGAGTGGGGAGTGGCGCTAAGGAACAAGACAGAGTGGTCTAATAGGAGGTGAACAGTAACATCCGTAGTGCCTCTATGGTCAGGTAGTCTCCAACCTGATTAGAGTGGGCGGATGAAAGTCAATTGAGAGGAGGCTAAGTGATACTTTGTTCGAGAGGAGGATTTGTTAAGGTGGCGACCAAAGTCCCACATCCCACATCGGTTAAACATGGGAAAGATCAGTGGTATATAAGTAAGAACATACCTCAACTAGTATGAGGCCTTTTGGTAGTGGACCAAATGCAAAGCCGTGAGGGCCTTCGGGTGCCAAAGCGGACAATATCATACTAGTGTCGAGACCGGTTGTGTTCTTACTTATATACGGAGGCGGAATATGCGGACCACACCCCTAATTCACAACACCCATATTCCCAACAAAGATTAAACTAAATTAGTAAAACTAATATAAAGTTGTAAAACTAATATAAAGTTATAAAACAATTTGATTTTTATATAATACATTGTTATAACGTGTTTTTATAACTTCTATATACTTGATAGTATCAACTCTACTATGGGTCAAATTATCTATAATTTTGGTGTATTTTTTTATGATTGCAAATTTTTTTTAAAAGATATCAATTGTTTCTAGTCTTGGCTCTAACTCGTTTGACATATTTGTTAAAAAATGAATTGCAACATATCTTCGTTGTTTCTCAATATCAGACTCATGTATTTTTTAGCAGACCAGATCTGTTATTAGATCTTTTAACGAGTCTAGAATGTCTATTATTTGGTCCAAGTTTTTCACATCAATAAGGGTATGCATGGTTTTTCCTACAACATAATAATCGGTTAAAATTACAGTTTCATAATAATTTATTATACTTCTAGCATACGTTATAATAATTTATTAAAATTTTAACATAAATCATAACATTCTATTGAAATTAAAATTTCATCATAATTTGTTAAAATTCTAACCTACATAATTCAAACACTAGCAAACACACAAACGACCTGATTTTAGTTTATCTTGTCATACCTAGATATTTTATCCAGGTACCTACTTACGACACTGTTTATGTTTTCTAATTCGTCTTTTAACACTAATATAGTTCAAATAATAAAATAAGTTTGTGAATTTATTAAAAACAAGTACACTTCACGTTAACATTATTGTTTCATTATCTTGTTGCATGACTATTTGAACTTCTTTACGTAAAAAATAATAAATTTGTTAGTTAGACAAAAAGTTATATTATACATAGACCTCAAATTACCAATAAACATCTCATTTATTTATTTTTTTTATTTTAGTTTAATTCAATTCTAATTTACGAATATACGTTTATTCTAAAACGTAGGAAAGTAATCAAATAATATTCTGAGTATTTTTTTTAATATTCGAAAAACTATTTATCTTTATATATAGTTACATAACATGTGCATTTTATTTTAAAATATATTGCCAATCTACTATCAACGTCAAATTTTTATCTTCTAACAGTATATTGGGCACAATGCATCTATTTTTTCACATAAGAAATCTTTGAGAATCTATCGTTTATGTGTAGTTGTCCAACACCTATATACATAAAAAATGTGCAAACTATGACGCTGGTTGAAGTAACCTTAAAATATTTCAAACAATAATAACTTATATATTGTTGTCGTATATGTACTATCCATACTAAATAATTATGAGATGTATGTAGAAGCTCGATGATAGTCAGATGTTATAAAAAAATACGATCAGTTTAGACCATATTTTCTAACTAAAATTGCTTACTGAACTAAACATATCATTCTATTATATGATATTTCTCCTAATATTGTATATATTTTACACATTCAACAATATTTATAGAGTTTAAGCTCTTTTATCCACATGAAATATTGAGAGAATAATACCATTTACTAAAAATTATACATCAATTGATCATTATCTATATTTAGGTTAATCACTTGTAAATTTTGTTCAAAAAATGTGATAGCTTTATTGTATATCGTATACATCATTAATTTAACTATATAGTATTTTTTATTTTTTTTATCAATTTTCTATTTACATTTTGTTTTTTAGATATAATATTGTAAACATCATACTCTTTGTAAAAGTGAAACAATCTAAAAGTATTTTTGACTTACCGTTAATATGAAGACCTATAACGATTACACAATCCAATCATCTACCAATACAGTGTGATATATCTTTTGTATGAGATACGTGTGCAGTAACATCTAATTATTCTCGAAAGAGACACATTGTTAGCTTAAAAACTTAATTAGAGGCGGGAGCTTCACCACACTTGTATGTAAATCCATCTCCAATAATTTGTTTTGAAGATGATGATGATGATACGAGGGATGTAGTTGGCCTCCATGAAGATGCGGTGGTTATTGTAGCAGATATTTTCAGGGACAAGATACGAATAGTATTGGTTAATACTGGCAGTTCTGCCAATATTATGTTCATGACTACCTATAGCAAGATAAAAAATCCATTAACAATTCTTCGTTTAGATCAGATGATAGTAGGGTTTACTAGGGTAACAACTGAAGTGGTAGGAGAATTTGAGAAAAGAGTGGAACTAGGTCGGGGACCATTTAAAAAGGTAGTGATGGTTTATCATGATAAATTCTCTAACATCTTCTAATACATTTTTTGGAAGGTCTTAGCTATCTAGAATGCATGTTGTGGCATCAAACGTTCACCAATGTTTGAAACATGTCATAGGAAATAACGTTAGAACAATTTAAAGCAGTCAAAAGATGGCAAAAGAATGTTATCGAACGATTGTGGCCCCAAAGAAAATTAAGGGGGACGAATAAAAGAAGGCATAAAAATTAATGAGACTTCCCTTGGGGTCTTATCTCGTGGATGATCCGAGGGAGACCCCTGAGTTTATGATATCAGATGAAATTTTTGAGGATCATGTTTTTTCTCAGGGAAAAAGTTTAAAAATTGGCACACAATTATCTCCGGAAGTGAGGGAGAAGTTACTTATCTTCTTATCAACAAAGTTACATATGTTTACATGGTGTACGGAAGACATGACAGGGTTTCCCGTGGATATTATATGTCATAGATCAGGAGTTCGAAATAATGTACGTCCAATCATTACCTTATTATTCTATTTGTATCTTTCTCTTTCTACTTATCTCGGTTCTCTCTCTAAAATACTTTCATACAAATATTGCAGGGACATATACCCCCATACGCACATTACTGTGATATATAACCCTACTTAAAAATCCTTGGAACTGTCATTGGCGCCAACTTTAGACAGAATAGATCTTTTTCCCAAGAAACGTTTGAGGCTATCGTGTCTGAGGTAGATTACTTAACCAAGTTTGGGCACATATGGGAGTCACAATATCTTTTATGGACTACTAATCTGGTTTTAGTGAAAAAGAAGAATGGTAAATGACGAGTGCGTGTGGATTTCACTGATCTACATAGAGCTTGTCCAAAAGATCATTTCCTGGTTCCACGAATAGATCAGCTAGTGGACTCTACTTCTGGGAATTGAATACTTTCATTTATGGATGCATATGTTGGCTACAATCAAATCCAAATGAATCCAAAGGACCAGAAAAGTACTATTTTCATCACTGGAAGAGGTTTACACTACTATAAGGTTATGTCGTTTCACACTTAGTAAACAAAGATTTTGAGACTCGTATTGGGAGAAATGTTAAAGTATATATTGATGATATGTTAGTGAAATGTATGAGAAATGAGAACCACTTGGCAGATCTCGAAGAAACTTTCGCTAACTTAACAAATATAAATTTGAAATTGTATCTAGAAAATATACATTCAGAGTGCGGTCCTGAATGTTTCTTGGGCATATAATCAGTGAGCGTATGATAGAAGCTGATCATGTACAGTTAAATGCTTTAAGAACTATGACACCACCTCGAACGATTAAAAAAGTACAAATTCTGACATGGAGAGTGTCAACCTTGGATAGATTCATATCTCTGTCCACGGATAAATGTGCTTTTTTTCCAAGTGTTGAGACAAGTAAATTGTTTTAGCTAGACCCAATAATATTCCAAAGCATTTCATCGAATTAAATAATATCTTTCTTCCTCATAAATTTTGATAAAGCCACATTCGGGGAATTGTTTATATGTTTATGTAACAGCCTCAGATTATGCTGTGAGTGTTATTTTTATTAGGGAGGAATGTAATTGCCCAAGACTAGTGTATTATGCCAGTAAAAGTATTTTGGATGCTGAGAAATATTATTTAAAGTTAGAGAAGTTGGCCCTCACACTAGTAATTGCTGCTCGAAAAATGAAAGCCTACTTTCAGGCTCTATCATCGTACAAACATCTTTTTAATTGAAAAATATATTACAAAGACCTGTTATATTATGAAGAATTACCAAGTGGTCGGCTGAGTTAGGAAATTTAGATATTGAGTTTGAACCTAGGACTGCAATCAAAGCACAAGCCTTAGTAAATAACCTACTCGAATTTCATTTCGAACTGTGAGATATGGAGGTTGACGAAGAAAATTTTAAGTCAGAGTGGACAATCTGAACATATGGGGCCTTAAGTGCATCAAGATGCGGGACATGGGTGTTGTTAATGTCTCCGGAAGGAATTTTCATGTATCAAGCTATCCGCTTTGGGTTTAAAGTATCAAATAATGAAGCAGAGTATGAAACCGCTTTGGCAGGATTCAGACTTGCTCAAATCGTGGGGCTAAGAAATCCAAGCTGATAAGTGACTCACAACTTCTCATAAATCATGTGTTTGGTCACTCCGAGGCGATAAAATATCATTTACTAAAGTATGTGAGGGCGTTAAGGTCTTAACATTAGTCTATAAAAGTATCAGATACGAACATGTTTATAGGGGTGGAAATTTTGTCGCTGATTTTTTGGCTACTACTTCATATACCGAGGGGCACCCTTGGATTAGCATATAAGAAAATCCTTCAATAACTAAGGAATCTAAGTTAATATAACGGTCAGTCGAAGCCTTTCAAAATTTTACAAGCACAACAAAAGATTGGAGGAGTGATATTTATGAATTCTTGATAAATGATGTATTACACATTGACAAAGTAATGGCAGAAAGAATACGGTTTAAGGTATATGACTATGTGGTCCTCAGAGATATCTTATACAAAAAATATTTTAGCACACCTTTACTTTGATGATTTTAGAAAATGAATCACAAATGATATTATCATAATTACATTATGGGGAAGGATCCACATATTGTGGGTATAAAACTTTGATACATAAAGTTATTATGGCAGGTTATTACTGGCTACAATCACTTGAGATGCCAAAGCGTTAGTTCAAAAATGTGATACTTGCCAAAACATTTCTAACGAAATTCATGTACCATGAGTTCTTTTGGAATCAATATCTGATTAATTACCTTTCGGCCGATGAGGCATTGATCTGGTTAAACCATTACTGATGGCATCAAGGGGACGATAGACAATAATTATCACAGTAGACTCTTTCTCTAAATGGGTGGAAGTTGAGTAATTAGGAGGAACAAAAGCTAAATATGTGATAAGTTCATTGTTTCTAATATTTGTTGTCATTTTTGGGTTCCAAGGAAAATTAAGATGGATAATGGGCCACAATTTGTCAACAAAGAGATGAAATGTTTTTGTTCAGCTAAAGGAATACAACAATACTTCTCGGCATATTTTCATCCACAAGCAAATGACCAAGTCGAGGTTACTAATCAAAAAATTCGTGGTGGGTTGAGAAAGAATTTGGAAGGCGAGGCTGGGAAATGGCTGAATTATATACAAGAATTTTTATGGGCATACATAACTACTCCTCAAACAACCACCAAAGAATCAGCATTTGTGTTAGTCTACGAGATGGAATTGTTCGATCCGAAGTAATCTTCCTTTCACGTCGAATCAGCGAATATTTCGAAGAAACCAACGATAAATGAAAGTGTACAGAGTTAGATTTGATAAACGAAAAGAGAAAAATAGCACAATTGATTTTTTTGCAATATCAAACTTTGATGAGAAGTCGGTACGCTTCCAAAGTTAGACGACGAGAATTTAAAGTTGGGATAAGGTTGTGAGAAAAGTATTTATTCATATGAAAGAAAACGACTTGGAAAGCTACAGTCTAATTATGAGGTCTGTATACAGGTAAAGTCGGGGACATATCGACTCAAAGATAAAGAAGCAAGATATCTTAATCACCCGTTGAATATTGAGTACCTCAAATTGTATTTGGAATATATATAAGTTTGTATATATTTCTGAAAATTTGTGTAAGGATCAGTAACATACTCCTAATCACCCGCAAGAAGATTTTAATGGGTCCCCTCATAACCAACTTATATATTATTTTTATTTTTCCATCGTAAAACAACTTGCATAATTTTTATCTTTTTGGACTGGAAGGGTCTTCCAACAAATGTTTGTCGATAATTTGTATCTTTTTGGACCATAAGGATCTTCTAACGAATTTTGGTCAACAATTTATATTATTTTTGGACTGAAAAAGTTTTCCAACGAATATTGGTCTATAATTTCTATCTTTTTTTATCGAATGTTGGTTAATAATTTTTATCTATTGGAACAAGGAGGTTTCTTATTAAAATCAAGGCATGATAATGTTTTCATATGAAAAACTTTGGAAGAGAAGTTTGGAGATCTTTTATAAAAATTGAGGCTTATTAATGTTTTGATATGAAAAACTTTGGAGGAGAAGTTTGGAGATCTTTTATAAAATTAAGGTATAATAATGTTTTGCTATGAAAAACTTTAGAGGAGAAGTTTGGGAGTCTTTTGTAAAACTTATGACATAATAATATTTTGATATGATAAAGTTTGGTGGAGAAATATGTAGGTATGTTGTTATGAAAGTTAATAGTTAATAACATTTTTTTATATAAATAAGTTTAGTGGAGAACGTATAACCGAAAAACACTTCCATTAATAAATTGCATAATACAAAGTGTCTCTTGAAAACACAAGGACCTAACACAAACATGTTTATAGCATAATTGATTCATAAGGATTACACAAAAACGGTGAAAATAAAAACTAAGTAATACACCCAGTCCGACTCTAAGGGGGTGCCTTCCTCATTGTCTTCAAACGAACCGTTGCTAAAGGAGGAACTCCTTGACTCTCCAGAATCACTGGATGAGTCTTCATCTACCAATAAATCCCCTCCAGACGATGTCTCTCTAAGACACAATCCCAAAGGCTTCCCATCTTTAAGTTAAGAAAACGTTCATGAATTTCTACTACTAAAGAAGATTTGATATTTGCATCCTTATCTTTCAAATGGGAGACACAATCAGCAGCATACTCCTCAAGATAAATATTTTTATACCTTTTGGTGTCGTCCCAAAGAGATTTTTTCTCAGCAATAAGTTTCTCAATCTTATTGACAGCAATCTCAAAGTATATTTTGGTTTGGGCACATGATTCGAAGAGGTCGTTAATAAGGTATTTTGCTTGATGTCTTTAGTAACAAACCGCTCTCACTCATCGCCGAATTCCTCTTGTTTTTCTTCAATTGAGCTTCCAGCGCTTCAATCTTCACCAAACGCTCAGTGGCAATCTTCTGCTTAATGGCAAGTTGAATTGAGATTTTTTTGACATCTTTTGTTCTTTCATCTTTCTTATTTTTTTCTTTTGATAATATTAGTTATGGGTATTGATTAAAGAGTTTCCCCAAACTCAGGAAACCGAATTTTGATGGGTTCCAGAGTCGCCCATCGGTCCCTGAGTTTAACTTATTCAGATGGATGAAAATATTTGTACCTTATCTTGTGCAGCGCCAACAAATATATGGTTACAACTCCTCGTAGATTGTTTCATATGTGGCCTCTAGGTTTGAGGGCAGTTCAATGGAACTTTTCTAGTTTTTCTTTTTGGGAACTTTCCCTTGGTGGACATGAGAGTTTGTCCCATATTCAAGGGGAGACAATTATTGAGTCGGTCTGGAACGTCCAACAGGAGGAATTAATGTGCGACAACTCATATAGGTTTAGTTTAAGCAGGAATTATGCCTTTTTCTTATTGGTTATCATCCGACTTGTCAATCAGGTTCCTTTCATGCAATTATGGAATGAATTTGAAAGGTAAAACAATAGTTTTTTCTGTTCAAACAACCTTTGATGAATGTTTCCGATGAGTGACCTCGGGAGTTATTTGATGAGTACCTCGTGGTGTATTTTGCAGAGTATGAAAAAATGACTCGAGCTTTATCTTGGTGGATCTTTTGGTCGTTGGCTCTAGATATTTTTTCCTCTTCGTACGACCGCCTTTAGTTTTATTAGTTACTTCAATTTTATTGCCCATCGGAAGAAATAAAAAAATCTTGCTAGATTATTTCGAAAGACCAAGGTCACCATTGTCGCACCTCGTACAAGTATTGGTTGAGCAATAGGAGGATTGGTCGGGATGTTAATACCTGAAGTTCATGCTGCCTCAGAATGCTTCTTTACAGGGGCACTAACCGTAATACATTGTTTAAAGAATTTGCAGGGGCCTGGGTTCCTCTTATATGTCGACGACTTTTGTTTATTCGGGATTCCTTCCAATACTGAACCACTCCCAAATCTTAAATCTGTCAAGCCCCTCAGATTCCTTAAGTATGAAAAGTCAAAGAAAACGTTTACTGGAGCAATATGTTTCTCTCTCTAAACAGATGTTTAATTTATCTCCTTAGAAATAGTGGAAGTAAAATAACGTTGGAATGGTGAGAAGATTGAGGTATTTATACCGGAAGATGTGCGCTTCCAACAATTAATATAGCCCAAGCAGGTGGAAGGTTTTTCTTATGTAACGGGTACCTAGGAAAGATGAAGAGTTTTTTAAAGGATATCCACGATATCTATGATTTGAAATACACGCATATGGAGAAGTGTAGAGGTTCTCTGACACGCCTCGACATCTACAAATTCTTTTGGAAGGAATGCTTGTATGTATCAAGAAGCAGTCGACACGTGGATCAAATGATATCATCATCTAATAATTATTTGACACATAGATAGGATGTAGCTTGCGCACCACCCGTCTGAAACCGCCCCAACACGTCCCCAAAACAAATGACATATGAATATGAAGTCATCATTACCTATACTGAAGTCATAATCCGTTGAGGTCATTGTGGAAAGAATAATACGATGAGGTTCTTGTGGAAGAATAATTCGATGAGGTGCTTGTGGAAGAATAATTTGAGGTAACATTGTGGAAGAATAATTCAAAGAGACACACACAGGAGAGAAAAATGTGCTTCTATGAACTAGTCATTGTTCAAATATCTTCACAAAGACTGTGGGCTACTGATAAGGGGAGGAAATATTGGGAAAAATAAGCAAGATTGGATAAACAAAATAGTTAATTTAATGTAATAAAGTATTTGGTATAAATCCAAAAACATGTAATATTAAGAGTGCTGTGTGTAATAACTAACACTTATGTTTATAATTAGTAAAGTGGTGGGGTGTAAAGTGACACATAAGAATGGGTAATTATATAAATTGTGGATTTACCACTTGTACTATATAAAGCACCATCATTTTTTGGGAAAAACGTCCAATCATTAAACAATCATTACCTTATTATTCTATTTGTCTCTTTATCTCTCTACTTATCTCGTTTCCTTCTTTACTAAATATTTTCATACGAACATTGCAATGACAGATACCCCAATGCGTACATTACTGTAATATATAACCCACACTAAGAAATATTAGGAACTATAAGTATATACATAATAAACTCTAAGGTGGTGAGTATTATGAGAATTTTGATGAAGTAGTATACATCCGAGTTGTGGTTTGGAGCCTGCATAAATTAAAATAGAAATGCTACAAAAGCATTCTCAAGTCATACATTGTGCAACCAAGTCCACGATAATCGTTTTCCTTCTCCGTACTAGCTTTGTTTGTGCACTTAACATTTTGGTTGGAAAAATGATTTATGGACAACTTAGTAGAGCATGACCAATAATTTAATGTTCTATGGATTAGTGTTATAGGCGAATTTAAAAACACGCTAATTTTTTATAAACATTATAACAATACAGATGTGACGTCTTATGAGATAAGAGCTTTCAAGAATTGGTATGTACAATCGAGACTTATCGATCTACCGTTCAAAAGTAATTTCTACACATTGACCAACAACAAAATTCTTAGAAATTTTGATATAGTAACTGAAATATTCATTAACCCATGTCGATGATGCAGTGCTTTGTAAAGGTTTTACCTGCCCTTTTTAATTTTTTATCATTTTCCGTGTATTGTGAATGTGTTTTCTCAGGTTTATTGGAGAAACCCTTCATTCAAGTTCTTTAATATATGGGCTAATCACCCGAATTACTTACCCAAGACTGAACAAAGTTGGAAAAAATATATATGAGGGCTGACTCATTTTATTGTGTAATAAAATATACCACATCAAAGAAGGATTGAAATATCTACATTTTAGCAATTTTTTCACACATATCTGACCGAGTTAAAAGGGAAAATAGAAGTTTGAGCTTGCTGAAATCCAGCTCATATATGATCATAAATACACTACTATTGATTGAGATTGTTAAACTTTAGAAAAATTCTTTTCTCGTTAGCAATGCAAAATTGAGCCTTTTACAATAAAAAACCAAAGGTGCATATTTGATGAAGAATGATAGATGCACCTAATTTTTCCATGCATTAGTTCAACCGTATGTAAAGAAAAATTATGTTACAATGATGTTCTTAGCCCGTGGTACTTTGTTTATGTCATAAGACTATATGGTGGATGCATTTGTTAACTGTTTTAAAATATTTATTAGCAAATGAATAGATAACAAATCTGTGGACAAAAATGAGTGTAGTTCTTGTATTTGAGAAGCGTAACGATAATTAATTTGCAATGGCATTACCAAAGATGAAATTCAGATGACTCTTAACGATATCGAGAGAGATAAGTCTCTCGGTCCCGGTGGTTTTTCATTTTTTTTAAAATCCGATTATGATGTTATTAACAGAGACATTATCACTGATGTTAGAGAGTTTTTGCATAATCTATCTTAAAAAAACTTAATCATTCTATTATTTATTTAATCCCAAAGTCAAGCCACGTTACTTCTGGGATGAACTATAGGTTGATCACTTTATGCAATGCGTTATATAAGCTAATCACTAAAATATTGGCTATAAGTATGGTACGCTTCCGGATATAATAATGCATAAAGCTCGGTCAGTCTTTATACTAGGAATATTAATGACGATCAACATACATCTCTTGCAAAAGTTGATGTGTTGGTACAATCAAAAGCGAATACCACCAATATATTTCATCAAGATCGACCTTCGTAAAACATGTGATACAATATAGCAGATTCTTTAGAACAAGTGTTTGAGGGACTAAAATTCTCCGATCAATTTATTTGGTGGGCAATAAAATGCATAATGACTTATTCATATTCAATTTTGGTCAATGACAACATTCGTGACTTCTTTAAAAATAGAAAATGGTTCCGACAAAATGATATTATATTTCCATATATTTTCATCATTTGTTTTGAGTATTTATCTAAATTTCACACGAAAGAAACCAAAAATCCAGGCATTAAGTTCCATCTAAAATATGGTAGACTTAAAATTATGCATATTGATTTTACAAATGACTTGATTTTGTTAGCACGAGGGGATAATTCGTCGATTGATATTCTTATGAGTTACCTTGATGATTTTGGCTTAAATTCCGTAATATAGTTAAACATCTCTAAATTTAACTATTGTATGGTTGGAATATAATCACAAGAAACATAATATATAAAATAAAGCACTTATATAATGCAACTACCTAGGCCATTATGATATCTTGGTATCTCATTAGATTCTGGCTCTCAAAGGTTATGAACTTTGGTCCCCTTCTTGACAAAATCAATTCAATATTTTCCCGCTAGATTGGATCATCATTGTTATATACTGGTAGTGTTGAGCTGATTTGATCGGTCCTCTAAGGTATCGAGGTATTTTGGTTGTTCTTTTTCCCATCCCGTTAGGGGTAATACGCACAATATTAGATTATATCGAATTTTCTTTTGGGTTTAAAAAATTCTTTGATTGTTTGAGATAAAGTAAGTTTACTAAAGACTAAAAATGGATTTGGCATTGAGATTTAAAATCATAGAATTGTTTCCTCATTTATAAATATTGTTGTGAAAAATGACTTTCTATGAATCCAGTGGGTTAACCAAGTTTATACGATGGGAGCATCTGTTTGGGATTGTGAGGTATGTAAAAAAGACTCGTTGTTGTTCATGAACATATTTTGCATTAGGTAAAAGCTCCAAGTCCACCACTCTAATAAGCAAGTTGTCTATGCAAATTTACAAGCGTGGCATTCAAAAGATTTAAGTTAAAATGAGAGTGCATACAATTTTTTGATACCAAAGGTTGTTCATATGCTGTGAGAAACTATCCTATAAAGTTTTTATATCGCACCAAATCATAGTTTTGTGTTATGTCTTTTCATACAAGGTAAGTTTCTAACGAGAGACATAATCACTTATGTTAAGATTGGCCAAATTCGTTCCATGTATGGAGATTCTCTCAAAACATCCTGACATCTATTTTTGTTTGTTCTTTTAACAATACAATTTGGAGAGAGATACGAGGTTGAATGAATATTAGAAGAGCATCAACTATGTCGGAAAGACAGTCAAATGGCTTGAGAAGGATGTAATTTTTTTAGTAGAAGAACAAAACAAAAATGTGGCATTTGTTTGCACGGTCTATCGTATATAGACCACCCGCAACCGACTAACTTTTGATCAAATGGCTCTTCTACTAAAAACTTCTCATTTATTGGGAAACATCATCTATGTTATAAAACACATGATTATAAAACTATTTTCATATATATATATATATATATATATATATATCTGTGTGTGTGTGTGTGTGTTTTTTTAACTTAAATATATAAATATTATTCTAATAATTTATTGTGAACAACTGATATTGGCATTTTGACAGTCATATCAAATTTTTTTAATGAATATATTGAAAATATGAATATGATAATTTTTACTATACAAAATAAAATAAAATTAGAACCTAAATTATTTTTATCTGAAGTACGATTGAGAAAAGTATGCTCTGTTCTTAGTCTCCAAGAATAAAGCATGGGTTTTTTGAATTTCCAAAATTCAATGCTAGAATTTATCTGCTTGTTGCTTATTCAACTCTAATGTCGGTTAGCCACATGGAAAAGTGTGAATTCCTTTTTACCAAATTCAACAAAATCTTCACCAAACTTGGATACAACTTCAATCTTTGCACCTGGATTTGTTGCGTTTCCTCCTCTGTTTCCCATAAAAATAGATCTTCATCTCCTTCCAAATCAATCAAGAAAGGATCAAAACTGTTTGATCTTAAATAACCTAACAAATGTTGGAAACAACCCTAATTTTGAAGATTCTACTAAAAAACAACACCATGAAACAATCACCAGTTTCAATATCATCAACAAAAAACTTTTGCAGATTTATTCAAACTGAAACAAGATTTTTTTCCATGAGAATCCAACAATCACAAAGAGTGAAGAACAAATTAGGGTATCTTTTTACTATAAAGATAAAGAGAAGTTGGAAGGAAATTCCACGCAAACCCTGATAGGGAAGTTTACGACCGGGAAACCTTCATCTGAAGCTATCAAACTTTTTCTTGACAGTTTCTGGTGTGGATAAAAGTAGCCTGAGGGTAGGCTAGTAATTTTGAGTGGAGTTTTAAGGCGGCGTAAGGGTGTTTCACGGTGGTGTTTAAGGGTGTTTTAAGATATTTTAGGGTGTTTCAAAGTGTTTCAAGGGTGGAGAGAGAATTAAGCAGCCTGGCAGCAGTTAATTTTTCTTACCCATAGTTAATGCTGGTGGTTGGGTATTTATAGTGTGAAATTTGGGCCCTTATGGGCTTTCAGGTCAAGTTTAATGGACCCGGGTCATGTCTAAAGACCCATGAATTTTAAGCAGATGTACAGGTAGCTTAGTCAGATAGTGATTAGGTTTTTTAGTACTTTAGTCATAGTTCGAACTGCCTTATGTTTGCAGTGTTCAAAGTCATCTGTTCGGTTCAACCGGTGCTGTTCGAACTGAAGTCATGGAGTCTGTCCGAATTTACGGGGTGATTTTACTTTGGACTACCCTTCCGGGGAGCTCTTCGAATTCGGACTCATCAGGAGCCCCTTTTTTAGGTATTTGAACAAGTGTCCTTGTTAAAGAACTGAAAAACAGTCCGATTGAAGAAGTGGTTTTCCAATTCGAAGAGAATTTAGATAGGCCCGGACAGCCCAACCGTTAGGAATTCCAAACGGTTCTTTGTCAGAGGTAGTGGGACACGTGTCACACCCTGGTTGGTCACTTCAGCCGTTTTTTCATCTGGAAAATCGCATCACTTTATTGAACAAGTAACTTCTTTAAATGCTTTTGATGATGTCAGCGCCGTTTTTTAATCATTGCCCAACCTTTCGGATTCTCCTAGGAATCAAACTCTTTTTTACATTTACTATAAATTCCATTTGTCTTTCACAGTTTCATTTTCACTTTTACTTTGTCATTTCACTCAAAACTTCATCTCTCTAAAACTTCAAACCTTCCTTAGTTGTTTTATGTTCACAGCAAGAACAGCTCTAATCAAGGGTGGCTGGCTCAATCTTTCAGAACTAGAGAAAGCTCAAAGGGTTGAAAAAGAGAAGAGACTTGCAGCAGGGCTTCCAGCGTCGCCTGCTGAAAATCCAGCCCCTTCAATCGAAGAATCTGATAGAGGTTCGTCGTCTTCGAAAGGTACGAAACCTAGAAAACTCTTTCAATCAACACTCTCCCCAATAGTTTCTGGCTCATCAGTCCAAGAGTCAATCCCCACTGTCGAACCGGGGGTCGCTGTTACAAGTGTTAGGAAGAAAACCACTTTTATTGCTATGGGGTCCGACTCCGATCATTCTCCAGACAAGCTGATCATGAAAAGACCAAGTAGACTGGTTAAAGGACTCTCCTCAAAAAATACCAGTGAGTCGGGGTCCGGGACAACTATTAGGACCCTCCGGGAGAGGCCGGTTGGTCCGGAGGCTAGCAGTCCACTACCTCCTAAGGAAACTTCGACCTCAGAAGCTCAAACTGAGGCGAGAACTCAGAAACATACAACGAGCCGCCAGTCCGGAGGATCAGCTGTGCCAAGCTTCATCCCTCCCCGAGCTGTTTCTGCAGAGGCTCCCCCAACAGTAATGGAGGAGAGGATGGAAGACTCCACTGAGGAGGTCAGGTTTGAGTCCGAGTCTTCCGGACAAGCCGAAACTGCTATAGTTGTTGCCAAGAAAGGCAAAGAGGACTTGTACCTGAGCCGTCCGGATCTGCCGGAGAGCCTTGAAGGGAAAGTTGGGCCCTGCTTTCACAAGGTAGAATTTAAGTATCTTTTGTCTTTGTTAAAAACCAAGTACATGTTTATTCATACTAGAGACTTGGGACGGCTTCGCACTAAGTGGGGGATCCCTGAAAACGTAAAGATTCGAATTCCCATCGATCCGGAGACCCCGATGGATTGCAAGAGAAACGAGATTGTCTTTTTTACGGAGCTGTTCAATTGGGGACTCAGGTTCCCATTGGATCCGGAGATAGTGCGCTATTTCCATTTAGTCAAACTATGTCCATCACAGCTGAGCCCCAACGGATGGTACACCTTGATGTCATGCATTATGGCGTCTAGGCTGTCCGGAATCCCTCTTCCCATGGAAGAGTTTGCTGCTGTTTCTAGCTTGTGCAAACACCACCAATTCCCTTTTTATCATTTTAATATGGGGAACAATCTGAAAGCCGTCGATGATCTCCTGGAGTCGGAGAATAAATGGAGGAGCCAGTTCTTGTTTATAAGTGGCTCATGGGAGAATGGGAAGAAGATTAAGGTTGGGGATAATCCTAGCCTTCTTTGAAGCAGATGGAGAAGCGATCGTAAGTCCTTTCCTTAAGTTTCTATTCGAATCTTCCCTTCTTTAAGCTTTCACTAACTGGTTATTCTTTTGTTTTGTTAGAACTGCCAAAAGAGTTCGGAGACTATCTGAAAGCCGGACAGGACACCTGTGGCAAGATAAATGCATGGGCCGCAGAGAACTGGGAGAACCGGTTTCACAAGGCTTTCACTCCGGGAAACTTGGCGAGATCTCACCTGTGGAACACCACAGGTCGAAGGGATTTAACATGGGAGGAGTTCTCCACCCCTCCTGAGGATGACATAGTGCTGAGGAGGTCTCATGAACTAGATGGGACCCTTTTCCTTCCTGCCCGGGCCAAAGCCCCAAGTAAAATGAAGGGCCAGAAGAAGAAAGGGAGGAAAACAGCAGTGGATACGGAGAAAAAGGCTCCAACTGACACAGAGGTGCCAGTCCCAGCTCAAGTTGATGCAAACCTTCTACAGGTGGTAGAAGTGGAAAGTAAGAAACACGGAGAGACTCCCTCAAAACCTCTAAGGGCCTCCAAACGAACTCGCAAGCAAGCAAGCGATAGTGCTGACAGAGAAGTAAAAAAGAAGAAGACTTCTCAAGAAGAAGAGTTTGTTGTCCGGGATCCGGAGCCCACATTCCCAACTGACCCAACCTTAGCCGAAGAGATCCCAGGGAATCTCAATGAAGGGATTCCAATGGAATTCCACACTGATGAAGTTGCTAGGGGAGAGATTAACATGGACGAAGTGGATGTCACCGGCCTGGGTCCTTTGGGTGATTACTTCCTCGGCCTGTCAAGAGATGAGTTCGCAGGGCCATATGTTCCTCCCAGTAGTTCCAACACGGTAAACTTCAACGGTAAGACTTTTTTGGTTTCCAGCGAGAGGGATGTTATAGCTCATTCCCTCCTGAGCAACGTACAACCAGTGCTCACCCTGGAAAGGCAAGTCCGGAGTCAGGCAGAAACCATTAAAGAGCTTAAGTCTGAGAAGGAGAAACTGTCCGATGACCTCCGGAGTGCCACTACTAAGGTTGACTTGCTTAAGGAGTCAAACGAACAGCTAAAGAATAAACAAGGGGAAAGCAACACAAAAGTTGCTTCTTTAGAGAAAACCTTAGAAGATCTCCGGGCTAAGCTGTCCGAGTTGGAGAAGGACTTGAAAACCTCAAAAGATGAGACTGCAGCAAAAGAGAAGCTTGTCACCAATCTGACTACTGACAAACTCGCTTTAGAGAATGCAGTGACTCAGGCTGTTGGTGAGAAAGCTGCTCTGGTGAAGGATCAAGAGGCCATGATCAAAGCCAAAATCAACGCTTATGCCAAGGAGATGATTCGGAGTGAGGAATTATTGATTGAAAAGGTGAAGTCCGACATGGTCCTTCTATTTCACGAGAAGTTCCCAAAGAGGAGACTTGGGAACTTATGGCGTTATGTGGATGATGACGATCTTCCATATTGGACCATGGTTGATGAAGGGTACACTGATATATCCTCATCTGGTGACGAGGAGGAAACCGGAGAGAGTCCGGGTGAAGAAGAGGCTGACCCCAAAGGCAAGAAGGTCATTGAGGAAAAAAGCGATATCAAGACCAAGGGAACAGATGAGGGTGAGCCATCTTCAAAGGCTCCCCCTTAGTTGGTAATTTATTCTGCTTACTTTTTGTTCGAACCAAAGTCCTTGGAAGGCCAAGGCACCTTTTTTGTGATGCTGTCCGTTTTGTCCGGACAGACTTTTGTATTGTGTTTAAACTTGTTTAAAAAGTCCTTGGAAGGCCAAGGCAACTTTAAGTTTATTGAATGAACGTTTTATTTCGCACAACCCTTCTCTTATTCCATAGTCTGTTTAAATATCTTGGAGTTTAAGTAATCTCTAGTTATCGTGTTGTGAGAGTGTTTAGTTTCTCTGGCTAGAATTTAAGTAGCCCTTAGACTTTTCAGTCCGAATAGTATGACAATCAACAGAATTTTGCAAAAACTTAGAAAATTTATTCAAAAAAGCTCCAAGTTTCATTTAAAGCTCTCCGTGGCGCCGGAGAGAGGTAGTGGTATGCCCCCAAATATTTACATGGATGTTTAAACAAGTAAATATTTACATAAGTTTTATTCCAAATACATTCGAAGGTGTTCAATATTCCAAGGGTGAGTTAAAACCCTGCCATCTTTGTCTTCCAACCAGTATGTGCCAGGCTTGATTCTTTCAACCACAGTGTAGGGACCCTCCCAAGTTGGGGCCAGTTTTCCGAAGAGCTTTTCTTTGGTATGTAAGAAAACTTTCCTCAACACCTTATCGCCTGGTTGAAAGTCCCTTCTTTTAACTTTAGAAGCAAACCTGCTCCTCATCAAGCCCTGATAGTGTGCCACTCTAAGATGAGCTTTTACTCGCCTTTCTTCAATTAAGTCAAGTTGATTTCTAATTGCCATTTCATTAGCCTGTCCGGAGAAGTTATGAACACGAAAAGAGGGGAGTGTCTTTTCTATGGGGGCTACTGCATCCATCCCATAGACCAAGGCAAAAGGTGACTCTTGTGTTGCAGCCCCAGGTGTTGTCCGGTAGGCCCACAAGACTTCTTGTAAATAACTAGGCCACTTCCCAGCAGCCCCTTCCAAATTTTTCTTTAAACCGGACAGTATCGTTCTGTTTGCCACTTCAACTTGCCCATTGGCTTGTGGGTGGAATGGTGAAGAAAAGCAGTGCTGAATACCCCTTGAGGCACAGAAGCTCTCCATTTCTCTGTTGTCAAACTGTGGCCCATTATCTGTTGTTATTCTCTGAGGGACACCAAATCTGCAACATATGTTGGATAGAATGAATTTTATAACAGCCTTTGATGTTGTCCCTGCCAAGGGGGCTGCTTCTATCCACTTCGAAAAGTAGTCAACGGCTACGATTATGGTTTTACGCCCTCCGGACGCCATAGGGAGAGGCCCAACTAAGTCTAATCCCCATCGAGCAAAAGGGATAGGCTCAGAAATTGATTCCATACGAATGGCTGGTACATGAATTTCATTGCTGTACCTCTGGCATGGGTCACACCTTCTTACCAGTTCCTTGGCATCTTTCATTATTGAAGGCCAATAATATCCGGAGAGAAGCACTCTTCTTGTTAATGCTCTAAATCCACAATGGGCTGATCCCTCACTATCATGCAATTCGGAGAGAACCATTTGTGACTCATGATCTCCTAAACAGCGTAGGAGAGGTTTGCTATAGGATTTCTTGTATAAGACCTCTCTAATCATGATGAAACCATGAGCCTTGTGTTTCAGAGTTCTGGCTTGTGATTTATTCAAAGGTACGATGCCATCGGACATATATTGTATAAGGGGAGACCTCCAATCCTGAGGCTCATTCACTTGTATTTCAAAGACTTCTTCTTTTTCCCCTTCATCAAGTTGAATAGAAGGACTTTCAAGCACATGGATCCATGGATAGGACTCCGTGTATGCTATTGTAGCCAACGAGTCTGCTAGCTCATTCTCTGCCCGGGGAATATGTTCATAAATAACAGCTTTAAACTTCATTGCTTCATTTTTCAAGAGAAGTAAATATTTAATCAATTGTTCTTTTCTGGCTTCTGATAGGCCCAAGGCATGGTGGACAAGCAATTGGGAGTCGCTTAGCAGCTTGACCCTTTTTGCTCCACAGATATAAGCCAATTTCAACCCAGCTATCGCTGCTTCGTATTCGGACTCGTTATTAGATGCTCTGAAAGCAAAACAAATAGCTTGGAACATGTTGTCCCCGTAGGGGGAAGTAAGACATATTCCTGCCCCAGATCCTATGGCACTGGATCCTCCATCTGTTCGGACAATCCACACTTTTTTGTCTTTTGAATCAACAGATTGCTCTGAGTCCCTATCGGAATGGAATTCGACCAGAAAATCAGCCACAGCTTGAGCTTTTACTGCTGTTCGAGGAGCAAAGTCTATGTCGAAGTCCCCCAACTCTACTGACCACTTTGTCATTCTGCTTGAAATGTCTGCTTTTTGAAGGACATTCTTTAAAGGGAAGGATGTCCGGACAACGATAGGATGAGCCTGAAAATAAGGCCTCATCTTTCTCGCAGCTATCACCAATGCCAATGCTAGTTTCTCGAGTTTCAAGTAACGGCGTTCAGCATCAATCAGGCTTTTGCTGATGTAGTATACTGGGTGAGGGTACCCATCAACCTCCCTCACTAGCACAGCACTGATGGCACAACTTGAAACAGCCAGATACACAAAAAGAGTCTCCCCATCGACTGGTTTGAACAAGGTCTTGGGGGAGGACAGATGCTTTTTGATTTCATTGAATGCCTCATTACACTGTGGTGTCCACTCAAACCCCTTTGCACCCTTCAAAGTTTGAAAGAAAGGAGCACATCTGTCCGAAGACCTTGAGATGAATCTGTTCAAAGCTGCTAACCTCCCCGTTAACCGCTGCACTTCTTTAATGTTTCGAGGAGGCTCCATTTGAAATAAAGCATTGAGTTGGTCCGGGTCGGGCTGTATTCCATGCTCACTTATAATATACCCTAAGAACTTCCCGGACTGAACGCCGAACACACATTTTTCAGGATTTAACTTTAAATTTACCTTGGCCAGGTTGGCAAAAGTCTCCTGGAGGTCGGACAAGTGCAGCTGCTCATCCACACTTTTCACCATCATATCGTCAATGTAAACCTCCATATTTCTTCCAATTTGATCAGCAAATGCTTTATTGACTAACCTTTGATAAGTAGCCCCAGCATTTTTCAAACCAAAAGGCATCACCTTGTAGCAGTGTAATCCTCTATCAGTAACAAAAGTGGTATGCTCTTGATCTCTTGGATCCACCTGGATCTGATTGTACCCGGAGAAAGCATCCATAAAGGAGAGTAGCTTGTTCCCAGAAGTAGAATCTACCAACTGATCTATCCGGGGAACCGGATACAAGTCTTTTGGGCAAGCTCGATTGAGATCTGTGAAGTCAATGTACATTCGCCATTTACCGTTCTTCTTTTTTACCAAGACTGGATTGGCAGTCCACAAAGGGTACTGAGATTCTTTAATGTGCCCCATCTTTGTGAGTCTGTCAACCTCTTGTACAATAACATCAGCCTTTTCTTTTGAGAAAGCTCTCCTTTTTTGCACCACAGGTGCCACATCTCTCCGGACAGATAGGTGATGGGAAATCACCTCTGATGGAACTCCAGTAACATCAGCATTGCACCAAGCAAAGACATGCTGATGGTCTTTTAAGAATTTTAACATCTCTTCTTTCAACACTTGTGGCATTTTGGACCCTATCTTGACAAATTTCCCTTCTTCCAAGCAGTGTGTCTCAACCTCTTCAACTGGGATCAACACTCCGGGGGTCTCTCTGGGGTCATCAATTTCACCCTCACCCCCAGAAAGGCCCTCAAACTGCTATTGGTCAGTTATACGGACTGCCCCCCAGCGTTCGTGGAGCCAAGGCAGTGGCATAACATTCTCTTGCAACTTTTTGACTCCTCCGGACAACCCCAACCTGCCCCTGAACAGCGTATTTTAGACATTGATGGACTGTTGAGGCCACTGCATGCATCCTAGAGAGCCAAGATCTCCCTAGAATAGCATTGTAACAAGTGGGACAGTCCACCACAATGAAAAGTATTCTAACCGTTTTCTTGAAAGGGCCTCTGCCCAACAATACTTCTTCTTCGAACTCACCGATTACATCAGCTGAGCTGCCTGTGAAGCCTACAATCGATCGGTCTGACTTTTGAATCACAGCTGGATTTTTCATTTTCTTGTAAGTATCTAAGAAAAGGATATTGGCAGAGCTCCCAGTATCTACCAGGATTCACCTTATCTCATTGCCCCCTATCGATGCTCCTATGACAACAGCATCTTCATGAGGGCCAGCAATGTCTCTCAAATCATCCCCATCAAAGACAATGAATGGGAATAAACTTGACGATTGATAAGAGGTCATGCCCCCTTCTAATTGGGTAGCCAAATTATGAACGTGCCTTTTTCTTGATGAAGTGGTAGGAACCGTTACAGTGTCCCCTCCGAAAATTGTCAAGGACTCAAAGAATTTAATGAGCCCGGAGACCGACCTGGAACGCTCCTCTATTGCACCCACTTTGTTTCTTGTTGGATCAGGGTCCAAGTATTCAGATTCCACATCAAACCTTTCAACGATTACCATAGCCCCTTCTGGGGCAGCATTAACCGGACCAGCCCGGTGAGTGTTGTCAGGCCTGTTGCCTCCTCTTCTTTTAACGTATGCACCCAATTTCCCTCTTTCAATCAGGTTCTGAACCTCTTGTTTCAAGGCTATGCAATCATCAGTAGTATGGCCAATATCATTGTGATACTGACAAAAAGAACTGTTTCGATGTTCTCTGGGAGACTGCAAGGTTGCCGGTCTCCGGTAGTGTACTTCATCTTTAGTTTTTTCGAAAATGGTTGCCACACTTTCTTTGAGCTCTGCAAACCACTCCGGTTGGACCCACGGCCCCCTTTTGTTTCTAGACTGCTGACTTTATGCAGGAGCAGCTGGTTGAGACTGAGCTTTTCCTCTTCCATGCCCTTGTCCGGTTTCTCTAGCTTTGTTTCCGGACTGGTTTTGATTGGGAGTTGGTGTTACCGGGGTGGATCTCACCTGCCTGTGCACCCTGGTCTTTTTTGTTTCATCAACATTTATTTGCTTGCCGACTTGATTCAGCAATCCACCCCAGGTCATGGCTTTCTTCCTTGTTACTGAATCGGCCAGGTTGCCCGGGTTCAAACCTTGTCTCAGGGATGCTATTGCCACTTGTTCAAAGCAATCAGCCAGCCCGTTCTTTATGTTCACAAAACGACTTATGTATTCTTTCAACGATTCATTTGGCTCTTGGGCACAATGGATTATGGTATCTCCATTGCCCTTGAGTTTCTTACTCCCCACAAATTGCCTTCGAAAGGCCACCCAAAAGGTATCAAAGTCTCTGATACAACCCTGAGGAAGGCTGTTGTACCACTTCAGAGTACTCCCCGTAAAGGACTGGGAGAATGCCCTGCAGAGTAGTTTATCATCATCATCAAAGTTCATCATGAAGTTCTTGAATTGCTCCAGATGATTGTCTGGATCAGTACTGCCATCGTACTTCTCCATCTTGGTGCTATCGAACCTCTTGGGGAGGTTTCCGGATAAGATTTTAGAAGACAGTGGAGACTGCCTCCAATTCCTTCCACGACTGAACACGGTATCCTCATTAGGTGTTGCAAAGATACCTGGCTCATCATGGAAGGCAAATGGATCCACCAGCATCCGGTCTATATGTCTCCGGCTGTGAGATGATCCTTTCCCAATGTGCCTTTTCATTCTTCCATGGTGGTCTCTTTTTCTGGAATACTTTTTAACTTGCTTCTGTTTTTTCCTGGTTCGCCCCTCATCACTACTGGAGGACAAGGATTTTTCATTTCCCTCACTATCCGAAGAGCTGTCCGAAGATTCTGAACTTGAGTCAGAACTCTCCACAGGCTTGGACCGGTGAGACTTTTTTGAACTGGCATGTGTCTTTTTAGTGCTCACATGAGTCTTTGAAGCCTCATGCTCTCGAGGGTTATCAGAACGATGAGCAACTGATGCTTTGGATTTCTCCTTCATGCCCATCTTGGCCTTTTCAGCCCTCAGAGCTTCTATTTCAACCCTCAACCTGTCTCGCTCCTGGACAGTATATTCATCGTTCTCTTCCACCACTTCGAGCAAAGCTGGTGGAAGCTCTGGATTATCCGGATTCATTCGGACATAATTCCTTTACTTGGTTTTGAATGTCTGATTCAGGCACCGTCGCCTCCCACTGTGGTCGCCAATTTTGGTGTGGATAAAAGTAGCCTGAGGGTAGGCTAGTAATTTTGAGTGGAGTTTTAAGGCGGCGTAAGGGTGTTTCACGGTGGTGTTTAAGGGTGTTTTAAGATATTTTAGGGTGTTTCAAAGTGTTTCAAGGGTGGAGAGAGAATTAAGCAGCCTGGCAGCAGTTAATTTTTCTTACCCATAGTTAATGGTGGTGGTTGGGTATTTATAGTGTGAAATTTGGGCCCTTATGGGCTTTCGGGTCAAGTTTAATGGACCCGGGTCATGTTTAAAGACCCATGAATTTTAAGCAGATGTACAGGTAGCTTAGTCAGATAGTGATTAGGTTTTTTTAGTACTTTAGTCATAGTTCGAACTGCCTTATGTTTGCAGTGTTCAAAGTCATCTGTTCGGTTCAACCGGTGCTGTTCGAACTAAAGTCATGGAGTCTGTCCGAATTTACGGGGTGATTTTACTTTGGACTACCCTTCCGGGGAGCTCTTCGAATTCGGACTCATCAGTTTCAACTTCCTTGGTGATTATAATCTTACTCATTAGGATTATAGGAACATCTTTATTAAATTCAATTAAAAGAAGATATTATGAGGATTTGGAAGAGAAATGTTTGGAATGTAGGTTCCAAAAACTACGAGGCTGATAAATTGGACACCTTATTTTAATACTAATGTTGAGTGTCCTATAACTCCGGTCTGGCTTAGTTCTCTCAAACCTGCCTGAGTATGTGTTCAATAAGGAGACTATAAAGGTGATCGGAAAAGCTATTGGCTCACCATTATCGGTGTGGGTTCCTGATAAGAATCAGACTAAACATAACTGTTATAAACTATGGGTTGAATTGGATATATCAAAAGAACTAGTTAAAATAATTTGGATCAACTTTGAAGAAAGAGAAGGTTTTTATAAAGAAGTTAGATATATAGGTTGACCTTTCTACTGCAAGAGATTTTACATTTGGGGTATAAGTCACAAGAATGTAAAAGACCCACAGATAATCAGAAATTAGAATTTTATGAGAAATCTACTGCAAATGACTCAACAAATCAAGATGGGAACCAATATAAAGCCAACATACATCATAAAATCTGATATTTTATGGTTAAAAAAATGCCAATGATAAATCATCAAATAATCTTAGCCCAGCTTCAAGCAAGGTTCCAAGGAATGCTGTAGAAATCAGAGAGCCGAATGGAAATAAGAAAAAAGCTAGTAACAACAATCTTGAAGTAACCAATAACAATAGCATCTTATTTTCATCTGAAGGGATTTCAATAATAAATCCAGTTAATGTAGTTAAAGATTCTGAGATAATTAAAGCTTTGCAAACCATTGACAATAAAGCTTTATTTGGGTCCATTAGAGAAACAGAAACTTCACAAAATCCTAGTAACTCTCCTAATAAAATGTAACATTGGTAGTATCTCTAACTCTCTAAGACTAAAGCTGATTGAGACAAGAAAGGATATCAAAATGGTGGAAAAGAATAAACCTAAAAGAGTAAAGAGCTGGAAAACTAAATGCTCATTTTCTACAAAAATAATCCAGTTGAAAGGTCCGCTAAACCCTTTCCTTCTCAATCAAAATAACAATCTCAATTCTAAGCTGGAATGTAAAAAGGATTGAGAACAAAATGATTCTCAATATATTAAAGTCCCTTAAAAAGTCTGAAAACTCTCTTTTATAGCTTTGCAAGAACCTTTAATATCTAATATCATACTGATAACTATCTCTAACAAGCTGGGTTTTGATAGATGTGTTTGTAATATAAGTAACAAGAAATGGGTTATGTGAAGTTCTGACTATCAAGTGAAAAGTTTTTTGGATAATGAGTAACTATTGCATTTAAATGTTAAGCGTCATTTTTTATCTACAAAATTCAGGGTTTGTGCGGTTTATGGAAAATTTAGAAGGGATCAGAGTTCACCTGTGGGATAACATTAGGGATGTTGATGATGACTCTAAAGAGTGGATAATTTTGGGGGACTTTAATGCAATACTGAAGCCTGATGAACATCTTTCTTGTCTACAAATTTTATAAGAAGCATGAAGGATTTTAATAATCTAATTCTTGACTGCCATTTGAATGATGCAAGGTTTTCTGGATCAAATTTTACCTGGACCAATGGAAGGAAATGGAAGAGGCTTGACTGGGTGTTATACAACTTAGCTTGGTCAAACTACTTTGAGAATACTTCAATTAAACATCTTCCAAGGCCATGTACAGATCACTCCCCAATCATGATCTCCCTGTATGAAAACTAAGGTCAGATCAAGCCACCCTTTAAATTTATGAATATGTAGATTAGACATCAAGGTTTTATGGACATGGTTAACAAAAGCTGGACTGAAGATATAAATGGTAACTTTATTTATCGTTTTTGGGGGAAGCTGAAAATATTGAAATTAGATTTGAAAAGTTGGAACAAAATGGTATTTGAGAATACGTTTAATTCCTTGAAACAAATTGAAGATGAACTTTTATACAGAGAAACAAATTACCTGAACTCTAACTCTAATGAAGATAAACTTCTACTTGAAAAAGTTTAATCTACTCATATGGAGCTACTGGCTATAGAAAATAGCTACTATAGCCAAAAAGCACATTTGAATTGGTTAAATGATGGTGATAAAAACACAATTGCCTTCCATAACTTTGTTAAAAAATGAGGAAGAGGAACAAGATTCATAGAATCTAGGATGGTGCTACCTGAATAAATAACCAAAATCTGATTGAAGATTCTGTTGAGGCCTATTTTAAAAGTATTATGACTAAAGAGATCAATCCTAGTGAGGACGGAGAACTTTTAAATCTGATTCCTAAACTTATTACTAATGAAGGCAATAAAATCTTAATGAATAGTCTTGATGATGCTGAGATCCTTAATGCAATTAACACTCTTAATTCTAATGGTGTTGCAGGTCCTGATGGTTTCAATGGGATATTCTTCAAATCATGCTGGAAAATTATAGGTGGTGATTTTTGTGAATTAGTTATTGACATAGTCAAAGGCTGCTCTATTCCTACTGGTTTTTATGCCACCTCAATTTGCTTAATCCCAAAGAAAGATTCACCAAAAATCTGGAAGGACTTCAGGCATATAAGCCTAACAAATATGTTCAACAGGGTTGTCTCAAAAGTTATAAACCAGAGACTAGCCTCTATTCTACCTAACATAGTATCTGAAGAGAAAGATGCATTTGTTAATAAAAGAAACATCCACGAGAATATCTTAATCATAAAAGAACTCAACTGTGATCTCAACTACAAGACCATGAGAGGTAACTTAATGGTGAAGATAGACATTTCAAAAGCATTCGATAAACTTTCCCATAAGTTTTTGCTAAGGATTTGATGTAGCCCAGAAAGTCCAAACAAAACCTTTTTTAATTTTACTTTATTTTATTCAAATATCTTATATTAATTAAATAAAATCTAATTGTATTAAGAGTTGATTTGATTTTATTTTAGTATATTTATTTGATTTTTTGTATTCTAATTTAGGATTTTGAGCAGACATTATATAAAGCATCATATGCCTTAAGTTATTTTAAGTTTTTAGAATAATATATTTTTTATTTTTAAAAATTTAAGTCTTTGTTACCCTTAGATTAAGGTTTCATCATGTTGTCCTTGAATTAGGGTTTCATCTATCGTTGCTTCTTTTTCTATTTCCGTTGTGCTATCAGTGTGGTATCAGATCCTCAGTTCCTGCTACGGGGCAAACATGTTTTTGAATTCTGATTTTATCTGATTCAAGGTCTAAAAGAGAGGACAACATCTATGGTCATAAAGATCTCGAAGACTGTTTGGTATGAGGGGACACACCATACATTTCGATGACGATCATATTGACCGGTTACGAGAGGAGTTTAAATTAGCTACCAATCATTGGATCAAGGTAAAACTTGCTTATCGAGATGTTGTCTCAGGCTATGAAGAGGTTTTCAAAACTATTTTTTCATCAACTGGACATGGGGTTTTCTTTTCAGGCTATGAAAAGGCTTTCAAAACCAATTGTTTTCATCAACTAGATGGCTTCAATGTGACTTCGGATAAGGAACACTCGAGAATAATTCATCTTACTCCGATAAGGTCAACAATTATAATTCCCAACGTAACAATTAAATAAAATAAAATAAATAATTTTGATTGTTGATGGTGATGGTGCTCTGAATTCGAGGACGAATTCTTATCAACCACGAGAGAATGATGTAGTCTAGAAAGTCCAAACAAAAACCTTTTTAAATTTATTTTATTGTATTTAAATATCTTATATTAATTAAATCAAATCTAACTGTATTAAGATTTATTTTAGTATATTTATTTTATTTTATTGTATTCTAATTTAGGTTTTTGAGCAGCTATTATATAAAGCCTCATGTGCCTTAAGTTATTTTAAGTTTTTAGAATAGTATATTTTTTATCTCTAAAAATTTCAGTCTTTGTTACCCTTAGATTAGAGTTTCATCATGTTATCCTTGAATTAGGGTTGCATCTATCGTTGCTTCTTCTTCTATTTCTGCCACGCTATGAGGATTTTAGCTGCCTTTGGTTTTGGTAACTCTTTTATGGACTTAATCAACAAGAATATTAGCAACAACTAATTCTCAATCATTGTAAATGAGGAGTTAAATGGCTATTTTAAATCCACCAAAGGATTAAGGCATTAATATCCCTTATCTTCAAGCCTTTTTATCATTAAATATGAGTAATTGATCAGAGGGATGAAACATCTTACTATGCATCACATATCAACAAGGTACAATAATAGAGGGGAATGGCAATTACCTCATATTTCCTTTGCAGACGATTTCATAGTGTTCTGCACTGGATCATCCACTTTTGTCAGCAAGATCCACAGATTCCTGGAGCATTATAAGGAAATATCAGGGCAGAAAATAAATAAAGAAAACTCGAAATTCTATATTCCTTCTAGAATGACAAGTGCAAAGATTAGTTGCTTGAAATAATTCTGGGGTTCAAGCGTAACAGTTTACCTATGAAATACATAGGAATCACTATCAGTACTAATAACAAGCTCTCTAACTATGAAGATTTGGTCTGTAAGGTCAAATCAAAATTCCTAGATTGGGATAATATTTTCCTTTCTTTTGGAGGAAGGCTTGTTCTTGTGCAGAATATGCTCAACACTATCACAATATACACTATGCAATCTTCTTTAATCCCAAGGACCATCATTAAGAGAATTAAAGTCTTCTGCAATAAATTTTTATGGGGTTCAAAAATGAGTAGTAAAGTAATTACATGGTCTTCCTAGCATAATTTTTTTGAAAACCCTATGATGAAGGGGGTCTTAATATCAGGAAGTTGAAGGATATTCAAAAGTCTTTCTCATACAAGCTTTGGTTTAATTTATGAGAACAAAACTCTATATGGTCTAGAATCATGAATTCTATATACAACTATAACTATCACCCCCTAACAGCTCTTAATCTAAGCAAAAGATCAAATGTGTGGGACATATTGATTAAAATTAAAGACAAGGGTGAAAGACTGATATATTGGAAAGTGGGTGAAGGCATAATGAAGTTCTGGCTTGAAAAGTGGTGTTTCCTAAATCTTTTTATCATTATTGACTCTGAAACTGATAGAACATGGTATTAACATAAAGACGTTAGATTTTAATGGGAATATTGTGGTTGGAATATGGATGGATTAAGAACTTGTTTTTCTTCTACAACTATAGAGAAAATAAGTAAGATTACTTTGACTAACAACAAGGATTCTATGAAATGACGCGGTTGAAGTCTAGTGAATAGAATACAAGAGATATTTGGAATTTTATAAGAATGAAAAACAACAAATCTAACATGTATAAGAAGATCTAGAATTCAATCTGCCCCCAGAAGTGCTCTTTCTTGGCTTGAAGGGTTATTCAAAACTGGCTTTCTATAGACTACACTCTATAAAAGAAAGGATTTCATTTGGCATCAAAGTGCCAGCATTACGAGAATTCAGAACCTACCTCTCATGTTTTCATTCAATATCCTATGGCATGGGCTACTTGGTCTTACTTTGCTCTTATTTTTAGGATTTCCATTAACAGGAACATGTCTTTCACACATATGTCGAGGTCTTGGTTTTAGTCAAATACAAAGAACATCTATATCATGAAAATTATTCCGGTTCTAATCATATGGGTTATTTGGTTTACTGGAAACAAGAAAAAACATAATAACATAACTATCAACTCCAAAGCTATGATGACTATGTCATCTGGACATTATTTGGACTGGATAAAGAGAAATTACTGAATATAAGTCATTAGGAGAAGGATATACAAGCTGCATTTCAGTTGGGTTGTGTTTATCATTTGGATAAGCCCAGAATGACTCTTTCTCTTAAGTGGAATCTACAAAAGAAAAGAAGATTCAAGCTCAATACAGACGAAGCTTGCGATTATAAAAATGAAGCTAGCGGAGGAGGGCTTATCAGAGACCAAAATGGTGAAATGGTTGCTGGTTTTCGTAGAATTTATGGGCATTAATCTCCTATTGTGGCTAAAAGTAGAGCACTTACTGACAAGCTTTTAGTGTGCAAGGCTAATGGCATTAACTCGTTGGAAATCGAAACTGACTCCATCGTCTTAACATAAATAATTCTAAGAGGTAAGACTCCATGGTATCTCGAATCATTAGCAAGGTGCTATAGGGGCTTAATTACCTCAACTATGATTCTTAATCATATCTTTCGTGAATAAAATGTCGTAGTAAACTGGATATCTCAGCACACCCTGACAAATGGTAAGAATGTTGATTATAATCCAGAGATTATTCCTAATGAACTAAGGGCTATAGTCCTGCTAGAGAGCATTGAGACATGTCACATCAGAACTGAAAACAGAAAATAGCGAGTAGTCTTTTTATTGCTTAGAAATGAATTGTTACTTGTTGATTCAAATCAACTTAAGTTTACCGTTTCAAAATCGTGGTTCTCGACGAGCTTTGTTCCAAATTTTTGTATTTCTTTTGCTTTTGGTTCTTCGTTGATTTTCTAGTCATCCGAGATCATCAAATTCTTGGTTTGGGTTTTCAAAATCGTTGATGAAGTCGGATGCAAAAGTTGGAAGATTGTTTCAAGTATTATAATTCTACGTGGATAAAATTTTAAGTCGAGTAACGTAAATTTATAACAAAAATTCAAAAATTTGATTAAAACAATAAATTATACTTATCCATAAGAATATAATAAATAAACATGAAAATAATAGTTAAACTTTAAAAGGTTCGATATTTATTTTCAAACTACATACCATTTGATTGGCACGATTAGAGTACCTTAAAATTTCCTTATTCTGTTAGTTAATTATTTGATTAATTTCTTATTCCTTCCCTCAAATTGTGGGATTAATTCGTTATGTTACATGTTAATTAAGAAAATACCAAATCCAAAACGAAACAAGAGTTGGTTGTGATAAAACACAAATAATTTTGGAAAATTTGACTTTTTCAGAAAAGAAAAAAAGGAAAAAGAGTAATTAAAATGATAATTAATGATTATAAATTTGTTGGGGATTTTAAATTGGTTGTGCTACCCTACCTGGTAAATTAATACTCCGTACTCAAAACACATAAATTAATTGCAACCAAACAGATTCCTTTTAAGTCCGACACAACACAAGAGTCGGTGATACACACACGAAAAGACGAACAACGAAATCGCCTTCTCTTCTCTTCTCTTGTTAACCAGCTCTTTCCGGCCACCGGATAATGCAGTCGTTAATCTCTCCTCATCCCTCTCTCTATAATGTGTTTGTTTTTTCTGTGTAAAGAACCGTAGCTGTTAAGTTTTGTTTTCTCGGGAGCTACGAACGCCACCACTTTTTGGGTTTAGGTTTTTCTCCGATCTCTTTCTTCAATGCTCTCTTTTAACGATTTCACCTTTTTTGTTGTTGTTGCTGCGAATCGAATATCTTTTTTGTCTTTCTCTCTATAGATTCGCTTTTCCCCTTTTAGTTAGATTTTCAGCTTTTGAATGCTTTTTAGTGTTCTACTTTAATTTTTTGTTTGTATGTGATTTAGATTCAAATCTCGATTGGATTTTTCTCCATAACTTATAATAATACTCAATCTGATCTTCTCGTTTTTGTTCTTCGATATCGGTTTTATCTAAGAGCTTAGGTGTTCGAAGCAACCGGAATTTGATAGTTTTAGTGCTTTGTTGTTACTGATTATGAATTCGATTTAAATTTAGGATTTGCGATTGTGATATTTCATGCATTTTCATTTCTGTAAGCGGCTAGACGTGTCGCTATCTGGAGAGAATCATCCATTTTTATCTTTAACCAAGATGTTGTTTCTTTCCATTTGGCTTGTTTTACTCTGGGATTATACTCTCTCTCTCTCTTTCTCTCTTAAAACTTCAGAATTTTGTTTCCAAGTTTGAAATTCGGTATTTTTCTGAAGATTTTGAGTGTTTTGAATGAACTAGCTTGTATAAAAGTTGTAAAATTGTGACTTTGTAGGTGTTGAAATGAAAGGGCCACTGGAGTTTAAAGCTCAAGAAGTGGCAAAACCTTTCCCTGGATGCTTAGGTAGGATGGTAAACTTATTTGATTTGAATGCGGCCGTTAACGTGAAAGTAAACAAGCTTCTCACTGATAAACCACATGTTGTTGGTGATGTCCTACTCCTTGTTCTTTCTTTTTAAAGGTTTGATTTAGTTATCGAGCTGTTATTTATATGGTAATCGTTGATTTGGCAGGATCCACTCTTGGCAGAAGTCAATCTGATGTCACCGGGGTGTTGAGTGCTCCATTTGGTGATCTGATGGAGGACAAAATGGTAAGACTTTTAAGTTGATATAGCAGAAATTGTAGACAACTAACTAAGGCTGTTGTATACATGTAATATGGTTGTCTGTCTTACTCTGTGCTGAATCTTTTCCGGTGTGAGCAGATTGTCTTGTCCGAATTGAGGAGGACGGCTTCCAATGGAACATCCATAAAGAAACTCATTGCAGAAGAAATGTCTAAAGAAGTGGGCTCTAAGCAGAGCCCTCCTAATGTGGTTGCAAAGTTAATGGGACTCGACACACTTCCGAAGCAACATCCGGATAAAGTTTATCAAAGAAATGACTTAAAAGGGTATTCGCAACTTCAATCTAATCGTTTAGAGTCCGGCTTCATGAACAAGCAAATCCAGCGTGCATCTTATCAACAGCAAAAGGAATACAAAGATGTTCAAGATGTCTGGCGCCAATCTCATAAGGCTGGTGGTACTGACAGAGATAGTTCACCTGGGAAAGGAAGGCAAACTGGAAATATAAATGGGAAAAAGATGAATCTTGTCCGTCAAAAGTTCATGGAGGCAAAACGCCTAGCCACAGATGAGAAACTCCGTCAGTCTAAGGAATTTCAAGAGGCATTGGAAGTATTAAGTACCAACAAGGATGTATTACTTAAGTTTCTGCAGGAACCGAATTCCTTGCTCTCTCAGCATATGTTTGATTTTCAATCCATTCTTCCACCACCAGAGACAAAGTGTATCACTATCTTAAGACCTTCTAAGATGGATGACAATGAAACTTTTGCTGTACAAGGGAAAAAGAGTTCCAAATCTGCAAAGAAATCAGTGCAAGTAGTTCAGGCAACTGGATGCTCTCCTCCTTGTGCCAATGCAAAAGTGGACCAAAGAAATCCTGCAAAGTTGACTAGGATAGTTGTTCTGAAACCTACCACAGGGAAAACTCATGATTTAAAGGCTGTAGTTCCTTTTTCTCCTTCATCTCCTAGAACTTTAAGTAGCCAACACTGTTGCGAGGAACCACAAAATGCTGACACAATTGAAGCAAGGGAGGTAGCAAAGGAAATAACAGACCAGATATGTATAAATCTGATATCTCAGCAGATGGATGAAACTCTTCTTTCTTCACATTCAAATGGTTATGCTGGTGACGATAGTTCGTTCGTTAAGTCAGAAGATGAATATGTGGACAGAAACCTTAGTGATTCTGAAATTACGTCGCCAACATCAAAGCATTCATGGGACTACGTTAATAGGAAGGGTACTCCTTTCTTTCCTTCCTTTAGCCGAGCATCATGTTCTCCAGAGTCATCGGTTTGCAGGGAAGCCAAGAAGCGACTTTCTGAAAGATGGGCTTTAATGTCTTCAAACGTGAGTTTACAGGAGCAAAAACATGCTTATAAAAGCTCCAGCACGTTAGGTGAGATGCTCGCACTATCGGATACAAAAATGCCAGTGATATCAGATGAAGAGATTGACAAAAAGGAAGAAAAACCAAGAGTATCAGCCTCATGCTTCACCAGTTATTTGAATAAAGAAGAAGGAATAGTTGGTTCTCCTAATAACCTCTTAAGGTCAAAATCAGTCCCAGTATCTTTAACGATGTGCGGGAGTAAGCCTCATGTCGAAACTTGTAATGCTGAGGATAGCTCAACACAAGTCACCAAGGGACTGATAAAGTCAAAGAGCACAAAGTCATTAAAAGGAAAAGTTTCAAATTTACTTTTTTCTAGGAATAAAGGATCAAGTAAAGAGAAATCTAATGCGCCTCATTCTAAAAATGAATCTCAGTTGGCAACACCTGAAACACCGAGTTCATCAATTGATTTTCACCGTGTTAATGATGGTGGTCCTGAAGATTA
The DNA here is from genome assembly GCA_036936605.1 of Limnanthes douglasii subsp. nivea. NCBI lineage: Eukaryota > Viridiplantae > Streptophyta > Magnoliopsida > Brassicales > Limnanthaceae > Limnanthes > Limnanthes douglasii. The sequence continues at coordinate 185,430,767 of JAUPFV010000002.1, forward strand.
CTCATTTCTTGATATGTATGGATCACCAAGCAAAAGTTCTCTGGATTCAACTGGCGTGAATATGGAATCTCGGGAGGTATTTCTACTTTTTGCTGTTTTGGATGCATTTTCTTATTAAGTGTTTATTTAGTGACATTTTCCTTGTTCATTCTTATTGAGTGACAAAGTTTCTCATATTTAAAAGCTTACAAGTAAGTATATTCTTTTATTTTTCCTTCTTCTCGGAATGAGAAGGTATAGGGTTTTGAAGGTTCAAGGTGTGTTAGCATTCTAATTATCTATATTGGAGATATCATCCGCATCTGGCCGAAGCTAGGCTAAGTTTCAAGGGCTTACCAGGCAGTTGCTTTTGCATACTAGAACTCTTACTAAACTTCTCTATCCTTTTTATCACTGAATACACACTCAGTGCGTCCTAGAGAATCCATTACATTCAACTAAATATTACAAAAAATTATGTTTGGGTTTGAGGTGTCTCCTGATTACTATTGAACCCTGAAGTTCCCATTAGTCAATTCGTGAAGAGTTATTCTTTTCATTGTTGCAGGTTGGAATTCCTTTATGTAGGCTAAATATTAGTGAGAACCAGGACCAGCCAAGTCCAATCTCAGTGTTAGAACCATTGTTTGAAGATGATGGAAGAACACCTCTAGAATCATCCAGTATTATGAAGCCAGGCCACCAAGGTAAGTTGTATCTAAAATCTGGGTTATTTAGCATTAATCCAAAGCATAATTATACTAATCTTTAAAATAATCAATTTTTTAAAACACAGGAATGCAGGTGCCTCTAAAGTCTAGCTTGATTGACAAATCACCACTAATAGGGTCAATTTCCCGTACCCTATCATGGGAAGATTCATGTACTGAGACAGCGACACCACGCCTATTCAAATCATTATCAGTTTCATCAGTCATCGATGAAGAACAAGACTGGCATTTCCTAATCGACACACTATTATCAGCAGCTGGTCTGGATGGCACAATGTCATGCAGCTCGGTTTTATCAAGATGGCACTCGCCCGAAAGCCCACTAGACCCATCATTAAGAGACAAATACTCCAATCAAAACCTAGGGCCAGTACTCCACGAGCCGAAACGAAGACAAAGGCGCTCAAACCGGAAGCTGGTCTTTGATTGCGTAAATGCAGCATTAATGGAGACGATGATGATGGACCACTGGGTGATAAACAACAACAGTGCAACATCCATGGTGGTGGACCATGTGTGGGCACAAATAGAGGAATGGTTTAATGGTGATGTGAAGTGTGTTTTGGGTGAGGATGGTGGGGACTGTAACAGCCTGGTGGTAGAATTGTTGGTGAAGAAGGAAGTGGAGGGTAAAACATGGGCTGAGAATATGAGAGTTGAAGAAGTGGATCAATTTAGGAAGGAATTAGTGGGGAAGTTGCTGGAACAACTTGTGGAGGAGGCAGTAGCTGATTTGACAGCCAGATAGAGAGAGTATGACAAAGACCATCCCTCTTTCTCTTTTTATTTTTTTATTTTTTTGAAATAATTGTCTTTACCTTCCATATTATTGCAACTCCATTATTTGTGGGAAAACAAAATCTCTAGTGTATTTTGTTTTCCATCACGATGGCGTTATTATAGTAGTTTTTTTTTTTTTGTTTCAAATAGTATTGTGAATGTGTTATGTTGTCATAGTTTATCAAACCTTCACTTGTATGGTTGTTGTCATTGATTCGGGCATCCAGGCACTTGAAGTAATGCAACAGCTGAAATAACATCTTGATCTATTATGTATAAAAGAGCTAAGTGAGCTCTCATTTTGTAGGAGAAGAAGTTATTATTTGCTATGATATTTTTACATCGTTTTACTAAAGCCATTGTTTGAAAACAAACATAACCTTACTCATCTTTAAGATCGATCAATAAAATCGGGGTAAAAATCATCACTAGTGCTTTTGTATTACATGTAATATTTATTTATTTATTTATTTATTTATTTATTTATTTATTTATTTATTTATTTATTTATTTTGGTTTTTACTAATCTTCGTGTCTTAAAATTTTACATATTTAGTTTACGGACAACAAATATTTTAGAACTCAAATATTATTTAAATGGTAGATTTTTTGTTTCAGTTTAGTGTTTTAATTATTTGTAAATAATTAACTTCCAACTTTTTGTTAATAAAAGTAATGTTATATGAGTTGCAGAATGGGGATAAATATGTCAATTATGGTTATAAAAAAATTAACGAGAAGGGTTTTGTTGGATGTATATTATTGGCCTTTTATTATAGCTGGTGAGTTAGTTCGATCTTCGAATGCTATACGCATGCTAGATGTATCAACGATATCCAACGCAAATTCGATATACACACGTATTTGTTTTAATATATGTTGTAAATTCGAAACCCTAAGAACTATTACGACAGATAATGACTCTATATTCGAAAACAAGGACGTGGAAGTATTTTATTCTATCCGGGGAATTCAACATTGTTTCTCATCCAGAGTAACAGAAAAGTAGAAGTAAGTAATCAAATGAACCATCCTCGATGGCTAGAAATTCTTTTTGGAAAAGGTAGCCGGAAAATGACCAAGTTATTTGCAAAAAAGTGTTGCGGGCTTACCGTACTACACCTCGAACACAAGCACATGAATCTCCTTTTGCATTGGTTTATGGAATGGTTGTGGTAACACTAACTGAGTCTATCCTCCATTTTTTTGAATTACCAATTATTCAGAAGAGGATAATGATATGAACAGAAGAGCTGAACTAGATCTAGTTGAAGAAAGCTAACAAATGTGCATTTAAGATCTCTTCACTATCTGACCCTGGTGAGAAGTAAGTATGCGACTTGGGTTCGAAGGAGAGAATTTAAACTAGGGATAAAGTTTTGAAAAAGGTTTTTCTATACACTAATATATAAGGCTAGGGAAGTTAGCAACAAATTAGGAAGGACCCTATTCAGGTATTGAAAGAATTAAGCATGGAACTTATCTACTGGTAGATCGAGAAGATAACCCTCTTTGGCATCCATGAATATTGAGAACTTAAGACTCTATCTCAGATAATTGTAAAGAAAACCATTGTTCTTTTTTTAATTTTCTCATGTAAATATCTGAGGACATACTACTTTATACTCCAGTGGCCTGGTGAGGTTTTAATGAGGTGTCTGAACCACTTAAATTTTATGACTCGTTTTTTCTTTTATGAATCTTATATATTTTGAGCTATTCGTATATATTTGGTACCATAATTGAAAGGTTTTAACATTATTTGGTCTAGTGTAAAGGTTCCAACATTAGTTGATATACAATTAATATGTTCCAATGCAGTTGGTTACAATTAAAATATCCAACACTAGTTGGTCATTTCTAAAGGTTCCAATACTAGTTGGTCACAATTAAAAGGTTCCAACATTAGTTGGTCACAAATTTAAAGGTTCCAACACTCGTTGATCTCAATTAAAAGGCTCAAACATTAGTTGGTCAAGGTGATCGGATTCGAAAGAATAATGGCATGTATTGAAATATTGAGTATAGTTGGCGGTTCATTACCTTCAATTAAGAATACTTCCTATTCGATGAGTTATAAATTTATTTAAAGATGAGGAATAAAAAAATGATTCATTCATAAATTCCGAACACGACAACAAAAAGACCTTGGCTATGCCAAAGACTTACACATAAATCTGAATACTATTACAAAATGCCTTGGTCATACCAAGGACTCATGAAAAGTACAATAATACAAGAAACCTGTGAAATAGAAATAAATTCAATTCCTTTCAGAATCATTCCCTTCAACATTGGTGGTCCTCCTTGGAGCTCCCGCATTCAGAGTCGTTGTCTTTATTCTTAGAGGCGCCATCATACTCATTTGTATTCAAATTAATGCCTAATTTATCCGCAAATGCCATGTCGGTAGGCCTTATTTCTTCAAGTACTAATTCTCAAAGAGATCCGGATGTCGCACTTGATTGAAACGTCTCGCTTCCATAACGACTTTAAAAACTTATCAATATACACGCCCATTGCATCTTTGTGATCTTTTGCAACTTGAATTATAAATGCAGATAGCTCCTCCACAGCTTTCTTCGTCGTTTCCTTCTTCTTATCTAAAGATTTCTCCAAAAAGATCTCTCGCATCTTTATTTTCCTTTTTTTTTTATCTTTTTACTTATGGACTTTCTCTGCTTCAGACGCCTACAAATCATAAATATTGGATTTGTAAGCATTCGTTTGGGATTCAATCTCGTTGTCAACCTGTACGAATTGGATTTCCTGATTATCAACACGTTCTTTTTCTTTTCATAAGATTTTTTATGAAGCTCACATTATTCTTTAAGGAAAGTGATATTTTATTTGTGTAATACTACTTTTTTTTTTCAAATTAGCAATTGTATTTACAAAGCCCAAAAACATATGGGCAAGGGTGTACTTTTCTCTAGCTGAAAGGGCACGTCATCGACATAACCATCGGAATTTGGGGACTGCTGTCTGAAGCTCTTGATACCCAGCCTCTCTATACTATCCATCAGACTATGAATTCCATCAGTTTGTTCTTTTACCGCAAGAACAAATGAGGTATACATTTTAGGCATTGAAGAAAGAGTAGCATGAGTTGTAATATGAATAATTTCTGAGCTATCTGCATCATCTTCTTCTTAATATTGTATGTTTCTCGTTTGTATACTTTTGATACGCTCGGTGTTATATCATTTTTAGGGTTAGGGGTTCTTTGGGTATTTTGATAACTTCCACGTCAGCCTCAATACTATCTTTTAATGGCTCATCGGGCTAATTTTCTTCTACATTAACATCGGTCACTTTCTTTGAACTCGAATCACTAGAGTTACCCTTGTCTACCATATGGCTTCAAGACTTCTTCCTATTTGGAAGGTATACTTTACCATAAGTATATTTTATTCAGTCAAGGATAGCCGATGGACGTGGTGGGGTAGTAAAATATTCCCATGAAAAGTTAAGTTTAGCTTGAGTTCGCCAGAGGTGACTCCGAACCAGGTTGTTTAGAGTGAAGCAATTATGAAAAGCCTTGAACCAATTCTCTACGGCCCATTGGTATAACGTTTTGAAGGTTAATTTAGAAGCTTCCTAATGCTACTGTCGAGACTTCAGTATAGCTGCAAAAATAATAAAATTAAGTTCCAAATGTTGAAGGATATAAGAAGTCAAAGTTAAAAGCATCACTCAAGAAGTTACCTACATTTTGTCACACCGTTAGAATGCGGCTCATATTTATTTACGGGGATATCTCTTTATCGTTCTCCAAATAGCCACATATAAAGAATAATTGCATCTTCCACAACTTATCCACCTCCAACAAATCACTTACTAATTTATACTCATTCCTAAGATTACGAAAGTAGAAGAGGGATCCGAGGATTCCTCAACAATCCGAAAATAGCAACAAATTGCCCCATCGGTATTTTATAATTGATAACCTCGATGTTATGATACATAACATTAAGGTAAACCAAGATTGAGACTGTCTTGGCTTGGAAATAGGCTAACAAGATCAAAGTGCCTGACTGTTTTAGGATCGAGCGGAAACTGAAGCTCCCAATTCAGCACATTGGGGTAGACAACCAATTGTTTTACTTCATAACTCAATATGTCTCTCTTGATTTTGCTAACCTTATATATCCCCCCTTTGTGATTTCACATCTGTCCCGAATCACGCTTATTTCATTCTCCGAATAATAATTATATGGGATTTTATAGAGAGAAATCAAGTATTTGTTGTTGAAGTCTTGAAAGTTGGGCCTTACACACCCGACCATAAAAAGAGGTATCTCCACCACTACTTCTTTGTTTTTCCACCTTTAGGTTTCAAAGCTTTCCCATTCTCCTCCTTTGGGACTTCAACATCACATTTGGATTTCTTTGACACCCCAACTAATGACTCCACATTAGTACGGTCTCCGACTTTGTCGACCAACTCGATCAGATTAAATTAAGAGGACATCTGTTTACTTTGGGGTTTGTTATTTTAAGAGATAGCTCACTTATAAGCAACATGAATCCGGTCTTTAGCCAACTGCTCTGGGGATACACTTAGAGATGCTTGAACATGTTTGGTATGTTTCATTTTTCGCCTTATGATTGGAAGATCGTTGCCTCTTTGTTACTACTAAGGTAGTAATTTTCTTAACTGGTGATTTATCTTCAGTATCCAAACTTGTTTTGATAAAGCCTGATCGTGCTTCTGCTAGTTGATATCGTGTTAGCCTCGAAGAATGAGTCCTTAAAGCAAAAGACTGGATTGTAGAGGATGGGGGGGGGGGGGTTAGCTGAAATGGATTGTATTTTTGCAAGGGAATGTGCCTCTATGGTCGAAGGTTTGGCTAATAATTGTTGGCCATTCGGGTTCTGGAAGACATACAACTTGTCTAGTTTTTTTTTTCTCTTTTTCAGCTTTCTCTAACAGACTTAACCAACCGTTTAAATCAGTGGAAATACTAAACATGCAGATCTAAAATAAGATATTTTCAGAAAAGTATTAGGCGGTGGTTCTTAGGCTAAGAACCATATATTGTGGTGGTAGAAATTGAGAGTTTCTCTCTATATCTCTAGAAATTGGCAAGATAGTGAATTAATACCAGGGGAAGAGTATTTATAGATAAGTATATGAAAAACTCAATAACCCTTTCTCACAAGCCCAACATGTATAAGCCCTCAAAGTTGAAGATTCTCCAACAATTATTTTTTATAGAGAAATGGAATCGCTTATCACGCTTCATCATACAGAAGAAAGGTCATGAACTTAATATTTCCATGACATGTTTACAAGAGTAGGGTTCCAAATAGAAATCTCTGAAGCACGTATATGAACATCTAAATAGATTCATAAATATGTTAAAGATTGTCTCTCTAAGGTGTGTTCAGATCAAACAGAATTGGTAAGAAGTGGCAATTATTTAAATTTTAATCCAAAGAAGTTCCAAGCTTAAATGTGAAAAAGTTCCACACATAAGTCCTCCCAAAGGATTTTCACAAAGACTAACGGGGCTACTTCTACGGACCAAATTATCCGAAGGTCAGGTCAGACCAATGAGTTTGGGCTTGGGTTACCGAAGTAGGATCATGGACCATGTAAGCTTACTAGATCCATTTAACTATATATAGACTTAACTATATATAGACTTATTAACATTAAATAAAAGTTAAGAATTGTTTTTACTATTGAACTATCCTATCAAAGTATCTCTATCTAAAATAATACCAAATAACTCAAGTATCTTATTATAACTCATCTAAAATTTAATTGTTTCTTTTTTTATTACTAAAATACCCTTAAAAAATCTTTGACACTATCATATACATTTTATAATTTATTTATTATCAATCCTTTTTCATCTAGTTTAGCACGTACTAGTGAATTTTCTAAATCAGATTGAGGAAAATCTTTGTGCATGCAATTATCATCCAATTCATATACTATACCAATTAAATAAGAATTATCATACTTAGAAAATTTCAAAGCATATCATATGCTAAAATCTACTCGTTCATCTCCTACCCTAGTAATCAATTTCCCAGCCTCCACATCGATAAATATTCTAGCAATAGCTAGAAAAGGTTTCATATTATTATAGGTACAAATTTATCTTCCTTCATGTCTAAAATTATAAAATCTGCATAAAACATAAATTTGTCAACTTTGATAAAAATATCTTATATTATGCCTCTTGGATTTGTAGAAGACCTATGAGGTAACTGTAAAGAAAGAGATGTAGCTTTGGTTCCATAAATTTCTTATAGATATGAAGAGGCATTAAATTTATTCCAGCAGCTAAATCACATACACATTTTTCAAATTTTAAATCACCAATTTTACAACGAATAGTAAAACTCCATAAATATTGTAATTTTGGTGGAAATTTATTTTGAATTAGCGAACTGCATTCCTCTGTTAGCGTAACTATCTTTAAGTTTCTAAATTTCCTTTTGTATGGAAGGATATCTTTGAGAAATTTTGCATATTAGCCATTTTCTCTAGCAAATCAACAAAAGGAATATTGATATTCAGACTGCAAAATATCTCAAGGAATTTGAAAAATTAATTGGAATTCTTCTTCTTCCGGTATAGGTAGGAAATTTAGGGTGCATATTTTGAGATTGATGCGTTATAGGTTTCTTTAGGGAATTTGTCGCAATAATTGGAACCATGGTCTTGGTGAAGTACTTCATTGTACCGATCTTCTTTGAAAAAATCGTAACGATTGCAATCAACATTAGCCTTGCTGCCACAAACTCGGTCGTGGTCGTGATCACTGAACCTTGGTCGTGGAAAACTTCATGTTTTAGGCTTTTCCAATTTTGTCTTGCCTTTGCCACGATCAGAAAGTAATTTTCTTAGATCAATACCTCGTGGTTGCGACCATCACCATTCTAGTCACAACGAAGTGCTCCTCTAGTACCGTTTGTCTCTTTTTTGGCCACTTTGTAGCGATCATCTCCTTCATGATCGCGATCAACTTTCTATATTCAACATATTGCCGCACTTTTTGACCTATTTATCTCCCTAATCTTAATATGATTGCATTAGTTTGTTTTGGGTTAATTTCAGTATTGGGCCAAGTTCTTTGATTTTTGGATGCCAACATGGAGTGTATTTGCCATAATTGGACTTCTAAATTCTTCAAACACGCTCATTGATTTTCATGCTTGACTCATACCTCTCAAATGGAGTGTTTAAGGATTCAACGAATTTGCTCTAGTTTTCCCCATAAGTTGATTTTTTAGTTTGTTTAAATATTCATGCTTCTATACGTTATTATTGTTTTTCTATGAAAAAACTGAATATTTTTAACTACTTGAGAACCATCGTTATTACAATATAGTATTGGGCCTTGCTAGAAGTTTCTCACATATATCGTATCATTTGATATTGCAAATTTACTTTTGATCAGTGGATGGTAAACATCAGCTTCTCGTACTGCACCAGAATTTATCGTTAGCCGGGTCATTTGTTATTTAAACGGGACTATCTTCTTTTGAAGGATAGTTTCATTATTCACCGCATAAATTTTGGTATTCTTTTCGGAAGCATAATTATCGTTAGAGAGTAGTAGTCAGTATTCTTCCACCAACGTTTATTCAGTTATAGAACCTCCACTTGCGATGCCTATCATCAAATTTTCCCCATCATTCCATTGTTGAAGGTTTAGATAATTCTCCAATTTGAGATACCATTGTGTGTGAATCTTTGCAGAAATTTTATGTTACGTTCCCGAGATCCACACTTAGACTCATCGTTTCTTTGTGAAAAAGTTGTGATATCGTTTTCAAAACTTGGCTGACCTCACTAGTGTGAAATATTTTTTCATTAAATTTTGAGCTAGATTCTCCCATGTTGTTATCCAATGCGAAGGAAATGGTTGTATCCATGTTTTGACAGGTGTCACACATCTCCAAAAAACCAGCAAGATGGATATTTATCTATTTCTATGGATCTCCTACGAACATGTCGTTGTTCAGGATCATGGTGATCATCACCGACTTGATTTCGATGTGAGGTGCAGTCACCTTTAGCCTCAAGATGATGGGGTGAAACTCTATTAACTTTGAATTAGGAAAATAATTGATCTTTCTCATATCAAGATCCACTTGTATTCTTTCGTCATCTTCAGTTCTCTCTTTTGTCTCAAAGATGTTTTTTCGATATCCGAATCAAAGGTAAAATCATTTTTACCTATTATCTAAAAGAGAAGAAAGAAAATAAAAAGAAAAACAAATCACAAAAATATATCAAACTAGTAGATATAAAAAAAATATAGATTAGTAATGGTCAATGACACAAAAAAATTTGATGCAAAATCGCAAGCGTACGATACTTTGGATTATGTAAGTATCCTATATTATGTAAGTTAATTTCGATTTTGTTGTTTGAAATCAGAATACAATTGTTATTGAACTGAAATTTGATGTTTTCATATTGGATTTTGTTATGATGAATTGACTTAGGATTGTGGTTGATGTAGATATAGCTTAAATTGAGACTATTTGGTTCAATCTAAGTAACTTTATCTTAACAACCAGAGAAGAACATGAACAATAATTAAATTATTCGATAACCAATAAAAGCATACACAAATCATCAATGGTTCCACTAGTTCACTTGTTGTGAAAAGCGTGAAATAACAGAAATGAATATCATTCATTTCACAACCATACAACCAACTATTGTTGTAGCATACACCTGCACACACTTAAATTCGCATACCAACATCAACAAAACCACATACAAATCATCAATATGAGCCTAAAAACATAAAACTGGATATGAGATTAAACATAAACATATTGAGTACACAAATGTTGAAGAAATTGTATGGTTATTACATAAACCATAAAATAAGTTATCAGTACTTAAACAACCCAAAATATGTAACCTTAAAAACATCAACACATAACTTGTGCATAACATACATCACATTACTAAAAAGACCCATAACATGGGCAGCATATACAAAATACATTGCAAACTAATTTTGTGGTTCGATAATGTTAGCAACATGGTTACCACTACCTTTCACCGACGTGTGCGAACCACCAGTTGCCACTGCTTTATTTCCAGATTTACTGGTAGATCCACCCAAAACTACTGATACAGACCCACCAGCAGATGCTGCAGCACCATGTGTTGTCGCAGCGGAAAAGCGAGGTGCATCTGCTAAATGTCCATCTACCCTGGGTTGCTTGAAAGGACCTATGACTGTTTGAGGAAGCTTTTTTTTACCTCTCGTGTACACCTTAAGAGCCTTTATGTACCCTTGCATACTTCCACCACTTGCCCAACCACTATGTGGTGAATATAAAGTTGTACCAGCCTGTAATTGATAATAAATTATCAAACTAAAAATTTGTAGAATAATGACGAAAGTCACTTTAATAAATAAAGTTTAGGAATCTTATAGGTGAGGTAGTGTGCCTGACCATAGAGTTGTCTCTTCTTTCAAAATAGTGGATCACACTACCCTACTCACACACACACACACACCGACCAAAAATATATATATTAATTATCCAGAAAAATAGTGATGCTACCAAACAAATTGGACCACACTACCACACTATCCAGTGCACCACAAATATTTATATATGTAAAAGTAAAAATGGACCACACTAAAAGACAATACTTACATCAGGAATTAATGTGCCTCGACTTCTAAAGAGGCTCCTCCATGATGTTACAAAAGAGACAGCATAAAAAAACAGCAATAACATCTCAGGTAGCTCTTTCAACCAAAATGAAAACTAACAAGAAAACTAACACCACAAGCACAAACATAACTGGAAGCATCAAACTAACATCACAAGCATCAGGAACTTACTGGCATTGCAGTAGATCTTGGAGTTTCACCAGCAGGTGTTGGGGTTGTGGGTTCAACCTATTACAAACAAAAGACATCAAAAATAAATAACAAATCACGAGCATCTTAAGCATCACAAACATCATAAGCATCAGCAGGTTTACACAAATAGGTATGCAATGACATTATATTGTATATGTAGGATGGTTTTGTAGAAGACTTACTGGTGCAGATGTAGTATTGACTGTTGAAGTGGCTGCATCATTAGCTTGACCGACAGTAGAGGTACACATTCTTTTGTTATGCCCTGCTCTTTACAGTTGGAACATCTAGGTGTATTGTACTTCTGAGACAACCTTGTCACTCCAGATGTTGTGTCTTGCAAAGGAGGTTGCATTCTCTCAAATGGATCCCTCTTCCTAGCAGTTTGTCGTCTTCCTTGTACTATCTTAACCGGTGGAGGCTGGATAGATTGTAGATGGTTCATGGGACAATGTTGGTATCCATAAATTGGGTTAAATATATTAGCATAAATGGCCTTCTGTGTAGCCACCCAAAACCACTTGCACACGTAATCCATCGAGTTGCCGCTGATGAACCAAATACAGATAACAACATGGCTACATGGAATGCCAAAGAGCTGCAATTTACGGAAAGTACATTCCCATGCTTCTGAGTCAACCACAAACTTATATTGGACCATTCTCTCTTCAACCTGAACTTTGGTCGACCAGAAGGAAGAACATTGTAGTAACCAACAAGCTTGTAATTCTTAGTAATTTTTTTATTAATAGATGGACAGATTGGCTGATCCCATTTCAGTAACTGGCTCATTTTCTTTACAATCATACATACTGTCTCCTCCCTCATACCCTCCAAAAAGCTTATCACCCATTTAGATCTATAGTCCAAGATAATCGAGTTAAAATTTTCTGCCAGATTCGATGTTTGCATGAAACACTTGTTATCTTCTCTGTAATAAGACCGTTTTGACAGGGAATACCTTCTTCATATTGACGTATAGATGTCCAGCACATAACTGATGTTCAAAATTTGAGAACAACTCTTTTAAGGCTGAAACAAACCCTTTTTGCTTGTCTTAAATCCACGTGAAGCTTCCTTGATTTTGGATGTTAATATCACTTGCTAAAATTTCCAAAAACCACTGCCAAGAAGACCTATTTTCACTTTCTACCACTACCCAAACAAGAGGATACATCTGGTCGTTTGCATTAACAACAACAACAAGCAGTTGTCTCTCGAAAATACCTTTCTAAATGCAACCATCTAGTACAAGCACATACCTACAACCAGCAGCAAACCCTTTCTTCAACCCGTCTACATACACATAAACTCTTTCAAACACCGAATCATTGCATTTGACAACAACCGTAGACCCTGAATTAGTCTGTAAAAGTTCTGCACCATACTTTTGTAGCTTCCTGAACTAAATTCTGTCATCACCCAGAATCATATTGAGAGCTCTCAACTTTGCACGGTAAGTATTCGCCCTAGTGATCTTCACCAAAAAATCCTTCGCCAACTCAGCCATCAAACTCTTTACAGACCAGTTGGGATCAACTTGCCATTGTCTTAACTAATGTTTTGCAATCCACTTCACGTTAAAGAATCTGTTAAGGTGAGTGAGAACATATCCATAAACTACACTTTCTCCATTGATAATAATTTCATGGAGCTGATCCACAATAACCCACGTTGAATATTTTCTCTAGACAGTTGTGTTGTTTTTTACATATCCCTTTCAACTCATTAAGAGTTATATTTTTTGCTTAAGTAAATTAAATAACATGAAATGTTTAAATTGCTTACTTGTTTTTATTGTTTTGGATATGTCTTCATCATTTAGATATGAAGTACATGGTTTTTAATGGTGTGCAGCGCCCTCTGACGATGAGTGGTATAAAGTTTGCGGCGACGCGACAAGGGTCGTGTCGCCCACATTGTCGTTCATTAAAATATATTTAAACAATAATTGTTATAACAAAAATATTAATTTCAATAAAATATATTAATAGTCTACCAAATTATTCATATCAAGGAAATTACTAATTACTAATTTATATATTTAAAAAATTAAATATGTATTTTAAAAATTAAACTATCTTTTATAAATAAAATATATCAATAGTCTACAAAATTATACATATTAAGGAAATTAAATACTAAATAATAATTTATATATTTTAAAACTCAAAATATGTATTTAGAACTATCTTTTATAAATATTAAATTATATTTAGAAAACTAATAAATATTATTTATTTAAATTAATAGTAAAAACATTTCATGATATTTCAAAATCAAATATGTATAAAAGTTTATGCATAAATTTGATTTCTAAAAATATGGATGGTTCAAGTTATTTAATAATTTCTACAAATATGAATAGTCATTAGTCACCATTATTTAATTGTTGTGGGTAAAAATTCTTCATTGAGATCTAAGAAAGTATTAAAGAGACGATGCAATTAACCGGATTATCTAATAATTAATATCACACTTTATGTTTTACTTAAAAAAAAAGACGATAATTCAATAATAAGAAAAATGTGCCATAATTTTTGTGGCCACATGTCTATGGCGCCGCTGTGGCAGTCGCCATATCGATCGAGGCGCCTAGCCACATCATGAGGTGTTGTAGTCTCACCTTGCAGCACCTCACGCCTCGCCTAATGACGCGGCGACATCTTTTAAAACTCTGATGAAGTCGATTGTCTTTTTTCTTTTTTAATAAATTTGATCGGTTTATCTTGACTTATTGAAAATCATCATCTCAGTCTTTAATATGGATTGATGCAGCCTCTTTTCATTTTCTCTGTCTCTTCATGGGTTTTTATTCAAACTCGCGATTCTTCTTCTTCTTCCTTTGTTGGTTTTCTGAGAGACCTTTTACAAAGGAAATATATGAGACGTTATTCTTCTCTTTCGCATCTGTATCTTTTTGTTGACATAAAATTAGTTAGTAGTTTTTTAAATAAAATAATAGGAATAAGTTAAACTTTAATTAAAATAAAAAATTCAACTTTAATAACACGAATAATTGTATATTTTATCTCTTTTTCTTGACCTGTTTGTTGAAGCTTTGTTTCAAGCTTTTTACAATGTTTTCAAGCTCATATATCCTCTATATTTATATTACAAGTTAGTAATTTTGAGAAAGTAACATGAATATGATTAAAAATCGAATAATATGATATTTTTGTGTATATTAGACCTCATTAAATGTTTATGTGACTTTGTATAACTTTTCACTCACTTTGTTGAGCCTTTCCTATATATTAGTATATTTAGTCATTAATAGACATGTAGTAAACTAATAACTTATTTAAAACTTGATGAATTAAATAATACCTCTACTTGTCGTAAATTATGTTTCAGTTCTTCTTTCTCATACAAGAGAATTGTGATCTCGCTCCAATCTTTATCTTCATTTGTATATTTTTCTTTTTGTTTTTCTTTTCACTTTTTTTTCTTCTTTTTCAATTTTCTCGGTAGGTTGTTTCCGTTTCTTTTCTCCATTTGTATAACACTCCTTGTTACACTTATGGTTCTTACTCCATCCTCCGGAGTTTCACCTTTATCATCTTTTGTTTTTTTATCATCTTCTTATTCATCATTTTCTTTTTCTTCACCTCATTCTCCATCCTCCTTGTCACTTTCTTCATCATATTCTTGATCAGTTAAAAATACTCTCTACAATCAGAGTCACTTCTTCTGGACGAAGTTCTAGGTCACCTTCAATTACCAAAACATTAACAAATAACATATTTTGGTAGAATTAACAAGAATGTTGTTACTAATGTTAACTTATTAGTACGTGTAAGGCATAATACCAGCATCACAACTAGCAAACATTTTAACACATATACACTATTTATACTCTTAAATGTACTCCATGTCGTATGCTTTACATATCAGAAGGACAATTTATGAATTGGATTTAATCAATTTGCTAATTCAGCAATAAAATAGTTGCCATTATAATATAGTAATCTAAAAAGTAAACCTCATAAATTGAGTTCTAAAGTCCTATTACAACTGTACGTCAAAATTGTACCAAAAAGTATAACAAAAAATGAGTAATTAAACAATTTAATACTATAGTCTAATAATATACTTTATTTCATTTCCTAGATAGTTTTAGTACCGTATTCTTTTTTATTAATGGATCTTCCTTGTCGTTCATATGTACATACAAATACAAATTGATGTTTCATTTACTACAACCATCTTTTTAATAGTATTTTCAAAGGATCTCAAGAATATCATAATCATTATGTTAAAAATTGTAAGAGTAATGTTACAATAATAACAGTTTAAATTTTGATTTCTTTAACTTTTGATGGTTCTACCTCTCGTATCAACTTATTGACTTTGTTTTGGTATCGGAAGCTAGTAGTTCTCTCCCATCTCAAGCACCATAGAAAGTCTAGCTTTGGGATTCTGACCCTTGTATGCTCCAAGAAAAATGGTTGTAGAGAATGTTTTTATAAAGTTAGTATACAAATTAATATGAATAAGTTTATTAATGTAACTTTAATTTATAAAAATCTACTTACAATCATCATCGACATACAATCCATAGTGTTTTGGTGATTTTGTCCATTTTTCATGTCAATGGAGTTCATCAACTTTTCTACAATGACCTGCACCAAGTCACATTTATAGACTACGTCAAATTTCAAGTCGACGAACCTTGCTAGGATTTTCGACAGACAGTCACCAGATGTAGACATAAATAATGATACACACATGTATATTATTATCAATTTTACTACATCTTTGACCGTCTCAACATCGTGAATCTTTGAACCATCTTCTATTGAATCTTTTAAAATCTTCTTGGTAATGTTTTTTTACTTCCCAAAAGTATCTTGAGATGATTCTTGACTTGTTTCTTCTACTCTCAACCTTATCAATTTTTTTCGTACCATAGTTTATTCTAAAAATGACCATGACATCATTTCTGGTCAATGATATATTTATCCCACCAAATGAGAAGCTCTTTGTATCCTTATTATACATGTTTACTATCTCTATGGTGAGCTCCCACGACTTCTTCACTTTGATTCTCTCTTTTAATTGAAACAACCCATTTACTAAGTTGTAAAACAATGTAGGTTTTAGAGCTTCAATGTGATATTTCTTAATATCCACTATCCGCAGTATTTTAATGACTAATTTTATATTCGATCGGAATATAGAAGGGCCACGAGACCCTGGATTTATTTCTATATTTTATTTCTTCATTGGTTTTCCTTTTGTACTCCTATTCTCGGCAGATATCTTGGCCCTCTTTGTTTTATCTATTAACAAGAAAAAAACATATTATTAATCATGCGCATTATAGATAATTCTCTTCATATAACAATAACAAATTCTCATGAATGGTTGTGTCAAAAATTTATTTTATCAATCTACTCTTAAAAAATCATTTCATAAAATATATAGAACCTTAACTAACATAGACTTTCCAAAATTATATAAAAACAAGAACAGTTCCATAAAATTATTTCTCTCGAATATATAAAAACTAAACGAAAATGATACGAATAAGGTTTATTGTATTGACCTTTAATCACTTGATTAACCAAAAGAAAAATATTATTAGAAATAAAATAGAAACAAATTCTTTCCATGTTTCAGTGTCTCACAATAACTATTCTTCAACTTTCAAGCTTAGATAAATCCAATAATCTTAAAATGGAGGCAGTAGAATCATAACTTACTTTTATTACAACCACATTGATTCAACTAAGGTAGAAAAGGAAAAGAAAAAAAATTGATAAATCATAACTTATCCATTTAGGTTTTCGTCGATTGAGAGAGTCTATTGGCGACATAAACGATTTCATGGCTTGAGTATTTGGTTGAGAAAGAGTGAGAGATGTCGATGTTTCTGTTTAGATGTTGGAAGAAAGGAGGGTTTCTGTTTAGATGTTGGAAAAAATGAGGGTTTGGGGAGAAATAACTGATTTTGAAATTAGAGCTGTAATATTTTGATTTGGGGCTGCAATGGATTTGTTTTTAGAATAATTTGGTATTTTTTAAGTGGGCTATATCTATTTGTAAAATAGATCTGTTGTGGTATGACTGGGTAAATAGAAACAGACTTTAGACCCATTATATAACATATTATGTTGCAATTATATTAAGCGACTTTATAAAGTCATACAAAATCACGTTTTCTTCATCTCTCCTTTCTTATAGAAGCTAAAATATATATTTGATTTAGGAAAGTTTTTGAATTTTATGTTTTTATATAAAATCTAAGTAAATATGCTAAAATCCACGTGAGTACTTGGTGAGGATAATTATCGCCTGAGGGTAGGCTTGTAATTTGTTTGGTGTTTAGTGGAAGTATGTGGGTGTTTTATATTTAGAGTAGAGTCTAGAGGGAGAATTAAGCAGCCTGGTTGTATTTGATTTTCATTACCCACATTTAATGCAGGTGGTTGGGTATTTATACCCTTACATTTGGGCCCTTATGGGCTTTCGGGTCATGTTCAATGGACCCGTGTCATGTTTAAAGACCCATGAGCTCTAAGTAGGAGAGCAAGTAGCTTAGTCAAGAAGTGTTTAGGTTTTTTAGTAATTTTGTCATAGTTCGAACAGTCCCATTAGCTAAGTGTTCGAAGTGGTCTGTCCGGTCCGGAGGGCTAGGTCCGATCTGTCCCTGTCCGGTGAGTAGTCAGAATTCGGACTCATCATGAGCCCCTTTTTTAGGTGTTTGTTCAAATACCTTTGTCAAAAACCTGAAAAACAATTCGAAGTCAGAGGTAGTTTTTCCCGGACAGGTCTTTCAACTTGGGCTATGGCTTTATCCGGACTGATAAAGCTTCATGAATCCAAAACGGTTTTTGCCAGAGGTTGTGGGACACGTGTCGCTTTCTGGTTGGTTGCTTCAGCCGTTTTTTCACCTTGAATTTCGAACCCACCTTCTTCGAAAAGCAATCTCTTAATTAAAGGTGGTGACATCAACGCCGTCTTTAATCATTACCAATATTTTCGAATTCTCCTAGGAATCAAACTCCTTTTTCAGATTTACTATAAATTAAAACACTTTCTACTGTTTTACCATCTCTCTCAAGTTTACTCTACAACTTCTTAAAAATTTCTCTCTCTAAAGCAAAAATTTACCCAGATAGTTTATGTTTACAGCGAGGAACGCACTGATCAAAGGTGGGTGGCTCAACCTTTCTGAATTAGAAAAGACGCAAAAGGTCGAAAGGGAAAGACGCATCGCAGCAGGACTACCCGTTTCGCCCATCGACAGACCAGTAACTTCAGCCACAGAGTCAGATCAAGGCTCTTCTTCCTCTAAAGGCACCAAGCCGAAAAGGTTATTCCAAACCAATCTCTCCCCCATTATCTCAGGTTCCTCAGTTCAAGAATCAGAACCCGTGGTTGAGCCAGGCGTCACTGTAACCAGTTTCAAAAAATCGTCCCCCTTCATAGCTATGGGGTCAGATACTGAGCACTCCCCTCAAAAACTAGTTGACCGGAGAAGAGGCCGGTTAGTTAAAGGCCAGGCTTCTAAGAGCACTCCTTCTAAATCGGGTGCTAAAGACAGCAGCACTGGGTCAGAAGTGCCCATCAGAGCCCCTAAGGACAGAATGTCCGGTCCGGAGGGCACCAGTTCAAGTCTTCAAAGAGAAGCATCTACACCAGAGCCCCAACCGGAGGCCAGAAGCCCAAAGAACACTGAGGCCCAGCAGTCCGGAGACCAGACTGAGCCAGATTTGAACCCTCCCCCTGCTACTGCTGCTGAAAATCCTTTAATAATTATGGAGGAAGTAATGGAAAACTCTATTGAAGAGGCTCCATTTGAGTCTGAGCCCTACGGTCAGACCAGCAGTGCTATAGTTGCCAAAAAGGACAAAGGCAAAGAGAAATTGTGTTTGAGGCATCCGGATCTGCCGGAGAGTCTTGAAATGTGGGGCCTTATTTCCACAAGGTCAGCGTTAAGTACCTCATCTCCTTGCAAAAGATCAACTACGCATTCATCCACATAGCTGAGCTGGGCCGGATGCGTACGAAGTGGGGAATACCGGATAATGTGAAGATCAGGATCCCCATACACCCAGAGACTCCCATGGACTGCAAATTAAGCGAAATTGTCATGTTCACGGAGCTATTTAATTGGGGGCTCAGACTCCCATTGGACCCAGAAATTGTCAGATACTTCCATTTGATAAAACTCTGTCCGAGCCAGTTGAG
Organism: Limnanthes douglasii subsp. nivea; assembly: GCA_036936605.1. NCBI lineage: Eukaryota > Viridiplantae > Streptophyta > Magnoliopsida > Brassicales > Limnanthaceae > Limnanthes > Limnanthes douglasii. The sequence continues at coordinate 185,450,322 of JAUPFV010000002.1, forward strand.
CCCCAACGCCTGGTATACCCTCATGTCCTGCATCATGGCTTCGAGGCTCTCCGGGATTCCTCTGCCAATGGAGGAGTTTGCTGCTGTGGCCAGTCTTTGTAGAAACCACCACATCCCCTTTTACCATTTCAACATGGGGGATAATTTCAAAGCAGTAGATGATTTGTTAGAGGCGGAGAGGAATTGGAGGACTCAGTTCCTGTTTGTTAGTGGTGCTTGGGAGAACGAAAAGAAGATCAAATCCGGAGTGAACCCAAGCCTTCTCAGAAGCAGGTGGAGGAGTGACCGTAAGTCTCCTGCTTTATATTTTTGTCTCTCTCACGTTTTTTAGAGTTAGTTTAAACTAATTGGTCTTACTTTTGCTTCAGCAGAACTGCCCAAGAAATAGTGATTACCTGAAGACCGGGCATGCTACTTGCACCAAGATCAATGCTTGGACTGCTGAGAGGTGGGGGAACCGGTTCCATGCTGCTTTCACCGGAGGAAACTTGGCAAGGTCTCACTTGTGGAACACCACAGGTCGGAGAGACTTGTCTTGGGAGGAGCTCACCACTCAGCCTCCTCCAGATGTTGTGCTTAAAAGGACCCATGAACCAGATGGGACACTCTACTTGCCAGGCCAGGCCAAAGCCCCAAGCAAGATGAAGGGTAAAAAGAAAGGCAAGAAGGTGGTGGGTGGAGCTAACCCTGCTGAGGCGGAGGAGGATGCTCCAATAAATTCGGAGGGGCCAGTCCACAGCCAAATTGATGCTGCTCTCCTGGAAGTGGTGGAGCAGGAGACTGAAAGGCAAGAAATGCACCCCCGAAAACCTCCAAGGGCTTCCAAAAAAAATCGTAAACAGGGAAGTGAAAGCAAAGACAGGGAGGCCAAGAAGAAGAAGACCTCTAAGGGTGACGAGCTTTCTCTCCGGGCTCCGGAGCCTCCTTCCCAAGCTGATCCTACTGATCCAACACATGCGGAGGAGATACCGGGTGACTTCCATACCGATGAGGTTGAAGGGGGAGATCTCAACACCGGTCTTGGTAGGCTTGGTGAGTACTTCATCAATCTTCCCAGAGACGACTTTGTTGGGCCTTATCTCCATCCGAGCACCTCAAATACAGTCACTTTCAATGGTAAGACCTTTATTGTTTCAAGTGAAAGGATGTCATAGCCCACTCTTTATTAAGCAATGTTCAGCCTGTACTTGTGTTGGAGAAACAAGTTCGGAATCAGGCAAACATTATTAAGGATCTTAAGTCTGACAAAGAGAGGCTGTCCGATGACCTTCGCACTGCCACTTCAAACGCTGCCATTCTAAAGGAAGAAAACGAGGAGTCGAAGAGAAACCAAGAGGCAAGTACCACAAAAGTCACCACATTAGAGGACACCATCACAGAGCTTCGGGAGAAGCTGTCCGGACTGGAGAAAGATCTTGCCACCTCAAAGGGGGAATCTAAAGCCAAAGACCAAATCATCACCAACTTGACCAATGACAAAATTGCTCTTGAGAATACAGTGTCCAAGGTTGTCGAGGAGAAAGCTACGTTTCTAAGGGAGCAGGAGGCCAAGATCCAAGCCAAGATCGACGCTTATGCCAACAACGTGATCGACACCCATGAGGAAATGTATGCCAAGGTGAGGTCTGACATGGTTTTACTCTTCCATGAGAAGTTTCCGAAGAGGAACCTAGGGGATTTATGGCTTCATGTTGAGCCTGACGACCTCCCATATCATACAATGGCTGAAGGCGACATGTATGGTTACTCCAGTGCTTCCTCATTGGATGACGAAGAACACATCGGGGAGAGCCCCAACGAAGAGAAAAGTAATCTCAAAGGGAAGAAAAAGACAGATGAAGGTGAGCCATCTTCAAAGGCTCAACCTTAACTCATGATTTACGTTTTACTTGTTTACCCAAACTAAAGTCCTTGGATGGCCAAGGCACTCTTTTTTGTAAGTGTGTCCGGTATTTGACCGGATAGGTCTTTTATTCTGTTTTTTGACAATTTGAAAGTCCTTGGAAGGCCAAGGCACTTTAAGCTATTTTAATGAATATCTTTGTTTCGTGCAATTCTCACCCTCTTACATAGTCTGTTCCAATTTTGATGGCTAGAGTTTAAATAACCCTTAGTTATTTCATAGTGAGAGTGTTTAAATTCTCCGGCTAGAGTTTAAATAGCCCTTAGTTATTTCAGTGAGAGTGTTTAAATCCTCCGATGACGAATGTTTAAGTGGTCATCATTCTTTTATTTCAATCCGGATGGTGTGACAAATGAAAAAACTAAAACACTTCAGAAAATTTTTAAGAAGGCATCAAATTTTATTCAAAAGCCCGGACACCTCATTAAAACCTCCATGTGCCACCAGGGAGGAAAGAGTATGCCCCCAAATATTTACATGGATGTTTAAACAAGTAAATATTTACACAAATGCTACTCCAAGTACATCCAGAGATGTTTGATATTCCAAGGGTGAGCCAAAACTCTTCCATCCTTGTCTTCTAGCCAATATGTTCTAGGTCTAATCCTTTCAACAACCATATAAGGTCCTTCCCAAGTTGGAGCCAATTTGCCGAACAACTTTTCTTTAGTGTGTAAGAAGACTTTCCTCAATACCTTGTCCCCTGGTTGGAAATCTCTTCTTTTAACTCTGGAAGCAAATCTGCTTCTCATCAAACCTTGATAGTGTGCAACTCTAAGGTGAGCTTTAAATCGTCTTTCTTCTACCATATCGAGCTGACCTCTGATAGCCACCTCATTAGCGCGTTCGGAGAAGTTGTGAACACGAAATGATGGGAGAGTTGCATCTATGGGAGCTACTGCATCCATCCCATAGACTGAAGCAAAGGGTGACTCTTGTGTTGCAGCCCTAGGTGTTGTCCGGTAGGCCCACAAGACCTCTTGTAAATAACTAGGCCACTTCCCAACAGCCCCTTCCAAATTCTTCTTTAAACCGGACAGTATAGTTCTGTTAGCCACTTCAACTTTCCCATTTGCTTGTGGGTGGAAAGGCGAAGAGAAACAATGTTGTATACCCCTTGAGGCACAGAAGCTCTCCATTTCCTTATTGTCGAACTGTGGCCCATTGTCTGTTGTTATCTTTCGTGGGACACCAAATCTGCAACAGATGTTGGATATAATGAATTTTATGATAGCTTTTGACGTTGTTCCTGCTAGAGGGGCTGCTTCAATCCACTTCGAAAAGTAATCTATAGCAACAATTATAGTTCTGCGCCCTCCGGACGCCATAGGGAGTGGGCCCACTAAATCCAATCCCCATCGAGCAAAAGGAATAGGCTCAGAAATTGACTCTAAAGGAATAGCTGGGACATGAATTTCATTGCTGTACCTCTGGCATGGGTCACACCTTCTTACCAATTCCTTGGTATCTTTCGTGATAGATGGCCAATAGTAACCGACTAGTAAAACTCTCCTTGTTAAAGCCCTGAATCCACAATGAGCTGATCCCTCACCATCATGCAATTCGGAGAGGACTACTTGAGACTCATCATCCCCCAAACAACGCAGAAGAGGTTTACTGTAAGACTTTTTATACAAAACGTCTCTCAGTATGATAAAACCACGAGCTTTTTGTTTCAATGTTCTTGCCAATGATTTATCCGGAGGCACGATACCATCGGAGAGGTATTGCAGGAGAGGAAACCTCCAGTCCTGAGGTTGTTTCATCTGTACTTCAAAAATTTCCTCTTCTTTACCCATATTAAGTTGAATGGAGGGGCTTTCTAGCACATGGATCCTTGGGTATGACTCTGTGTACGCTATGGTTGCCAATGAGTCTGCTAACTCATTTTTTGTCCGGGGTATATGTTCATAAGTAACACTTTTAAACCTGAGTGCTTCATTTTTAAGGAGTAAATATTTCACAAGCTGCTTCTTTTTAGCCTCAGATTGACCTTGGGCATGGTGGATAAGAAGCTGGGAGTCACTTAGTAGCCTGACCCTCTTAGCCCCACAAATGTAGGCTAACTTTAATCCAGCTATAGCTGCTTCGTACTCGGACACATTATTGGATGCCCTGAAAGCAAAACATATAGCTTGGTACATTTTGTCACCATATAGAGAAGTCAAACACACCCCGGCACCACATCCCATAGTGCTAGATCCACCATCTGTTCGGACGACCCACACCTTTTTATCTTTTATGTCAGTAGCCTGCTCCGAATCTCTGTCGGAGTGAAATTCAACCAAAAAATCAGCCACAGCTTGGGCCTTAACTGCTGTTCGAGGAGCAAAATCTATGTCGAAATCTCCCAGCTCTACTGACCATTTAGTCATCCTGCTTGAAATGTCTGCCTTTTGAAGGACGTTCTTCAAGGGAAAAGAAGTCCGGATGATGATAGGATGAGCCTGGAAATAAGGCCTCGTTTTTCTTGCAGCTATTACCACGGCTAATGCTAATTTATCGAGTTTCAAGTAACGCCTTTCGGCATCTATCAAACTTTTGCTAATGTAGTACACCCGATGGGGATAACTATCCACTTCTCTTACCAACACAACACTAATGGCACAACTTGAAACTGTCAAATATACGAAGAGTGTCTCCCCGTCAACTGGTTTAAACAAATTTTTGGGGGAGGACAGGTGTTTCTTGATCTCATTAAAAGCCTCATCGCATTGTGAGGTCTAATCGAATCCCTTTGCACCCTTCAAGGTTTGAAAAAACGGGGCGCACCTGTCCGAAGACCTTGAGATAAATCTGTTTAAAGCAGCTAATCTCCCCGTTAGTCGTTGTACTTCTTTAACATTTCGAGGAGGCTCCATCTGGAATAGAGCATTAAACTGGTCCGGATCGGGCTGTATCCCATGCTCACTTATAATATAGCCTAGAAAATTCACGGACTGCACTCCGAACACACATTTTTTTGGGTTTAACTTTAAATTCACTTTTACCAAGTTGGCAAAAGTTTCTTGGAGGTCTGCCAAATGCAATTGCTCATCCACACTCTTCACCATCATGTCATCGATGTATACTTCCATATTCCTTCCAATCTGATCAGCAAAAGCTTTGTTGACCAATCTCTGATAAGTAGCCCCAGCATTTTTCAACCGAAATGGCATTACCTTGTAGCAATGAAGACCCCTGTCAGTGAAAAATGTAGTATGCTCTTGATCCTTTGGATCTACCTGGATCTGATTGTATCCGGAGAAGGCATCCATAAAGGATAGCAGCTTGTTCCCAGAGGTGGAGTCTACTAACTGATCAATCTGGGGGACTGGATACAAATCTTTTGGGCAAGCTCTATTGAGATCTGTGAAGTCAATGCACATGCGCCACTTTCCATTTTTCTTTTTTACCAGAACCGGATTGGCAGTCCACAAAGGATATTGAGACTCCTTGATATGCCCCATCTTTGTGAGCCTGTCAACTTCTTGCATAATGACATCAGCCTTTTCCTTAGAAAAAGCTCTTCTCTTTTGAACCACTGGTGCTATGTCTTTCCGGACGGAAAGGTGATGTGATATTACTTCTGCTGGAACCCCACTAACATCAGCATTGCACCAAGCAAAAACGTGCTGATGATTCTTCAAAAACTTTAACATTTCATTTTTCAAAACGGGTGGCATCTTAGACCCTATTTTGACACTTTTTTCCTTCTTCTAAATAATGTGTCTCTACCTCTTCGACTGGTATCAACACTCCAAGGGTCTCTCCGGGGTCATCAATTTTACCCTCACCCCTAGAAAGCCCCTCAAACTGCTATTGCTCGTTGATACGAACTGCCCCCAGTGTCCGGGGAGCCAGAGCTGTAGCATAACATTCTCTTGCAACCTTTTGACTGCTCCGGACGACTCCCACCTGTCCCTGAACAGCATATTTCAAGCACTGGTGGACCGTTGAAGCCACTGCATGCATCCTAGAGAGCCAAGACCTCCCTAGAATAGCATTATAGCAAGTGGGACAATCCACCACGATAAAAAGTATCCTGACCATTTTCTTGAAAGGGCCCTTGCCCAATAGAACTTCTTCTTCGAACTCTCCGATCACATCTGCTGAGCTGCCGGTAAAGCCCACAATTGACCTGTCCGAACCCTGAATTACAGCCGAATTTTTCATTCTCTTGTACGTGGTTAAGAAAAGGATATTGGCTGAGCTTCCAATATCCACCAGAATTCGTCTTATGTCATTGCCTCCAATAGATGCTCCTATGACAACAACATCTTCATGGGGGCCAGCTATATCTCTTAAATCATCTTCATCGAAAACAATGAAGGGGAATGGATTTTGTGATTGATAGAAAGTCATGCCTCCTTCTAGCTGGGTGGCTAAAGTGTGTAGATGCCTCTTCCTCGAAGAAGCAGTAGGAGCTGTCATAGTATCCCCTCCGAAAATTGTAAGTGATTCAAAAAACTTAATGAGCCTGGAGACCGTCCTAGAACATTCCTCAATTGCACCTACTCGGTTTCGAGTTGGATCAGGATCCAAGTACTCAGATTCCACATCAAACCTCTCAATTATAACCATGGCTCCCTCCGGAGCAGCATTACTTGGACCAACCCGGTGAGTATTGTCAGGCCTGTTACCTCCTCTTCTTTTGACATAAGCCCCCAGTTTTCCCCTTTCGATCAAGTTCTGAACCTCTTGCTTCAAAGCTATACAATCATCAGCGGTATGGCCAGTGTCATTGTGATACTGGCAGAAAGAGTTATTGCGATGCTCCCTAGGAGATTGCAGTGTGGCTGGTCTTCTATAGTGCACTTCTTCCTTTGTTTTATCATAAATGGTGGCCACACTTTCTTTCAATTCTGCGAACCATTCCGGTTGAACCCAATGCCCTCTCTTGTTTCTGGATTGCTGACTCTGAGCAGGAGCAACTGGCTGAGACTGAGCTTTAGCCCTACCATGCCCCTGTCCGGTTTCCCTTGCCTTGTTCCCGGACTGATTATGATTGGGATTTGGTGCCACCGGGGCAGACTTCACTTGCCTGTGCACCCTTGTTTTCTTTGTTTCGTCAACGTTAATCTGTTTTCCAACCTGATTTAGCAACCCTCCCCAGGTCATGGCCTTCTTTCTGGTCACTGAATCAGCCAAATTGCCAGGGTTCAAGCCCTGTCTTAAGGATGCTATTGCCACTTGCTCGAAGCAATCAGCCAACCCATTCTTGGTGTTCACAAAACGACTTATATATTCTTCTAAGGACTCGTTTGGTTCCTGAGCACAATGGATTATTGTGTCTCCATTACCCTTTAGCTCTTTACTTCCAACGAACTGCCTTCGAAAGGCCACCCAAAAAGTATCGAAAATCTTGATACAACCTTGTGGTAGACTGTTATACCATTTCAGAGCACTTCCCGTAAAAGACTGGGAGAATGCTCTACAAAGTAGCTTATCATCGTCATCAAAGTTCATCATAAAGTTCTTGAATTGCTCTAAATGGTTGTCCGGATCAGTACTGCCATCGTACTTTTCCATTTTGGTGCTGTCAAACCTCTTAGGGAGGTTTCCGGACAGAATTTTGGAAGATAATGGAGATTGCCTCCAATTTCTACCACGACTGAACACAGTATCCTCATTAGGAGTTGCAAAGATACCTGGTTCATCGTGAAAAGCGAAAGGATCCATCAGCATCCGGTCCATATGCCTCCGGCTATGAGATGACCCTTTACCAATATTCCTCTTCATCTTTCCATGCCTATCTCTTTTTCTGGAATATTTTTTAATCTGCTTTTGCTTCTTTTTAGTTCGACCCTCATCGCTGCTAGAGGATAAGGATTCTTTAACGCCCTCATCGTCCGAAGAGCTATCAGAAGATTCTGAGCTTGAGTCAGAGCTCTCCACTGGCTTAGACCGGTGAGACTTTTTGGAGCTGGCATGAGTCTTTTTGGTACTCACATGAGTCTTTGAAGGCTCATGCTCTCTGGGGTTATCGGTGTGATGGGAAATTGATGCTTTGGATTTTTCTTTCATGCCCATCCTAGCCTTTTCTGCCCTCAGAGCTTCTATTTCACCCTTCAGCCTATCGCGCTCTTCGATGGTGTATTCATCGTTTTCACCCACCACTTCGAGCAGAGCTGGTGGTACTTCCGGGGCGTCCGGATTCATTCGGAGTGACTTTTCTTGCTGGTTTTGAATGCTTGATTCAGGCACCTTCTCCTCCCACTGTGGTCGCCAATTTGGTGAGGATAATTATCGCCTGAGGGTAAGCTTGTAATTTGTTTGGTGTTTAGTGGAAGTATGTGGGTGTTTTATATTTAGAGTAGAGACTAGAGGGAGAATTAAGCAGCCTGGTTGTATTTAATTTTCATTACCCATATTTAATGCAGGTGGTTGGGTATTTATACCCTTACATTTGGGCCCTTATGGGCTTTCGGGTCATGTTCAATGGACCCGGGTCATGTTTAAAGACCCATGAGCTCTAAGTAGGAGAGCAAGTAGCTTAGTCAAGAAGTGTTTAGGTTTTTTAGTACTTTTGTCATAGTTCGAACAGTCCCATTAGCTAAGTGTTCGAAGTGGCCTGTCCAGTCCGGAGGGCTAGGTCTGATATGTCCCTGTCCGGTGAGTAGTCAGAATTCGGACTCATCAGTACTAAAACTACGAATTCAAAATTGATTGTTTTCGAATTACGATATTCGAAAACACTGAAACTCAAATGTAGAATACATATTACTTATAACAAATTTATATAACAATATAACTCGTCTAAAAATGGATTAAAATCTTATAAACATGAGATAACACTAAATCGACAAGAATATTCATAAATGTTTGTAGAGAGAGAAAAAGATTGACATGGTTTTGTTATAAAATCAATGGGAAACATAGATGTTTCAATACTAATCAAGTAAGTAGTAATTGCACACAAGAATTTTTATTGAATTTTTTAAGAAGAACAAAAAAAGAATGAATGGCTATTCTTACCGAATAAGAATGAACGAAAAAGAAAAGTAAAATAAAAAAAGATGAAGAAAGAGTGATTCTGTATGCCTCATTGGTGCCATGAAGATATGTGGTCAAATTTTAAAATAATAACTAAAGTCGAGGGACTATGAGTGGTACAAGTTTTTGTTAAATATGATATCATGTGTCACCTTCACATTAAGCAATAAATGTTGGAGACTAATTTTATCCAAACTAGATAGTCAAGGATTCCCGCCTGAATTTTTTAAAATCGATGGACTATATGTCACTAAAGACGATAGTCGAGATATGAGTTAATTTTTATAACTGAATACAAATATAATTTTAGAAAACATTATTTATAAATTAAAAAAATAGTCATTCTCTCTAATAAATCTTAAAGCTAAACTTTAATCGTTTTTAGTCTGTTTCGAATACGAACATTAACTATTTTGGTCCAAAATATTTACTGATTTGATTTGGAACTGTGAGGAAGAAAACTTCTATGCTCATTTTATTTTCCCTAAAGTATTATATTTTTAAAATTTTAAAATTTTATTTATTATTTTATTTGTTTTGAATTAAAACATTTTTCGTTTTTAAGGAAAAACTTTGTTGATTAATTATTTTTATCTCTTTTGAATGGCAAAAAAATGTGTGAAAATATGGAATATTTTTTAACTTTTATTTTAATTTGTAATTATTTTTTCATAATTGAAAAGTGGGTCTAAATAAATTATTTGGTGCAATGTTTTTTTATAGAATTGTCCCTTAAAAAGAAAGATTGGATAAAAAATACACTCAATTAAGAAATGTACAAAGATATTAATTCTCATTAGTGTCATAAATTAAGTTAGTTTAAAATAGATAATATATCTTATTAGATATATTATATATAAACGAAAGCTCTATTTCTTAGTCTCCAAGAACAGAGTTGAATTTTTTTGATTTTCTTTCGATCAATGGTGAAATTCAACTACTTCCTCATCAATCAACGCTAAGTCCGGTTATTTCCATGGAAGAATGTGAACTTCTTTCACCGAATTCAACCAAATCTTTACCAAATATGGATACAAACTCAATTGTTGTCCAGAATCCACCTGCTTATCCTTCTTCCAAGAAAACAGAGCCTCATCCCCCGACAAATCAACCAAGAAAATATCTCTTTGATCTCAAACAAACTAACAAACGTTATAAATAACCCTACTTTCAAATAATCTAATTAGAAGCAACAATATGAAACAAACACATGTAATCATAATAAAAAAAAAAATCAATGATGGTTTGTTCAAATTGAAAAAAGAATCAATTTTCTATGAGAATCCAGTAATAACAAAGATGGGTAATCAAATTGGGAGAACGTTTGATTACAGAGACAAAGGAAAGCTGGAGGAAAATACTAAGCAAACCTTAATAGGGAAATTTACAACTGGAAATCTTAAGCAATCAAATTGTTTTAGACAATTTTAACTTCCTATATGGTTATAATCTTACTCATTGGAATAATAGGCACATCTTTATTGAATTCAACAATAAATAAGACATTAGGAGGATCTGGAAGAGAAATGTACGAAATGTAGGTTCCAGAACAATGAGGTTACTAAAATGGATGCCTCACTTTAAACCTGATGTTGAGTGTCCTATAACTCCGGTCTGGCTTAGTCTTTCTAACATGCCTGAGTATATGTTTAATGTAGAAACTATAAATGTTATAGGAAAAACCATTGGATCACCACTATTTGTTTGGGTTCTCTATAAGAATCGGGTTAGACATAATTGCTGCAAACTATGGGTAGAAATTGTTGTTTCTAAAGAACCCATTAATAGAATCTAGAGCATCTTTGGAGATACAAAGAGATTCTCGAAATAAGTTAGCTACAATGGCATACCTTACTATTGCAAGAGCTGTTCACATCTGGGGCATGAGACACAAAATTGTAAAAGACTACCAGAAAATCAGGATTTGAAACCTTCTGTTAACTCTAATGCTAATGACTTAACAAATCAATATGGGAACCATTATAACTCTATCATATTCAATTTGGTTAAATGATGGTCATAAGAACTCAACAGATTTCTACAATTTTGTTAAAAAAAGAAGGAAAAGAAACAAGATTTATAGAATATGGGATGATGCTACCTGGATTGATAACAAGAACCTGATTGGTGACTCTGCTGAGGCATACTTCAAAAGTATCTTAGCTGAAGAAATCAATTCTTATGAAGATGGAATACTTTAAACCTGATCCCAAAACTTGTTACTGATGAAGACAATAAAATGCTAATGGCTAGTCCTGATGATGAAGAGATTAAAACTGCTTCTAAAACACTCTTAATCTTAATGGTGCTGCATATCCTAATGGTTACAATGGATTGTTTTTCAAATCCTGCTAGAAAATTATAGGTGGTGATCTTGACAAAGGAGTCATGGATATTTTCAAAGACTATCAAATCCCTACTGGGTTCTATGCCACCTCTATATGCATAATCCCCAATACCGATTCACCAAAAATAAGGAAGGACTTCAGGCCCATAAGCTTAACAAAAATGTTTCGCAGAGTTGTTTCTAAAGTAATAAACCAGAGACTAACATCAATCATACCTAACATAAACTCTGAAGAGCAAAGAGCTTTTATCAAGAAAAGAAGCATTCACGAAAATATCTTAATAACAAAGGAACTCTGCTACAACTACAAGATGATATGAGGCAATTTAATGGTGAAGGTTGACATTTCAAAAGCTTTCAATAAACGTTCACACAAGTTTCTTCTAAGAATTCTAGCTGTTTTTTTGGTTTTTGTGACTTTTTTATGGGCTTAATTAACAAGAATATCACCAACGACTACTTCTTAATTATAGTTAATGGAGAGCTAAATAGATACTTTAAATATACGAAAGTCTTAAGGCAGGGAGATCACTTATCTCCAAGCCTTTTTATTATTGCAGATGAGTACTTGATTAGAGGTCTGCAACAACTTACTACTCAGCATATCTCAACTAGATACAAGAACAGAGGGGCTGGAATTTACCTTGTCTTGCCTTCAGATGACCTCATAGTTTTCTAAAATGGCTCATCCACTTCTGTCAAAAAGATTCACAAATTCATGTAGTATTACAACAAAAGATCAGGGGAAAAATCAATTTTTTTTGTTCTTTCAAGAATGACAAGTACACGAATTTCTTGCTTAGAGAAAATCCTGGAGTTCAAGCACAACAGTCTACCTATGAACTACCTGGGGGTGACTATTAGTACAAATAACAAACTTGCCAACTATGAAGACTTGGTCTGTATAGTCAGGTGTAAAATATTGGAATGGGATAACATCTTCCTTTCTTTTGGAGGAAGACTTGCTCTTGTGGAAAATATTCTAAACATTATCCCTATCTACACTATGCAATCTTCTCTAATTCCAAAGACTATCATCTAGAGAATTGAAATATACTGCAACAAATTCTTATGAGGTTTCAAAAGAGAGCAGTAAAGTAATTTCCTGGTCTTCCCGACCTAAGCTTTGCAAACCCTATGATGAAGGGGGAATCAACATAAGGAAGTTGAAGGATATTTTCAAAAGTCTTTTTCATATAAGCTATGGTTTAATTTCAGAGATCAAAAGTCTCTTTAGTCTAGATTCATGAAGTCAATTTACAACTATAACTACCATCCTTTAACAACTACAAATCCAAGTAAGAGATCAAATGTTTGGGACAAAATGGTTAATGTTAGAGACAAGGCAGAAAGGTTGATTTATTGGCAAGTGGGAGAAGGCAGAATAGAGTTTTGGCTTGATAGATGGTGTTTCACAAATCCTTATATTATTCTAGACTCAGAAATTAATTCAACATGGTACCAGCCTAAAAAAGTCATATCATACTGGAAAAATGGTGGCTGGAACATGGACAAACCAAGATCCTACTTCTCTTCAATAACCATAGATAAAATAAACAAGATCACATTGTCAACTACAAGGACTCCATGAAATTGGCTTTGTCTAAGTCAAGAGAATACAACACAAGAGATACACGGAACTTCATAAGGATGAAAAATAACAAGTCAAACATGTAAAAGAAGATCTGGAACTCCACTATTCAAAACTGGTTACCCACTGACTCTATTCTACAAAAAAAGACTTTCAATTGGTATCTAAATGTCAGCATTGTGATAACTCAGAACCTATCTCTTATGTCTTTATTCAATATCCTAAGGCTTGGGAGACATGGTCCTTTTTTCTTCAATTTTCAGAATCTTCATTAACCGGAACGTGTCTTTCACACATATGATGAGGTCATAGTTTTGGTCTACTACAAATGACATTCATATCAGGAAAATTCTTCCAATGATAATCACATGGGTTATATGGTCTACTAGAAATAAGAAAAAACACAAGGACATCTCTATCAAATCAAGAGCAATGATTGACTATGTCATCAGGACTTTAGCTGCTCTTGATAAAAGGAATATATTGAAAAGAATTCATTGGGGGTAAGGATGCAAACTTTTATTTTCAATTAGAATATGTTTACCATCTGAATAAGTCTAGAATAACGTTGTCTCTCAAGTGGAATCTACCTAAGAATACAAGATATAAACTCAATACAGACAGGGCTTGTATTTTAAAGGTAAAGCTAGTGGTAGAGGTATTATCAGAGACCAAAATGCTGAGATGATCACTGGATTTGGAAGAATCTACGGGTGTCAATCTCCAATAGTGGCTGAAAGTAAATCCCTACTTGATGTGATACTAATGAGAAAAACTAAAAGGATTATCTCTCTGGAAATCGAAACTAGTTCCATCATTTTAACAGAAATGATCCTATGAGGTAAGACCCCTTGGTATCTCAAAAATTTAGCAAGATGTTACAGAGGACTAATCACCTCAAACATGACTCTCACACATATCTATCGAGAACAAAATATCATAGCATACTGGATATATAAGCAGACTCCGGCAATTGGTAAGAATGTCGATTACATTCCTGAGTTTTGTCCTAATGAACTAAAGGCTATAGTCTTATTCGTGAGCTTTGGTACATGATACATAAGAACTGAAAATAATGAGTAAATATTGATACTTACTCAAAAAAATACTTGTGAAAGTGTCAATGAAGGTTCTACTTCCTGCTTCAACACATCTCGGAGGAAGCTGCTCAAAGCTTAGGTTGGATTCTGCATGTGGCTTTGCTCAACAAATTTCTTCAAAGTTTATGAATTTTACTTTGAATTCGGTGATGGATTCAAATGAGGAGTCTTAAAATGGCTGCATACTGGCTAAAAGGAGAAGATAAAAAATTATTGTCTTTCTTTTTAGGCAAATTTAAATTTACCTCCAAATGTAATTGATATCAAATGGGTCTATTGGGCCTCTATGTACCTTTTCAAGATATTAATAAAAGGTCAAAGAATTTGAGAAAAAAAGATATATTATATATATAAGATATTTATAACTATAAAAATAGAGTTAAGTACCAAAGAATAAATGATCCCATTTTAATTTTATTATCTTTTTACATTTTTTTACATTCGGATCTATTGAGTGAATATTTTATTCCTTACTAATTTGATGTTATATGTGGAAGCCAATTTGTATCTTAATTTTACAAACTCGCACGTGGAATTCGAGCGTTTAGTAGATATGTAAATATCCAATGAACACCAACCTACTCTTGTCGTTACGGTCGCTACAGTTTCTCTAACCAATTTATCCTTTGATGTTCAACGACTTGTGAACCAATTAAGAATGGAAACCCAATCACTACAAAGCCTTAGAGGCCTGATTTACCATTCCTACTGTGCACTTGAGGTCCGAGATCAAACTTTTTCATAATAAGACCGATGACGAAATATTTGACGCAAATGATTCCATGCTCAGGTATCACTACCCAAACATCACCAACTTGAGCATGCTTTCATTCCGGACCAAGATCAATAGTAACAAGGAAAATTTTGATAAATAATCCTCTAGTAGAAATAAGATGCATTACCGTCGCCACCGCATCAAGATAAATAGTAGGATCATAACCTCAAAGCATAACATAAAAAAGAAGAAGGAAGAACATATCTAGACAAAAAACCTACCGACAACTTAGAGGCTCAAAAAATTCCACCAACAGGCGTTCAACTTTCGCTGAATGAACATCGGGCTCCTAAGAGGTATCAAACGGCCCAACAACAATAATGTTGCAATGAACCAATACTACCCTTCAACACCAGCATCAACAAATGAAAATGAATATAGTTATTCTCCTCCACTTTATACAGGTCACTCAAACCCTTATAAAGCTCCTCAAATGATGCAACTGAACCCTTAAAGAGCTCAACCAAACCTATATAGTGCTTCACAACAACAACTACTTTTCTGAATGCATATCCAAAATTTCAATATACAAACAAAAAAAAATTCACTTTGACTATACAGTGGCCTTCACAACCTCAACAACAAAAACCATATCCCTTCTTTGGGCGAGGATTCCAAGGCAAAAGACCATATTTAATGATGATGATGATGAGTTCAATAAAAATAACTCTCTATTGGTCGCAAAGATTTTATATGGTGAATTACCACCAAATTTTGTATTAAACTAGACAAGTACAATGGTAAATGAGGTTACATCACATAAAATTTTCAAAAACGAGATGTTGCGCATTGGTAAAGATGACAATATAATGTGTATGGAATTCTAGATGATTTTCATATAACCATAAACATAAGTCTGTGGCATCCATTAACCAAACTTTACCTCCACTCCTAAATTCATTTGCATTTTAGCCAATTTTATTGAATAACATAGTGTTAGTTTCCTCTTGTTGGTCGTAACAAACTTGTAGAACACATCATAAATTTTCCATAAAGGAAAAACCAACAGTTCTTAACATTGATAAGGTCCCAAGAAAAACATTATTAGCCTTTGTTTGATTATTCAGGGCATCTACATGCTTTGCACCAGTTTTATTAGAAGAAATGTCTGAAGTCTTTGAAGTCTTTTTAAGCCACATATGGTAGTTAAGTGTATTTTTCAGAGTTCTATCAACATGAACTCCAAAGTGTTATTAATGATATTATTACCTATGTTACTTTATGGAAGTGTAAGACTTCCTTCAAGATTATGAGTAACTTTAAAATTAAAATCATCTTCAACCCATAATTTCTTACAACTTGACCTTTCGACATACCCTTTTTTTTTCTCGCATTGCAGCCTCATCATTCCATGTATCATATAAGTAGATAAGAGATTCACTTCACTCGCCATTTTCCACCTTTGAGGATTTCAGAAAAAACAATCAGCGTTTGAAGGTATCTTGGCAGGGGGTCCCTAGGCTTCAACCTTAGTTTTTTTTTTGGATTTCTATGAACCGATAATTCTCCAACTATAACAAGAATGCTCCAAAGGCAACTAGCAAAAATAATTCAAGAATGTGGACTCCTCCAGAATTGTTATACAAGTCTTTAACATTTGGCATCCAATTTTTGTACGTCTTCTCAGTAACTATTGATATTATCCTGAACAAACCTAAACAAATTTAGGTTCATATACTACAAACAAGTCACGAGAAAAGTATATGAAGATAAAAAATTTAATTTTAAGAAATCCACGTGTGGGAGAAAATAAAGTTATCATTTTTTATTTGATCTCTTAAACACTCGAAATGGACATAAACTCTTATTTTCATATTTTATTGTAGTCCAAAAATTTCTTAAGGATCTTATCTCCATTATCCATGATTAAAATAAATTATTCTTCTTTTCTGCAATCTTTATCATCGCCAGAAAATTCTTAACACTAAATGACCATAGATTCGTTGGGCAAGAATAACAGCCATTAAAATCCTCAAAGAGTTCAACATTAGTCGACTTGGGCATATACAGGTTTCCATAAATAATTCTAACAACCCGCGGAAAAGAGTAAACTAAAAACCCATATCTAATATATATATATATATATCATTAACATGAACCCCCAACTGTTTTATGTTATAGAATTCCTTGTTAATATAAACGTACATTTGGTCGTACGGATTAATAATCTCGATATAATTTAATAACTTCCTCACAAAAGTGAGACTATACCCTCCACCAACTTCGGTTCGGGCCGCTAATGCAGAAGAATCAAAGATATGAACTCCAGGGAGATTGAGAGTCCTAGAAGTATGATCAATATTTGGAGGTAATACCAATATAAGAGAAACATCAATGACTTCGGAAGAACGCCACCTCCTAAAATAAGCGAGTGAATCAATATTTTTCTCAAATATGTTAAGAAAAAGTCTAATCAGGAGCACTTGTGTCCTGATTTTGGCTCTCTCATTAATCTCCTCATGATAAATGATGAGTTTCATATTTCTTCTTCTTACCATTTTAGAGAAAAAAAAAGAAAAAAAGTTCACGACTAATTTGTTATATGTTACTTGAAATCGCATCAAATAATATATAACAAATTGCAGAATTTTAAATAAATCCTTTTCTGGATTCACCTAATGAATAAACAAAATCCAAGAACACTTACGGGTTTGTCTGCTGCTTTCCATCTAATATTATTTTGTTCATTTTCGTTCTTCAGCGAATCTGTATAATACCTTGAGAAACCTGCAGAACGAGTTAGAAAAAAGAAAAATTTCCAGACACTGAAGGAAGCGGCCGTCTGTTTGTGATTAGGGTTTAGGATGATGAAATTCCTAAACCTACCTCTTACTCATAGTCTTTACAATGTGAAGCCCAACATTGTAAAGCCCATAATTTATTACTTCCTTGTGTCCGAGACCATAACCCGATAAATTGATGATTCAATTTATATCCCTAATTTATTAATTTAGACTTAAGTGTTAAGATTTTGGCATTTTTCATCACAATGCCCAAACTCAGCCCATTTACCACACTTGAACCCGTAACGCATTTTCACCCGTAGGTCCAATTTATTTAATTAAATAATTAACTTAATTAATTTTAATTTGAACTTCCTTAAGATAGTGACCGAATATGTTTATTTAGCATGTCGGTCTAAATTATTGTTGGTCCATAAATATATTAAATAAATATATTCCAACAATCTCCCACTTGGACCGACACATGTTACTCAAGAATACATATTCAACTTTAATGGAATCCCTTATTCATTGCCAATGGGAAAACGGAACAACCCCACACATGACTGATAACGATAAAAGACTAAAGACCTCTTTCTTATAATGTGAACAATATGATCTACAATAATCACATTACTATTACCAATCAATTACTTTGGCCAATTATAGAGCATGGCCTAAGAGTAATATGACCTGTAATCATACATACTTACTCTTAAATGGCTCTTACCTTTGAAGATCTAATACATACAGATATCAATAAATATTTCCAATCATATATACATTGCAATAAACTTTAATGTGCACAGTACTGCAAAGTATAACATTGTATCATATTACAAACTCTTTCACTAAAACTAACAATCCTCTAAATCAACAATACCCATACTAATGGTGTGTCCTTGGAAAACCTTAGGCAAAACCGTCTTTGTTAGAGGATCTTAGCTATCATGGAGTTTGTGCTGATGTGCTCGTATTCATATGACCCATTTGAACTATGACTTTAGCAGAAAAGAACTTTATGTCTATCTGTTTGGAACTAGACAAGTTCCTATTATTGTTAGAATATTGCACTGCGATATTCCGCAGCCACAATTACCGGTTCGATGCCTCAAAGCATGCAACAAATTCTTCCATCATGGTGGACGATGCAATAAGCGTTTACTTTACACTTTCCCAGGGTATTGCACCTTTAACCAATAAGAATATGTTTCCTGATATGCTCTTTAGTGTGTATATGCATCCATAAAATACCGAGTCATAATACCCAATGATCTCTAGTTTATCCGACTTCCCATATGTTAACATGTGCCCATTTGTTCCTTACAGATATTAGAGTACCCTTTTAACTGAATTCTAGTGATCCATGCATGGGTTACTAAAATATATCCCTAAAATATTTACAACAAAAGCAATGTTCGACCTAGTACAAACTTGAGCATACATCAAACTCCTATATGCCAAAATATAAGGGACCATTTTTCATTTCCTCAATATCAAGTTTTGTCTTAGGACATTGACCCACACTAAGCTTGTCACCCTTTGTTATAGGGGTACTTATAGGTTTGCAATCTTCCGGTCAATAAAATTATAACACACTTAAATGTATACCTTTTTTGATAATCCAAGAATACCACGAGAGCGATCCCGATGTATCTGGATTCCTAACACAAAATTGGCATCACCAAAATCCTTCATATCAAACTTGTCTGGTAGAAATCTTTTTATAGTGTGTAACAATTCCTTATTGTTCAAGGCAAGAAATATGTCATCCACATATAATATAAGAAATATGAAATTACTCCCACCGAAATTGCGATACACACAATCCTCAACTGAGTTGATCTCAAAGTCATAACCGACTATCACCTCAAGAAATTTATGATACCATTGACGAGAGGTTTGTTTAAACCCATAGATGGATTTCTTAAGCCTGCAAACCAGGTATTTTGAGTTAATTTCCATAAAATGTTATGGTTTCACCATATAGATCATTTCCTTAATATTACCGTTGAGAAAAACGGTCTTAACATCCATCTGATGAAGCTCAAGGTCAAAATATACAACTAATCGTATGATTGTTCTAAAGGAATCCTTTGTCGATACCGGAGTGAAAGTTTCTTTAAAATCAATCCCTTAACATTGAGTATAATCTCTCACTATAAAACATGCTTTATGTCTTTCGACATTACCCATGGAATCGCGTTTGGTTTTGTAAACTTATTTACAACCAATTATATTTTTTTAGGTAATGGGACAATATCTCATACCGTATTGCCCTGCATTGATTTATACTCTTCCTTCATAACGTCAATACACTTCCGAGAGTCAGAGCTATCCATGGCATGTTTGTATGATGAGGGATCATCTATAATTCCAGTACATAACTCATTATGCTCCTGAAGATATACTATAAGTTCTGGACCTATAATACTCTTCCTTTCTCTTGTGGACCTTCTTGAGGATATTATTTTCTTTTTTTTTACACTTCTTGAGGAGGTAGACTTTGATCATTATGAACGATATCATTTTGATTCCATTGTGGAAGATTATCTTGAGGTTCATCTTGTTCTACATAGACCATATTTGTATCTTGGTTAGAACTCTCAAGTGGAGCACCAGTGTTAATTTGAGGATTACCTCGTTCTAATTGGATCAAAATGATTGGCATTACAACATAATCTTCTGATGCCTGAGTATTCCCATTAAAATTTTTATGAATCTATATGGATTATTCCTCAAATCAACATATGGTCCTTTGTTCTTCCCCTCAAACTCAACATCCTCTAGAAACTTGGTTGTTCATGTCTTAAATATTATACGAGTGAGAGAATCATAAAATTTAAACCATCAGGAATGTTCGGAATAACCTATAAAGAAATTGCTAATTGTTTTTTGGTCCAATTTCTTTTCTTGAGGTTTGTAAGGCCTCACCTAAGCTGGACAACCCCACATATGTGGATGCTTTAAATTGGGTCTACGCCTATTCTATAGCTCATATAGGGTCCTAACAGTAGCCTTGGTAGGTACTCAATTGAGTATATAAGTGACACATTTGATGGCAAAGGCAATGGTAGAGATGAGTGACTTATCATGCTTATAACCATATCTTTTAGTGTTCGGTTTTGTCTCTCAGATACACCATTCATGCGAGGTAAACTGGGTATAATGTATTGAGAGACTATCCCACACTTCTCTAGGTATTGTGCAAAGGGTCTTGGACGTTGTTCACCAAATCCGTCATCTCTACCATAGTACTCACTACCACAGACAAATATAATGGTCTTAATGCTCTTACCGAGTTGTTTTTTAACTTCGGTCCTAAAATTTGTGAGCTTGTCTAGGGCCTCATGTTTTTCTTCTTGACCGGACCTTTACCCTAGTTCTTTGCTATCTTCCTTTCGCTTAGGCCCTGCCCCATTTATAGATGTAATCACATTAACCTTACGTGTTGTGTCTTTAAGTTTTTCCTCCTCCTATGCAGCGTGGGAAATCAACTCATTGATATTCTACTTTTCTCGCATGCAGTTACAAATGGACTGAAAATACTTAAAGTGGTCTAGCATCGAATAAAATGTGAACCCCACTATGCATTCCTCAGGTAAGTCTAAACCGATTGCCTTTAATTTTTTGGGCAATCATCGAGATTTCCAGAATGTGATTTTGGATTTTACCTTTGTCATTATAATTTTTTTGGTAGCTAGCTCGATGAGCAAACGATGCATCTCTACCTTCTCATTTTGGTAAAGGCTTTATCAACCTTCATAAGAAAGATCTATGCAGTAGTAACACTTGTAGGGACCGCCCCACACAATGTTACTAGTATCCCTTGTAAAAAGAGTGTCATGCATAACTTATTTGACTTCTCCCACCTTTCGTTGACCTTAATGTCCTCTGGTGTACTTCCAGACTAAGGGGGATGGTTTGGGATTTGACAATGTATGATCATAATCATGTGCATACAAAAACAACAACATATTCTCCTTCCACAATTGGAATTCCGAACAATCCAACATGGGTGGACAGTTTCCCAATAGATTGTAAGTAGTTGATACTATAATAAGAACCAAACAACACAAAGCACATTTAGCATCTTGACATGTAACTGAAAACATATGCATGAACATGGTAAATACATGTAAAACATAAAATTCCCTAATAATAAATACTTGAAGGAAAATCATACTAACATGCAATTTCATGAGTTTGAGAAAGATATAATGATCATTATTTTAATTTCATAAGTACCAATGAGACGTTCCGAAGGGATGATGCCATTTACTTAGATTAAAATAACCATAATTTGATTTTCTTAAGTACTGGTGAAACCTTCCGGAGGGCCAATTTCACATATTTAAAATAAAAAATTGCAAGGATGAATTTAATTTATCCTAAGTACCAATGAAACCTTCCGGAGGACCGATTTCATCCACTTAAAATTAAAATCAACAAGAGGACCATTTTCCATATTTTTTTCCCATTCATGATTAATTTAAACCCAAACATGAACCCTCCAGAGGGCCAGTAATATTTGAATCTAAATTAACCCTGAACCTTTCGAAGCCTAGGATCTATAAAAAAAATTGGGTCGATTAAATTAATTTCTTAGGTTCACATACCGGTCTACGAAACTGTAGTTATGCATCACCATTTAATCATTCAAGCATATAAAATTTAATTCACAGATATACATATAACAGTTAGCATTTCCAAACACATCATATTTGTGAAATAAATCAAGACATACATTTTGAATTAATTCAAACAATTAATTTAAAAAAAAAATCATTTTTTTATAAAAAAATAAAAAAAATTCCACTTGTTGCGGCATAACAGCTGCAACAGTCCACTGGGACGAGCCCAGCCTGCTGCAGCGCAGCTGCTGTTGGAGCAACCACTGGGTCGCGCCCAGCCTGCTGCAGCAATCCACTAGGCTGCGCTCAGCCTGCTGCAGCAGTCCACTGGGCCGCATCCTACCAGCAACATCAGCTGTTGTCACTAAGCATTTGCCCAGCCAGCAACCTTCCACTGTTGCCATCGCGACATCAGTGGTTTTGCGAATCCTTGCAGGTTACGACGCTTACCACATCGTTAGTAATTTGATGGCAATGATGAACACCATTTGCAAGATTTCGATCAACGTTAGCATTAGGGGTTAAGCCGTTGATGAGCCATTGTCCCAATAGTTTTAATTTTATTCGTTTTATTAGGGTTGATTTGATGCTAATTTCTGGAGAAGAAATTCCAGACATCAATCAACCCTAATTTAACTCAAAAAATCCTAAAAATATTAAAATTACAATTTATTCATATAAAACACGAACAATTTTATAAACATGCTTTTTAATATGAATAAATCATATAACCATGCTTCATAGGATCCATAAATCCATACCCTAGCCGGCTCAATTAACAAAGAATCCAATAGCATGGATTCTTTATGGTGAAGAAAAACCATGCATTATTATCTATCAATACACAATTCGATTATTCAAAGGTTAACTGGCTATGATACCAAATGTTATATATTATTCGAAATCATATCAAATAATATATAACGAATCGTGGAATTTTAAATAAACACTATTCCGGATTCACCTAATGAATAAACAAAATCCAAGAACACTTACGAGTTTGCACGCTGCTTTCCATCTAGTATTCTTTTGTTCATTTTCGTTCTTCGGCGATTTTGTTAGTACCTTGAGAAACCTGCAGAACGAGTTAGAAAAGGGAAAGGTTTCTAGACACTGAAGGAAGCGGGCGTCTATTTGTGATTAGTTTTTAGGATGATGAAATTCCTAAACCTAGCCCCTTACTTATAGTCTTTACAATGTGAAGTCCAACATTGTAAAGCCCACCCTTTATTACTTCCTTGTGTTAGGGACCATAACCTCATAAATTGATAATTCAATTTTTATCCTTGATTTATTAATTCATGCTTAAGTGTTAAGATCTGGGCCCTCTTCATCACAGTTCTCAAACTCATCGTCTTTTCACCCATATGTCTAATTTAGTTAATTAAATAATTAACTTGATTACTTTTAATTTGGACTTCCTTAAGACAATGACTGAATATGTTTATTTAGCATGTCGACCCACATTATTGTCGATCCATAAATATATTAAATAAATATATCCTACCATAATCTTCTAAGACAATAAGTGTAATAAAAAACTAAAGCCGAGAGCTTTAAAGACATAAAATAAATAAAAGAAAATACGCAAAAATCTTTAAAGTGTAATAATGAAAGGTTTCTTTAAATGACTAAAAAGAAATGAGAGAGCAAACAATTTTATGGATAAAATTGAAACGAAATACCCACGTACTTTATCCCCATTCGTGCACGCAATTTATTACTTTATGTGTTCTACCTTTTTATATAGCTAAAAATCATCGTTGGTCCTCATGTGTAGTCCGTGTATCAAAGTATTCTTTGATCTTATTTTTGTCTCCCATCCATCTTTCAGTTTTAGAATTTTGCACTTTGCACGATTAGTCTGAACCATTTAAAAACTAGTACGTGGCATCCAAATCCCAAATTTTGTATCACTTTTGGTCCCCAAATTTTAAGTTTTGTGTTACTTTTGATCCCTATAATATGTAAGATGGACTGATCGTCCAAATTTTTAAAACATGAAAGATAAATGAAAGACAAAAATAAAAACTAAGAAAACTACTATGGCACATACGGACTATACATATAGAAAAAGGGTAAATCTTTTATCCTTTTCGTATCTTCTATTTCACTCGGGAACAAATATCAAACTTTGGCTTCGCGGAAAAGTTATAAAAATTAATTAGGTATAGTATTTGATGATAACATGGACAATACAGAAACGGACAATTTATTTTTGCGTTATTTCAATTAGTTCCCTTTTATTCTAACTTTTATATATATATATATATAAAAACAGCGCGAAGTAATTGGTTTAAAACAAATTATTTTCGCCTTCCTGTCATTTTCAAATTAAGTAAAAAATATTCTTGGAAGATCACAGATTATTATAAAATAAAAAACATGAGACTGTTTCTTTCATGGGTACCCTACTCTCAGCAAAATAAATCTTTTTCTGTCATTTTCAAATTAAGTAATAGAATTCCATAGAAGATCACCAATTATTAGAAAATAAATTACACGAGACTGTTTCTTCCATGAGTACCCTATCCTTTCAGCAAATAAAATAATTTATTTGCGAACGTAGTTTTGATGAAACAAATATAAAACCACCACATCTCAAAACTTTTTCAACAATTTCACAAAAATAAAACAACAGATATTTCGAATAATGAAAAATCCTTCCAAATTCTAATCATTTTTCGATATACTGACAAAAACTAGTAAGACTAAGTAATAAAAAAAAAATCAGTCTTGAGGAATTATCAATCTACCCAAAAAAAATATCCATAAAACTCTCATTGAAAGACAATATAGAAATAAAAATCCAGTAAGTTAATATATTTATTCATAAAAGCATATAAAAAGTATTAAATAGCATAATGACTTAGTAAAGAAAACCTCTTATCAAATAAAATAATATCTATCTTTCACATGCAAATATTATAAATAGAACTAAAAAAATAAGAAATCACCTCTTTTATTATCACTGAATCCGGATCTGCTCACCTTTATTAGAAAATAATTAAGTTAAAACAGAAGGGAAAGAAGTACCATCATACATCAGTTATTTTTGTAGATAACAAAAAAGACGAAAATACCAATTAAAACACACCTTGTGTAGCCTGTCCATAATGATATTCAAGATTCTATTACCATTAAGTTATGAATGAAAATTCCTCATGTATAAAATGCAAACATTGGACACAGTAGAGAATCACTGTAATTGTACTCTTACAAAGAAACGTGAAAGATGACAACAACACAGCCAGGATCCTTGCTCGTAAACTTATTTACATCAGTACACCTTACTCGAGATTAGATACAAACAAGAAAACGAAGGACAAGGATATTTACTTGGTCCAACTCTGAAGTACAGAACTCTTTGACAGATCTCACTATTTGGAGTTCACGTTAGGATCAATTGGGTTATGTTTATCTCCACCATTTAATCCATACTGCAAAATAGTCCAAGAACAGAATCATAACCACAAAGTTTCTTCCACACATGAAAGATAATCCAATAAATACTAGCTTCATATGCAAAAATATATATTCGTACACCGTACATGAGAAATCAACATTTTTTTATTGCACTAGCCTGGTGGGAGAACTTTACTACAAACAGTGGCTTTGTTTACAACATCGAATTTAGAACTAATGCAGATAAGTTTCAATATGATAAACAACTAAGTTGCTTTCACATAATTTATTTTTTGTTGTCATTTATAAATTACTTCTAAGGTTTACTGTAGGGAGAAATAACATAATGTTGTGTGACCAAATTAAAATTTCTAAATGTGCTATCTGAATAAGCATCTCAAATTCTTCTGATATTATGAGCAATTAAATCAGTGAATTGCATAACCAAAACTAAGCTAAAATTATTAAAATCTTACCTTGGATCCTCTTCCTATATCTTTATGGAGTATCTAATTTTGTTAATCTGTCGTTTTTTTTTTCTTTTAGTAAAAAGAGCACATCATTAATCTGCCAGAATCTAAGGTACCTTCTCTCTTATCCTAGAGCTCCATCCATCGTCTTTGCTAGAGCCAGGCGTGTGATTTAGGAGAGGCTCGCGAGTTCTACCCCTAACATTCTCATATTCATAGCCCTCTTCCTCATCAAGATCACTTCTAGGAGAAACGATGGATCTCAAAATTATTGCTAGTAGTAGTGACGATGCCTGTAAACATCATAGAGTATAAACTTCTGTTACCAGATTACTATATTTACGTAAGGAACAATATGCTTTATGTTTTATTCAACAATCAGCAAGGCCACCTGAATCTAAACCCAGGCGCTCCAAATGGAGGACCATGGCAACAGCTGGGCCATTTGAGTTTAGTCCATAAAAACACGAGTTCACAGTTCATAAAAGTAAATATTAAGCATATACATCAAGCAAGATTCTTATAAAGAAAATAGAATTATAATATCCAAAAAAGTCTTAAAAAGCAATTCCAACAACTTCAAAAAGAAATATCAGTGCCGGCAGTGCCCGCCTGTGTCATCAGACTCGCTGGAAATGGTTGCTGGTGGCAGGTGATTGAAATCAGGTGGGTAGGTGGATCAGTAACATCATAGGTAGTATCATTTGTATCTAATTTGAGGACTGGCTGGGTTATTTAAGCCCACTGGGAAATCCATGGGCTACATCACCACAGAGCGCACGTAGTGTGCGCTTTTGTGACGGGCATGGAACACAGCACTGTGCTTTGCATCGTTGTGAGCTCTAGCGCGCGCTAAGTAAGCTATTAACAGCTATGTTCGAGTCAATAATGATTATAAGTTTTTTTTGGTTGAAGCTCAGAATTTCATATCGGAATTAGCTTGAACATAACCAAACCTAAAATTGCCCCTCGACATATGTATCTTTAGGCCAAGATCCGTAAAACCTATGTTACCGTATGTTTGAATGAATAGAGAAGAGATATTTTTGCTTGTTAAACTTAACATCCCGGACACCTAGGTTCAACTGAAAGGGAGTCTTAGAACCTTCAAAAAAGCACTTAAATAGACCAATGAAGTGTATCCTTTACCTGGATAATTAACACAGCAATTCCTACCCATTTACATATATCAGCATTCTCTTCAATGAAAGATAGAAGGCTGTCAAGTTCACCAGTTGGGTCCAGAGGAAGGTTCTGCCAATAACAACAGTACACAAAATTACATTTACTACAGCAGTGCACGCGCATTATCAAGCTGCCATACTTCAATTTAAGCCAACTTATTATTTTACCTTTTGCCACTGATGATTTATGGCTATGAACGCCACTAATGCTGCTTCTAATAAAAGGATTACAGTTGAAAGTACAGCATACTAATAAATTTAAGGATGTCATGGAAAACAACTATAAACATTAAATAAGGGAAGCACATATTATGAATCTGAGTGTGGATAACTTAAAATAAAAAGTTATGTAAGCAGGATACGAAACACAGGCAACAGCCACTGATAATTTCAGCTGCTATACAGCCTATGAGAGTAGTGACACACAACGAAATGCCAAGTCCCATGAAAGAGTAGATGAACCTGCCACCAAAAAGGTTACTCATTAAATTATCGCTTTAATAGTTCCAATTAAAGATATATTAACAGATGCATACATATACACAGTACAAATTTGACTATAACCTTGAACATACGCTGACCACTTAAACAGCAAAGACAAATGAATTCGTACTTCAGCTGCATTAGCTGCACAGTTCTCAGTGACGTTTTCTGTTACTGATCACTTGATATGCAAGTTCGTAAAAGCCAAACCCACAGACAAATGTGATAGCAAATAATCACTTTTAAAAAGATTCTGGAGCTATTTTCAGTTTAACAAACAAACAAACTAACTACTTAAACCTTAAAAGTTCAATCCTTTATTATTATCTTCAACTTAGAAGGTGGTATAAGATAAGATTCAAAACTCAAATCACACATGCAATCACAATTGATATCATAATTACAGAATTAAATTCAAGAAAAACAAAGTCACATTTTATTCAACACCCAAAGAGCCCACTTGCTAAATACAATCAAAACACAAACATAATCATACGAAACAAAAAGCTAAAACGATTTGTAAAAAGAAACTATAAATTTGTACCATGGAGCAGGAAGCTTCAACGATTTCATATCAAGTTCAATCCTGTTACCAAACCCGACGAACAAGTCGCTCGCGAATTTAAATCGATTGACCTGGTCGGAAACCCTAGTCGTCTGGATTCCCGAATTGAGCAAATATGGAAAACCAGAGTGACCCGGAGATGGGGCCAAAGGAGGAGGTGATATAGGGAGGTGATGGTTCCATTGATCGAGCATCCAAACCGAGTAGATTATGATCGCCACTCCAACAAAAGCTTGAAAAAAGTTTAGCAGTTTGAGAATAGAGGCTAATGAAAGGTGACAGCAATTGTGACGCATTTTCTCAACCTTTTTGTAGGAAATGTTTTGAAGATGTAAAAGAACCCTAACCCTAACCCTAATTGTAATTTGATAGAGAGAAAAGAGGTGGATTTTTGAAGAGACAAGATAATCTAGTTTGTTGCTTTTTGGTTGTTATGTTTGTGCTCGTTTGTTTCTCTTCTCTGTTTCTATAAGTTTCTTCTCGCGATTGGAATTACTAGTTGCACCACCCAAATTATTATCAGTAAACTTATAGTAACACAAACGGGACTTCATGTTTACAGTAATTCCAGACGTTGGTTATTTTTCTGATATCAAAACTTTAAAATCTTAAACGTTGTATTATGTGATAACTGTAATTAAGCATTGTGTATATATTTTATATTCCATTTCAGTGAACTAATTAACCACTTAGTTACTACTCCTGAACATTGTTGGTGTTTTTTTCCCTTTCGTTAAATTTTCTTTTTATAGATGGTTTTTTAGTTTTTTTAGTTAGATTGGTTTATTCACAATCCTATTAGAGTTAGGAATACATTCAAATATATCTATAGAATGATGCCGTGATTTGATTTGATCCATAGAAGCCAATTGATATATAACAATTGAGTATATTATATATTGATGATTTATGGTAAAAAAAAAAATTACACTATTGTGTGTTTTTTATCTTTCAAATCATAAATATTTTGGTCAAATCATTCGAAGCATTTTCTTTGCTACTAATCTTATCCAGTTTTATTTGTTCTATCTTCACCACATGCGACTTGATTTTTATTGATTTAGTTCGCTCATGGAACTTCAGATTCTTTATTAAAGTATATTTTTAGTCCGGTGTGCGAGGTTCCTTGGAAGTATCTAGAATATCCTAGAGAGTTAGAGAAGTTTCCTGAAACATTCCAGAAGCCCCAAGCTTCCAGAATATTCCACAAGCTTCTAGAAGACTCTACGTCACTTCTGGAACATTCCGGAAGCCCCAAGAACATTCTAGAATATTATAGAACTTTCCTTGTAATCTAGAAACTTTCATTTATTATATGTAATTAGAGATAAGCTTCCAGAAGAAGATGATTCTAGAACATCTTCTATAATCATCCATGAAACCTATACAAGGAGGAGAACTTCATTTGCTCCTCACCCATCAAATTATTGTATTTTCTCTCTCTAGAAATACAAATATACTTTCTCTCTCTAAAAATCTCTAAATGTCCAACTCCTCTATTTTTTAGGCTAACTTGAAGAGTTCAAGTGTCGCACGGGATAATCAAAGTCTAAGCCCGTGACAGTTTGGTATCAGAGCAGGTTCGATACTCCGGGATGGCTGACCCAACCAACAATATTACCACAGAAAGAGGTACCGAAGGTCAATCCAAAAGGAGGGAAAAATCCAAAGATGTTCAGTCAAGTCTTGAAGCAAGAATGGTACGCTTAGAACAACGAATGAGCGACTTCTTTCTGCGCGCCGATGAAGAGTTCTTGAGAAATGAATCTCTTGAGAGGTGGAAAGATACCATGGATGACTTCGTAAGAAAATCCATAGATGCTGTCAAGATGGAGGCACAAGCCCAAATCATGGAAGAGGGCGAGATCGCTATGGCCAGGTTGTTGGCAGCCGAGGAAGAACTACTTAAGCTCTAGCAAACGGCGAACAGGATAACGTCAGTCGAGCAGGAGTTAACAACACTCAAGGAAACATTGGAGGGGATTAGTGGCGAGCTAATATTATGCAAAAAGGCTGCGATAAATGGTGGGACGAGCAAAATTACAAGGGAAGATGCTCCAAACCCTAAGCATTATGATGGGAAGAGACACGCCAAAGAAATTGACACATTCATATGGAGCTGCGAGAGGTACTTTAAGCACCTCGAGATGGAAAACGACTACAAGAAAATAGAAAGAGCAACGGTATTCCTCACCGAAAATACCTTAGCATGGTGGAGACTCCGGAGCGAAGAAATCTAACAATGTATGGCTACTATCGATAATTGGTCAAACTTTAAGAATGATCTTAAGAAGTATTTTTACCATGTTAATGCGGCTTACGAAGCGAGAGCCAAATTAAAATACCTAAAACAAACGCGTTCAATCAAAGAGTATACCCAAGCGTATACAAACCTATTACTAGAAATACCCAACCTATCTGAAGAAGAGAAGCTCTTCAACTTCCTATGCGGTGTGAAAGGATGGGTGAAACAAGAGTTAGATCGAAGGCATGTTCGAACATTGACCGAAGCCATAACTGAAGCCGAGAAATTGCATGATACCTACTCAGAAGAAAAAGCCAAAAATTCGGGAAACACAAACCCAAACCCAAATTACTTGGGAAAAACTATGATCCAAATTATCATCCCATAAACTACAATTGTGACGAAAATGGAAGAAATCCGGAAAGCTACTATAATAATGGTGGTAGAGGAAAAGATGATAGAGACAGACGGACTCAGAGGAGATATTTTCCGCCAAGGGACAAAGTTCCTGACCGTAAGGAAGAAGATACGTCCCAATACAAATGTTTCATATGCGACGGAAATCATAGAGTCCGAGATTGCCCAAAGAGAGGAAAGCTTAGCGCACTAATAGAGGATATTGATTCCGAAGAAGAACGTGATTCAATGGTAAACTCGTTACAAAAACTGAGCAGCGTCCGAGCTAAAGGAGAGAAAACCAAATGTAAAGACAAGACACTTATGTTCACGGATATCAGCGTGAATGGGAAAATATCCCGTGCCTTGGTGGATACAAGAGCAACCCACAACTTCATATCCAAGAAAGAAGCAATCTGGCTAGGCATGAAGATTGTCAAAAGAGGGGGTACTGTGATGGCTGTAAATTCAGAAGCACAGCCATTGGAAGGCGTAGCACAAAATGTAGAAGTACATCTTAACCAGTGGTCCGGTCAGGTAAACTTTTCAGTTATTCCAATGGATGACTTTAGCATGGTGTTAGGACTAGAGTTTATGCGTGAACAACGAGCCATCCCCATGCCACCCTTTGACTCCTTGTGCATCCTCGGGGAGAATTCAGCACACCTTGTCCCGCTTACTAACGAGTCCAAACAGACATAGGTTTTTTCCGCAATACAACTCAACAAAGGGCTTAAAAGGGGCGAATTGACTTTCCTAGCAACCATGAAGGAAGAAAAACCAAACACCCAATCCAAAGCAGTCTCAATAAAGATAAACAAAGTTCTCGAAGAATTCAAATGTGTGATGCCCGAGGAGCTTCCAAAGAAGTTACCACCACGAAGATAAATTGACCATGCCATTGAACTAGAGCCTGGAGCCAAACCTCCCGCGCGAGCACTATAATAGATGTCCCCGCCCGAGTTAGCAGAATTAAAGAAGCAACTCAGAGATCTATTGGATGCAGGGTATATCCAACCATCCAAAGCATCCTACGGAGCACCGGTATTATTTCAAAAGAAGTAGGATGGATCGATGAGGATGTGCAGCGACTACCGGGCTCTCAACAAAGTGACCGTGAAGAACAAATACCCAATACCGCTAATCGTAGACTTGTTCGACCTTCTGGGGAATGCAAGATAATTCACCAAGCTCGATTTGCGATCAGGATACTACCAGGTTAGAATTGTAGAAGACGACGAACAAAAGACGGTATGTATGACCATGTACGGGTCTTACGAGTTTCTAGTCATGCCTTTCGGACTAACCAACGCGCCCGCTACATTTTGCTCATTAATAAATAAAATCATGCACGCCTATTTAGACGAATTTGTCGTGGTATACCTTGATGATATTTTAATATATAGCAAGACAATAGACGAGCATGTCGAGCATTTACACACAGTTTTCTAAGCATTGAAGGAGAACGAGTTATATGTGAAGACAGAAAAATATTCATTTGCCCAAGAGGAAGTCTTTTTCCTAGGTCACAAGATTAGCGATGGAAGCTTATGATGGAGGAAGCCAAAATCCGTACAATTAAAGAGTGGACAACTCTAACCAAAATACAAGAACTACGATCCTTCCTAGGTCTTTCCAACTACTATCGACGTTCCATCCTTGGGTACTCTTAGAATACTTGGATTCGGATCCAGATCGGAGGATAATGATGGTAGTAAATAAACTAGTGGTACAAGGAAGGGTTTGAAGATTATGTGAATATTTTGAGTCACTAGCAATTTTTGGAGGATATAGTATCTTTGAGAACACTAACAGTTCTAGGAAAAGACATGTGTTAATTTTAGAAACTCAGTTGGAGTGAAGAATTTCTACTCATCTTTACGAAAAGAATGTCACAGCTTCCATATTATTTGATGATGATGATTTCAGTGGAATAGTTGGTCCTAATGAAGATGCAGTAGTGATTGGTGCAGAAATAACAAGTATTGAGATCTGAAGGATACTCATCAATGCTAGTAGTTTGGAAAATGTATTGTTTATGTCAACATATGAAAAGATACATAATCCACATGTAATTCTCTAATCTGAATGCACCATAATTGGGTTTACGAGGGTAACAACACAAGTCATTGGAGAATTTGAGGGTGAAGTTTTGTTAGGTTGCAGTTCATTCAAGAAAAAAGTTCAAGTCTTGTTTATGATGGTGAATTGTCTGCCCCGTTACAATGCTATTTATAGGAGATCATGGTTATGCAGAATGCATATTGTAGCTTCTACAGTTCATTAATGCTTGAAGTATATGAGTGGGGATTATGTCGTAGTAGTTCGAAACGATCAGCAAGTGGTTAGAGAGTTTTATACAACGGCTCTATGCAACCAAAAAATATGTAAATATTGATCGAATGGCATAACAGTAGTTAGGAGGGATATTTCTTGGATGCTAATATGGTGGATGATCTGAGGGAGACCCCGGGTTCATTAGTGGCAAATGAGAATTTAGAAGTATATATGCTTCCTAGTGGGAAATTTTTGTGATAAGGCATAAAACTATCGATAAATTATACCTATCAGCCAGACCGAGGTACCCCTGATAAGAAAGTAATTACTGAAGGGTATTACATCAAAAGGAATCAAAGTCAAAGGATACTATACAAAGCATAACCATAAAACCATATTTAATAGGACGAGATACCCTTGGTGGAAAAGCATAAAGACAAAAACATTGGTAGAAGAGCTGGTCGTCACCCGTATACAAACAGGACTATCATCCCGCATGATAGCAGACCAGTACCCCGGCCAGCACTGAACAGGAATTTGGGTAAAGATCGGACAGTACCTCGCTCGATGCTGAATAGTGGCTATGAATATTAAGGCCACTAAGATCAGTAATAGAGCAGCACTCATGACGTGGAAGTCAGACATGGACCCACGACCAAACCTACCGGAAATTAGATGATTATTAGGAGATAGTGATGTAGTGTATTGAAATATATATTATATAAATGATAAAAATCCTAAATCTATATAAGGTTTTCTTGATCAAAGTAATAAGATATTAGTACTTTATTCTTTAATTTTCTATCTCTTAGATCTATCACTAAAATCTCTCACCCGATTTTAGCGTCATTTGTGGGAAAACGTTACGTGTAGCTCGTACTAGAGTACGTGATGGTATTAACTAGGTTAAGAATTGAAAGGGAGATTATAGATGCCCCACACACGAAAGGAGAGCAATGCAATCAAGACGTTCAAGAGAATCTATCTAACAGCGATGCCATCGTAGGAGCTGATCAAGCAGACCATCAGGAGGTTTATGTAACGACAATCGAACCGACGATCAGTCCTATGTTAATGCTAAGGAAAACGCTGGCGAACCCGCTCAGGGTGAAAATCCTGTAAATCTTAGTATGTCTACCACCCCTTCTAGTGTGCAAATTTTGGAAACTCAAATTTAGGAAATCAAAGGTGAGCATCAACGGGTTGCTCAGTGGCAGCAGGAGAGGGACCGCGAGGTAAAGCACCATTTTGATCAAATTGCTGAAACCCTCTGGTTCTTGAGCGAAAAGGTCCTTCCACGAGGAGTAGTTAGACAAGATTTCATGTTAGAAAATGGTGTGTAAGACCTCATACATAAAATCAAGATTCGTTCTCACAGAGGTGAACGTATCGACAAGATTAAAAGCAAAAAAAATAAAAGAAAAATAGAGCAATGGATTCTCATCGAGACGATTTATCCACTAATAGAGTGACAAGGGAAAATGAAATAGTTGAGACTAGGTAAGAACTACTATGTCTGTGTATGTTTTACAGGAATCTCCCTTTATGAAGAGCATCCTCGAGAGGAACCTGCAATGGAAATTCGATCCACATAAGATGAATTTGTACGATGGGTCAGCAGACCCCGAGAACCACCTCGAGTAATTTAGGAACATGATTATGGCATTTAATCCTGATGGTGTGCTGCTTTGTAAAGTGTTTTCAATGATATTTAAAGAAAATGCACTAGATTGGTTTAACAGTCTTCAGTAGGGGCCGATGAAGGACTTTGAAGGCCTATGGGCTGCGTTTATAAACTGCTTCATAGAAAACAAGGAGCAGAATCGCGAAGGCAATGCCATCATGGATTTGTATCAACGAGGGGGGAGACGCTGATGATTTATGTGCAATAATTTGTGTTAGAGATGAACTCCATATTAAGTTATGTTGAACTAGTGGTGGTGGCAGCGTTGGAAAGAGGGTTGGATCGGGATGGCCCTCTCTTTATTGAACTTATTAGGTTTCCCGTCAAGACAATGGGTGGCATCGTCGCCCAGTCAAATCAATTGATTCGATTCGATGATTTAAACAAAGTAGAGCCCGGGCCTAACTATCAACACAAGAGCCTGAAGTTTAAGTTGGCCTCTATCAAGAAGAAACGTTATGATGAGGGACCCAGATTGGACACTCCACGTTCTCAAACTATTCGGACACGTATTTCTTATTACAAGAATCTATGCAAGAAAGTCACACCCCTACCGGAAAACATAGCTGTCATTTATGAAAAGACTAATGGAAGAGCTAAGTACCAACCATCGAGAAGTATGTTGGAAGCACCGTACAAACGACCCCCTCGATACTTCTGCGCCTACCCTAACGATCATGGGAACCTAATGAAGGAGTACTGCCAATTGAAAGAGAATATTCAAAGACTGATCGACCAATAGGATCTCGTCCAATTTGTAAAACAAAAAGAGTGCAGCGGTAAAAGAATGGATACTTATCGTTGAACCGACGGATGCCTCGTAAAAAACCTGTAGAGAAGCAACAATGGTTATGTACGATCTTTGGTGGCGACACTTTGTCGGGAGCCGACCCCGTAGCACGGAAGCAACATCGTAAGGACCTCGATATTCACCTGGTTGACGGCTCTTCATATGACAAATTTAGGGATTCAGTCGCAGATTTGACCTTCAATGACGATGATTTTAGAATAATCATTACACCCCATGAGGATGTGCTAACGATCCGTGCTAACGTTTCAGGAGCCATGATAACGAGAATAGTAATTAATAATGGTAGTTTTACAAACATTATCTTTAAGGCAAGCTACGAACATATGTTGGGAGTGTCGTCTCACAAAACTACAGATAAATAGTTGGTCAAATACGAGGGAAAATCAACCAAATACATTGGAGGTATCAAACTTCCGGTGATCCATACCTTAGTTATGATTGCAGAGGCCCCCAACTCCTACCACGTTATACTAGGGAGTCCATGGCTTCATAATCTAGAGACCATGGTTTACTCGTCTAAGCAGTGCATCAAATACCTGATGGGAAATCTAGTAAGAATAATAAGAGGTAACCAGAGACAGACGAGACAATGTTATACGATAATGTTTGACACCTCCAACAAAACCAAATAGCAATTAATGAACTCTAGGTAAGCGACAGTTACTTTTGGTAGCAGTCGACTACTTCTCCAAATGGGTAGAATCAAAATCATTGGAAAAGACAAGGTCTTAAGAAATATGTGATTTCATACAAAGTCAAATCCTCTCAAGATTTAGAATTCCAAGGATCCTCATGACCGACAACGGACCATAATTCTAGAATGAGGCAATGGAGACGTTCTGCTACATGCATAGGATCACTCAACACTTTTCCATGCCATACTACCCCCATGCAAATTAACAGGTCAAGGTGATAAACAGATTTATCGTAGCAGGAATAAAAAAGAAGCTTAAAAGATCAAAAGAGAAATGGCCAGACAAGTTAGCTAAAGTATTGTAGGCATACTAGACTACACCTCGATCAGCAACAGGAGAAACACCTTTTTCGATGGTATATGGAATGAAAGTAGTAGTACCAGAATAAGTTATAATAACAATCCATAGAGTGGCTAATTATTCGGAAGAGTTGAATGACCAAGAGTGACAATCATCAATTGATGTGATAGAGGAAAGAATTGATCAAGTGAGGCTACGATCATACATTATAAAAGCTTAATGAGAAGCATATATTAACTTCAAGCTCAAGCATCGAAGCTTCAATGTAAGGGACTATGTAATGAAGAATGTCTTCCAGCCAGTGCAGGACAAAAATGCAGGCAAGTTGGGTACGGATTGGGATGGACCATACAGAATCGTTTCTAAAGGGCATCATGGGGCCTACAAACTGAAAAATATAGAAGGTAATACGTTGAAACACTCATGGAATGTAAATCATTTTAAAATGTATTATCATGTTACTTAAGAGTGGTTGTGCACTCTTTTTACTTTTGGTGGCGCTTAAGGGTATTTAACGAGGCATATTGTAAGCCATAATTATTAATGAAGTCACCTCAATTTTGCCAAGTTATTATGCTTACTTTTTTATTCTTTGTTTTAAGTATTAAAAGAATATGTTTCGAGAATTTATAATTAACTAAGAGTATGGGGGAGGGTTATAACCAACTATAATAACAATGAAAAGGCTACAATTGGCCACGCCTATTTGGCTACTCAACGGGACACACTGAGCGATGGCTAAGTAACGTCAATAAGAGAGAAATAATGTATATCAAAAGCCTCGAAGGCTACGTTAGGGGCCATATTTATCCTGAGCTATACAGCTCAGTAAAGTGAACTATCGGAAAAGTTATTCTAGCTATGCAACAAGTAACAACATGCTTAATGAAATAATCATACCCCCAACGATTTCCAATTATATTAAAAAATATTAAAAGAGAGAAGAAACAAAAGTTAAAGTTATGAAACACATAGCAAAAGAATAGTACAAAACACGGTTTGGTTATGCAATAGAGTTATGAATTATTTTCAACAGTACACCATCCTTCCAAAAGGCCCTTCCGGTAATCCAATATTGGCAGGCAATGTGTCAGAACAAATGGCATGGGGGTCAGCAGTTAACCCCTCGAACAATGGGGGAATTTCTGTAGCAAGGGGGTGACAACCTCTGTCACCCTCTCCACCATCTTTTCATTTTCTCCTTCATCATTGGTAACCCATGGTTTCTCTTCATAGGGTACAAATTCTCTGAACTAACCCAGATCCATGTCAGCATTCAAAGTCCACAACTCGATTATGGTATCTTTCTGAATCTGTTCCATGTTCAGCTTTATCTTTCCCAATCCCTCATTTTGGCCGTCAGCATAGGCCTTTGCATCAATTTCATCCTGCTGCCTCCAAGTATGCTCCAGCTCTAGACTCAAACGAGTCGCCTCCGACCGGACAGTATTGTTCTCAAAAAAAATTGTTGTTGGTAATAGAGGACTCCTCGAATTTAATTAGAAGTCTTGAATTCTGACTGATCAACTCAGTTGCGTGCTTTGAGAGGGCCCCGTTCTGACTCGACGGGTCTTCGAAAATCTTAGCTAATTCCTCATTGGCAGAAATAAAGGTTGCTGGACCACTAGTAAGATCAGATTTCTATTTTAGCAACTTCTAACAAAATGAATTTGAAGCACCATACCCCTTCTTGTAGCGAGCAAGGTTAGCAGATTTAGTCTTCAAAGCCAAAAGGCAGCGGCTCGGGCTGGAACTCATCCATAATTTTTGCATTCGTTGGATTCATTTTACAGTAGGTAAAGACCCTTAAGTTATGGTAATTTTGCAGAAAATACAATGTCATGAATTCCAGGGAAGTCAAAATGCAATCATTACTTGATAATAAAAATCAAATTAAAATAACGTACCTCTACTGATAGTTCCAACTGGTGTTGCAAGAGATTTTACATGCCCAGGCTATTGTACCAAGTCATTTCAGGACAGTTTTCCAACTATTGAGACATCAAAGAAGACGACTTTGGTATGCTCAGAGCGAGGGATCGGTCAGGGAAATCGCCTTGGAAAACAAGCTTCAGAGTGCTTGGACCACCAAACGCAACAGTATTTGGAGGGTCATATGTGGGAGACCAGCAGAAGACTGGTCGGAATTTGACCCATCGGCAAGTAAGCTAGAGGGGATGGTCATTTTTTAAAAGAGGGGTACCCAAGACGGGTTGACTATGGTTAGTCGAGTCTAGAAGAGGGGTATGCTCCTTACTACCATCCAAAGAACCATCCCCAGTTCCATATTTGTCAGAATCTATATGCACGGATAGAGGAGTTCTGCTAACCACCATTGCCAAGCTATCCAGCCCAGTAAGGGAATGGTCTTCAGTCTCATCATATCTACTGTTCACAGGGGCTCATTCTCCTAAGCATCATTTTCTTCCTCAAATGACTACTCTAACATGTGCTCTCACCCTATTTTCCTAGTGAGGATATCAGGATGCAATCGTTAGAATCGCAATGTTCAGATGTAGTTGTAGTGCCAATGGTATCAGAGGCATATGTAGTGCTGACAGGGCGAACTAATTTCTTCTTCTTTTTGGGTTTATCCTCGTTGTTCTCATCAACAAAGGCCCTCTTCTGCCCAGCAACAACATTGGCACTGTCTCCACATCTTTGGGACTTCTAGGGGCAGATCCAATATGGCATCCCTCGGGTTATCAGAATACACCCTCTCTGCTAAGATCGCCCCCGCAACTTCTACGGTAATAGGTTCACCGGTGGAGGTAAATGTCACATCTTCATCTTTTGACATTTGCGTCAAACCCAGGACCGATCTGTGGAAATTTTTTAAAACCCACAACCCATCCCATCGGGTCGGTTGGTTCTGATACCCACGGGTTCAGAAAAAATTGTCATCCCTAGTGTGAATAAGCAATAATACTCCAACTCCCACTGACTATACCCAACAGTAGACAAATATTCCAAGGGCCTCGCTCCTCGATTACCATATACTTCTTCCATAACTATTGGTACTACCTAAATTCTATACATTCACCAAGCAAAATATATAACATACCGATAATTGAAAAAATATATTCATAAATATAGAAAAGAAGCAAACAAATCCAACCCTTAAGTGTACTCATCCATCTCCTATTTAATTGAAGATTCTGTTTCGCAACAGGATCATCCCAATTATCAGAAATAAAAATAAAAGAATGTTTCCTATGTTTATTAGAATCTAACAGCATTACAATCCTACTGCGGGTAGAGATATAGTAGAATGGGGTCTGTAGAAGCTTATATACATCGCTAGTAGAAGAAATTCATTTACACCAATCTCCTTATCTAGCTATCTCGAACTTACTACAACATTAAGCAAAAATTAACATCCATTGGCAGTCAACTATGTCAGACATATTCAGATATACCTAAAAAACTTGTTTATCAATTTGGGTACAGGTAATCGAAGCCCCAAATCAAATAAAGCAGTGTATAGACAAGTTTCCCTCTCTCTTGCATGATGAGGATGATCACCGGGTTTGGAGGGCCTAGTAATTACAGAGTCATGAAAATTATATATTAATTTAAGCATAGAAATGCCTTCATGGCTCAGGTTTGTATACAAGTATAGGAGACAGTTGAAGTAACTATCTAAGAACACTCTGCCATCCACCGTGTCCGTCGGTGGGGCGTCGAGAAAAGTTTTACTCGTTGTATTAGACTTCTTCAATAATCATTTGCGAGTCATTTCTGGGGACACAGGGAAGTTGATGTCAAAATAATCGAAACCTAAAATGCAAGATTCTAGGGTTTCTAGGGAGAGGGTTGGGGAAACTAACGACAATAGTATAAACGAAAAGATAAGATGAAATAACAGAAAACAAAAGCATTACAAATTTTACCTTCGATCAATATTTGGCGTTAGCAAACAAACAATTGATGATCACTTGAACAATGAGAATTTTGTGCCTTTAAAATTAGTTTAAATGAAAGAAGAAAAAAGGAATGAAACAGTTCATAAGGCCAATTTATAGTAAGCACATTGGTATCAATTGGTCCAAAATCCGGGTCATAGACTAAAAAAAGGGAAAGACACACTGTTTTGATAAATGGGAGAAATGGGAAGCACCATTTCTACAGACGCACAACTAGGGACGACGTCTGTCAGACATAGGAAATAAATTTCAAACACGTGGCAGAAGAAGACTAACAACAATGATAACGTGCATGCAAAATATAAAAATAAAAAGTTAAAATAGTCACGTGAAAACGGTACACTTAATGAAAAAATACATACCTCGGCTGGAAGTATAGTTTTAATACTTCTAAAAGGGAACTCTTTTACAATTGGTTCCTTGTATAAGGAGTGGAGGGTCCCTCACAAGGAATAACACTACCATAGAAATATATTTAATAGGACGAGATACCCTCGGCGGAACATCGTAAAGACAAACACATCGGTAGAAGAGCTAGTCGTCGCCCGTAAAGGCAGGTTGTTGTCACAATTTGCAATAGGTGCAAGAAGCATGCAGGTTGTTGTTGTTGATTAAAAAAATTGGAGAATTTTAATTTTAAAAAATAATTATTTTAATTAATTTAAAATGTATGACATTATTTGGCATGCTAATTGTTGTATGTTTATTTGTGAATTAAATTGTATGTGCTTGAATGCTTAAATGGTGATGAATGACTAAGGTTTCATAGACCGGTAGGTGAAACTAATGAACTAATTTAATTGGTCCTCCGGAAGGTTAAAATTAATTTGCTTATAGATCCTAGGCTTCAAAAGGCTCAGGGATTAATTTAAATTCAAATATTACGAGCCCTCCAGAAGGTTCACGTTTGGGTTTAAATTAATCATGAACAAGAGAAAATCACTCAAAATGGTTCTTGTGTTGATTTTAATTTTAAGTAGCTGGAATCGGCCCTCCGGAAGGTTTCATCAGTACTTACGATAAATTAAATTCATCATTGCAATTTTTTTTAAGTAGGTGAAATCAGTCCTCTAGAATGTTTTACCAGCACTTAAGAAAATATAATTAAGGTTATTTTAATTTATGTAAATGGAATCGACCCTCCAGAAGG
This sequence comes from Limnanthes douglasii subsp. nivea, assembly GCA_036936605.1. Classification (NCBI taxonomy): domain Eukaryota; kingdom Viridiplantae; phylum Streptophyta; class Magnoliopsida; order Brassicales; family Limnanthaceae; genus Limnanthes; species Limnanthes douglasii. The sequence continues at coordinate 185,491,961 of JAUPFV010000002.1, forward strand.
TCTTATTGGTACTTAGGAAATTAAAATGATGATCATTGTATTTTTCTCAAACTCATAAAATTGCATGTTAGTACGATTTTCCCTTCGGTGTCTATTATCAGGAAATATTATGTTTTACATGTATTTTCCATGTTCATGCATATGTTTTCAGTTATATATCAAGATGTTGAATGTGCTTTGTATGTTGGTTGTTCTTATAATAGTGTCCACCAGTTACAATCTATTAGGGGATCATCCACCCATGTTGGATTGTTCGGACTTCCAATTGTGAAAGGAAGGTATGTTGGTGTTTTTGCCTGTACATGATAATGACCATGCATTGTCAACTCCCAAATCATCACCCCTTAGTCTGGAAAGTACACCAGAGGAAACTAAGGCTAATGAAAGGTGAGAGAAGTCAAATAGGTTATCCATGTCGCTCTTGTTACATGGGATACAAGTAGCATTACATGGGGTTGTCCCTAAAGGTGTTACCATTGCCTCGGTCTTTCTCACGGAGGTCGAGAATAACTTTGCCAAAAATGAGAAGGTAGAGATGTAACGTTTTCTTATCGAGCTAGCTACCAAAAGGTATATTGGCAAAGGAAAAATCCGAGAGCCCAATCATGGGAATGTCGATGATTGACCAAAAGTTAAAGGCAATCAATTCAGACCTTTCTAAAGAATGTATAATGGGATTCACATTGCATTCGTTGCCAGACCAGTTTAAGTATTTCCAGTATACATATAACGGCATGCGGGAAAAGTGGAATATCATTGATTTGATTCCCACGCTGCACAAAAAAGAGGAGAAACTTAAGGCACATCATGTGAGGTTAATATGATTACATCTGTAAAATGGGCATGGCCTAAGCAGAAGGCAGATGGCAAAGGACCGGTTTAGGACCGAGGTTGAGAAATAACTCGGTAAAAGCATTAAGATACTTAGATCTGGTTGTGGTGGTGAATATTATGGTAGATATGATGGATCCGGTGAACAACGTCTAGGACCCTTTGCACAGTACCTAGAAAAGTGTGGAATAGCCTTTCAATACATTATGCTCGGTTCAACTTGCATGAATGGTGTATCCGAGAGACGGAACCGAACACTGAAAGATATGGTTGGAAGCATGATAAGTCACTCATCTCTACCCTTATCTCTATGATGGGAATCCATCAAAAGTATCGCTTAAATATTCAATCGAGTACCCACCAAGGTTATTGTTAAGCCCTATATGAGCTTTGGAATGAGCGTATACCCAATTTAAAGCATATGCATGTGTGGGGTTATCCAGCTGAAGCGAGGCCTTACAAACCTTAAGAAAAGAAACTGGACTCAAATACAGTTAGTTGTTTCTTCATAGGTTATATCGAACATTCCATACGACTTAAGTTTTATAATTCTCTCATTGGTAGCGTTCAAGTTTCTAAAGGTTGTTGAGTTTAGTGGAAATAATAAGGCAACATATGTTGATTTTGAGAAATAATTCATAAAGATTAATGAAGGTTTTAATAAGGATACTCTGGTATCATAAGATTGGATTGTAATGCCAATCATTTTGGTCCCATTAGAACATTGTAACTCTCAAATTAACATTGATGCTCTATTTGAGGGTTCCAACCAGAATACAGATATAGTCTAGTAAAACAATAGAATCCTCAAGATAATCTTCCACAAGGAAATCAAAATGACATCATTTATATTGGTCAAACTCTACCTCCTCAAGAAGTAAAACAAGAGGAAATAGTGCCCTTAAGAAGGTCCGCAAGAGAAATAAATAGTAATATCGGTACATAATTTATAGTATATCTTCAAGAATATAATGAGTTATGTGTTGAAACTGTAGATGATCCTTAATCCTACAAACATGGCATTGGAAAGCTCTGACTCTCGGAAGTGGATTGACGCTATGAAGGAAGAGTATAAATCAATTCAGGACAATGCAGTATGGGATCTTGTCTCATTACCTGAAGGGAAAAAGGAAATTGGTTGTAAATGGGTTTACAAAACCAAACGTGATTCCATGGGTAATGTGGAAAACATAAAGCACATCTTGTAGCGAAATGTTATACTCAGCATGAAAGGATTGATTTTAAAGAATCCTTTGCTCCAGTATCGAGGAAGGATTCCTTTAGAACAATCATGGAATTAGTTGCACATTTTTATCTTGAGCTTCATCAGATAGATGTTAAGACTGCTTTTCCCAATGGTAATATTGATGAAACAATCTATATGGTGCAGTCATAATAATTTGTGGAAAGTAACTCAAAATATTTGGTTTACATGCTTAAAAAATACATATATGGGCTTACACAGGCCTCTCGTCAATAGTATCACAAATTTCTTGAGGTGATAGTCGGTTATGACTTTGAGATCAACTCGGTTGAGAATTGTGTGTATCACAAGTTCAGCGGGAGTAATTTCATATTTCTTATATTATATGTGGATGACATATTGCTTGCCTCGAACAATAAGGAATTGTTACACATTACAAAAAGATTTCTGTTAGACAAGTTTGATATGAAGGATCTTGGTGATGCCAGTTTTGTGTTAGGAAATCAGATACATCAGGATCGCTCTCGTGGTATTCTTGGATTGTCACAAAAGGCATACATTGAAAGTGCGTTACAACGTTACGAATTGGCAGATTTTAAACCCTTATAGCAAAGGGTGACAGACTTAGTATGGGTCAATGTCCTAAGACAAAACTTGAGATTGAGAAAATAAAAATCGTCATATATGCTTCGGCAGTTAGGAGTTTAATGTATGCTCAAGTTTGTACTAGGCCGCACATTATATTTGCTGTAAATATGTTGGAGACATATGTTAGAAACCCAGACATAGATCATTGGAAAGCAGTTAAAAGGGTAATCTGACACCTGCAAGGAACAAAATGACACGTGTTAACATATGAGAAGTCGGATAAACTGGAGATCATTGGGTATTGTGACTCGAATTTTGTTGGATGCGTAGACACACTAAAGAGCATGTCAGGAAACATATTCTTATTTGCTGGAGGTGCACTATCCTAGAAAAATGTAAAGTAAACACTTATTGCATCGTCCACCATGGTGGAAGAATTTGTTGCATGCTTTAAGGCATCGAACCGGTAATTGTGGCTGCCAAATTCCGATGTGGAATATACTAACAGTAATAAGAACTTGTCTTGTTCCAAACACATAGACGTGAAATTCTTTTATATTAAAGTAATAGTTCAGATGGATCAGATAAATATAGAGCACATCAACATAAACTTCATGATAGCTAAGATCCTCTAACAAATGTGGTTTTGCCTATGGTTTTCCAGAGACACACCATCCGTATGGGTGTAATTGATTTAGAGGATTGTTAGTTTCAGTGGGAGGGTTTGTAATAAGATCTGATCTTATATTTTTGCAGTATTGTGCACATTACATTGTATTGCAATATATATGTGCTTGGAAATATTTCTTGATATTTTTATTGTATTATCTCCAAAGGTAGGAACCATTTAAGGGTAGATATATACAATTCCGAACCATATTACCCTTATGCTACACTCCATAATTGGCCAAAGTAATTGATTGATAATGGTAATGTGATTACTATTGCAACCAATTGTTCACATTACGAGAAAGAGGTATTTCGTCCTTTGTTGTTATCAGTCATGTATGGCGTTGTACTGTTTTCTCATTGACAATGAATACAGGGATCCCATTAAAGTTAAAAATGTATTCTTGAGTAGTATGCGATAGTCCAAGTGGGAGATTGTTATATTTATGGACCGACATACTAAATAAAATATTCACTTATTATCTTAAGGAAATCCAGATTAAAAGTAATCGAGTTAATTATTTAATTAACTATATTATACCTATGGGTGAAAAAGAGTTATGGGCTCAAGTGTGGTAACCAGGTTGAATTTGGACATTGTGATGAAGAGGGCCCAAATTAATAAATCACGGGCATAAATTGAATTTTCAATTTATCGGGTTATGGTTCCCGGACACAATGAAGTATAATTGGATGGGATTTACAATGTTGGGCTTCACATAGCAAAGACTATAAGTAAGGGGCTAGGTTTATGAATTTCATCATCCTAAACCCTAATCAAACAGATGGTCGCTTTCGTCAGTGTCTAGAAGTCATTCCTTTCGTTACTAACTCGTTATGCACATTTCTTAAATCAATATATACAGAATCATAGAAAAACGAAAATGAACTAGAGAATACTAGATGGAAACCAATAGACAAGCCCGTAAGTATTGTTTTGTTTATTAGATGAATCCAAAAAAGGTTTTCTAATTATTTTCCATGTTTTGTTATATATTATTTAATGCGATTTCGAATAATATTTAACATAGAAATTCCATAGATCTAACCAAGAAATAAAGGACGAATAAAAGCTTCTATATAATTTTGACCATACAATGGTCTTAATCTCTTAGTAGTAGAAAATGTTTATAGACTAATCCATACATCAAAAAACCTAGAATTGTAAGAGGCAATAAGGTTTGTAAGCTTAAAACAAAAACTCCACGGGCATGTGTAGTTCTTCAAAAAATTAGGATTGATTTACATGATCAATTTTCTATTTTATACAAATTTATACATATTTTGAATCTAGATAATTTATTTGAATTTATTTAAATTATATTTGTTATTAACAAATAAAAAGAAGAGATAACAAAGTATCACTATATTTTTATAAAGGACCTCATGCCACCATAAAATTCTTTATGATGATATCAACCACTATGGAAACTTTTTCGGAGATTCGAAAGTTATATGGAGTTTTTCCTATTCATTTATCTTTCAATCTAGAGCTTGTTATTGTGCTAGGTGTTAGGGATATTTCCTATCAGACAACGTAACCTCTTCGACATCAGATCCTTTGATTAATCTTCGCTCAGTTCGGCCACTCCCCCTAGCATTCAAGGTAATCTCTTCCTCTCTTTTTTTCCCTTAAATAAATTATGACAAAAAAAGATATAGATCGATTGAAAAATGTTACGGGATCCAATGCCCTCAACGAGATTGAGGGTAATGGTATTGGTGAGAATAGAAGTTGAATTGAGAAGATTGAGAATATTGATCAGGAATCAACAGAGAGATTTTTAGGTAGTGAATATAGTCTTTCGCTTCTAATTATTTCATAGGTGTAATCAGACTCTTCGACCTCTTTAAATAGGCCTAGTGAGTTAGTTACAAATTCGGTTACATAAGGGGTTTATTTACAGTTCAGTCCCTACTCTTCTTGTAAAACTTTAATCTTACCCTATATTAATAGAACTTATCATTCAAGTCCTTATTAATTACATTTAAGTCCCTAAGGAATATATTTCATTATCAGTAGCCCCCCTAGTTCTTATATAGACAATTTTATAAGAACTATTCACTCTTCGAACATTACTCCAAGTGAATAAAACTTCTTTCACCCAGCCCCTTCATTATGATTGAGCCTGATGACTTGCAACTTCACTCACTTCGAATCTAAGAATAAGTGCAAATAAACTCCCCACTCACTTCGAATTTACCAACTTGAGATACAACCTTACTTTCACTTCGAATCTTCTGACTAAAATTACATCTTTACTTCTACTTCGAACCTCTTGTCCCCTACTTGAAAGACTGATTGGACCCTTCTTGATAGGTCTGTGACACATCAAGTTTTCCTCCACGTTTCACATTCCACCCAATGAGAACAGTTCACTAGTTTTGCCTCTTCTAATTCTCAACGTCATTTTTTTTAAGTATAAATACTTAGCTCCACCTTACTGAGAACCTTTTAGAAAAATCATCTCTCCTAAGCCATCTTCATCTTGTTCTTCATCAACCTTCATCTTCATCTTCTGTTACCTTTCCCAGAAACACCATTTCTTCAGTCACAAAAAACAACTTCCGAGATTTACATCTTTTATATAAGAAAGTACCCCAAATACAAAAGATCTAAACCTAAAAACCAAAAGAAACCAAAGAAATCTCTCTTCCCTAGTTCTAGCAATCAAGTATTTGGTGCTTACGATTATCTCTGTATTTCAAAAAGAGCTAAAGAATACAAAGCTGCTGGGTTAATCTACAACGGTCCTCGTTTCTCCTCTACCACCTTCAAATATGGTAACTTCAATCCCAATCTAGTCAAGGCATCTTCAAACCTAGCATCAAACCCAGAATCTAGCCAACAATCTTCTCCTCCTCGAAATCAATCCACTTCTCCATCACTAAAACCACATCGAAAATCTAAGCCTGTCAATTCTGACAAACCTCCAACTCTCAAAAAACCACAACTCAAATCACCTATCCTACAATCTGAAGCCGTTAAAGTTAAACTTCACAAAAAATCAACCTTTCTTGCAATGGGTGACGATGCAGAAACCTCCTCTCCTCCCCCACAAGAAGTGGTTGACGTTACACCAGAGAATAGTCAACCAGTTCTTGTGACTCAAACTGAGACTCAAACTCGAAGTCTTCACGATGAGGCTACCGATGAAAAAAATAACAAAGAAAATGATTATGAAGCCACTGAATCCGATGTCGAAGAGGAATCCGAGGCAGATGGGGTAATCCCTCCAAAGAAAATTTGAGGAAAGAAACCTCCTATTACCCTCCCCGAAGATGTTGCTGCCTTGGTTCAGGAAAACCTGCGATCACTTTGTCCTCGGTACATTCTCGCCCTAAAAAATGTACCCTACACTTACTACCTCGAATCAGAAAAAGAAGAACTCAAGAAACTATGAGGATTAACAGACAACATTTTGCTTCGACTACCAGTAGAAGGAGAAACACCTCTGAGCTGTCAGAAGAACGAACTGGTAGTTTACTCTGAGCTTTTCAACTGGGGACTTCGATTTCCCCTCGATCCAATGATTGTAAGGTACTTCGAAATTCTTGGGTTGTGCCCAACACAAGTCACTCCAAACCAACTGTTCACCTTATTCTCCGCTATCATGGTGTCGAGGCTAGGAAGCATCCCCCTCGAAATAGAAGACTTCATCTCACTGACCAAAATCTCAAATGGGCCAGTTTTACCATTCTACTACCTAACCTTGGAGGATGATCTGAAGATTATCGACGACCTCCTCGAAGCTGATAAATTTTGGAAGCAAAGGTTTGTCTTTTTATCAGGAGCTTGGGAAAATGGTAAAGAAATTTCCGATGACAACCCCTCAAAACTTACTCTCACCTGGAGAGATAGCAGTAAGTAAATCATTGTTGTATTATTAATATATTTTTTAACTTATTAAGCCTAGCCAAATTAACCAAGTCTACTTATCTAACTGTTTACTCTTTTTCCAGAAATTCCGAGGAGATTCAAAGGTCGTCGAAAAACTGCAAAGGTTATCTTCCAGAGAATGGCTGAGTGGGCAGAGAAAGCCTGGGGAAATGGCTTTCACTCAGCCTTTCAACCAATCAACTTCATCAACAGCCATCTCTGGCGCATAACCTTGGGAGCTGACTTCCCTGAAGATCCGATGCTTCCCCCAGATCCCATTGAAGCTGTCCAAAGAATACTCGCACCAGATGGGAAAACCTACCTTCCCACCAGGAATCGATCTGACAGTCACCTGCCACTAAAGAAGAAGGGAAAGCTAACCCTCAAAAAACCCAACACAAGCAAGGCTAACCCTTCCAAAAATTCGAAGTCTGCAGGGAAACGAAAAGCGCCTGCATCTCAACTTCCTCCAATATCCGAAGAGGACGAACCTGCACTGAAAAAGAAAAAAAAAGAAAACAATGCTCCAAAGAAGAAAAAGAGTAAGTCCACTACTCCAAAGAAAAAGAACGAAGCTGACATGCTCGAAGAGGTATTGGCTTCCGAGGTGCATGAGAAAATCTTCATTGAAGAAAATCCTCAAGGGGGATTGGCATTAGGAGATAGCCAAGAAAATGAATATCTTAACCTCGAAGATTTCAACTCGAGCGGGGATTTTGCAGTCACTGGTGAAGATTTTCGACCTATCAACACCATTCCATCAACTTCTACCGAGGCTGCCATAACTTCAACATCTAATGCAATCGTTCCTGTTCGTCATCACCCATCAAACGTGCCCAACCCTGACAGATCCGATGAGGTAACTTCAATCCTTCAACCTTTTACTAATTTAAGTGCTGCAACCAAAAAATTGTGTGAAGAAGTGAACAATTCTCATACACAATTGAAGCTCCTTGCACAAGAATTAATCAAGAGCAAAAAGGAAACAGAATCTGAAAAGGCTTCGAAAAATGAAGCACTTCAAAATTTCGAGGCTGAAAAAGGAAAGCTTCTTAAAGCGCATAAAGAAAAAATCGAAGCTTTGGAGACTTCTCATCGTCTGGCTCTTGAAAATCTAAAATCTCAACATTCTACTGCCATTTCTGAGGAAAAAAAAAATCTACCGATGCTGAAGAACTTGTTAAGAAAACTCAAAAAAGCCTGGAAGATTGTCAAACTCAATTGACTACGCTTCAAACAGGATTCGAGCAGGAAAAGAAGGCTGCCGTCAAGAAAGCTGAAGCTGTTGTTGGTTCTGTGATGCTTGATGGTATCAAGAAAGCTCAAACTGATACAGCTATCAATCTTCTTCGAGAAATCCATGCTGCCTATCCAAGGTTGAATTTAACAGAATTTTGGAAACAAGTCCCAGAAGAAGATCGTCCAAAGGAAGCATTCGAGGTGTCATCAAGCTTCTCAGAAGAAGATGATGCTTCTGAAGGATCATCGGAAGAAGAGGATGACTAAACAATAGATTATATATGTCGCACTTGTTTTTTGTGTGTTTTAATTAAGTAGTTTTCTCCTTTTTGTAAGCTTCAAGTTTTATCCGATGAAACAAGAAACTTTCTTAATATTTCAAATTTCTGGTGTACTTATAAAACATGGCACTTCAAAAATTAGATGCACTCATAAGACGTGGCACCTCGAAAATTAGATGCACTCATAAGATGTGGGACCTCGAAAATTAGATGCACTCATAAGACGTTGCACCTCGAAAATTAGATGCACTCATAAGACGTGGCACCTCGAAATAGGTTGTTTCTTCAAAGCTATTGCTTTGGAAAATTATTCTTGGTCAACTTTCAAAGATGATCAGTCTTTGCCAAGTTACCAAAATAACAAATCATTCATCATACTAAACAACCAATGGCCAAAAGAAATTTTATTATGAAATTCAATATTAACCAGACACCTCATTAAAACCTTTATGGGCCAACAGATAAGGAAATAGTATGTATGTCTTGTAAAAAATTGAAGTTCAATTTTACTCACAATACAATTTCAAATGTTCTATATTCCAAGGGTGTTTGAGCATCCTCCCTTCACGATCAGACAACCTGTATGACCCTGGCTTGACCTTCATTTTGACTTCATAAGGACCCTCCCATTTCGGAGCCAATTTTCCGAGGTGCTTGTCCTTAGTATGAAGAAATACTTTTCGCAACACTTTATCGCCAACCTTGAACTCTCTCTTCTTAACTTTAGTATCGTACTTGCTTCTCATTAAGGTTTGATAATGAACCACATTCAAATGTGCTTTGACCCTTTTTTCCTCTAACAAATCAAGCTCAACCCTTCTAGCTTCATCATTATCTACTCCGGAATATCGCAATAACCTGTAGGAAGGCAATGTAGATTCAGCAGGGCACACAGCATCCATTCCATACACCAAAGAAAAAGGAGTCTCTTTTGTAGCCTCTCTAGGGGTTGTTCGATATGCCCACAACACTTCTTGAAGATAATTTGGCCATTTCCCTGCTGCTCCCGCCAAATTTTTCTTTAAACCCTCCAAAATAGATCTATTTGTAACTTCCACCTACCCATTTGCTTGTGGGTGGAAAGGAGTAGAAAAGCATTGTTGTATTCCTTTCGAAGAGCAAAAAGAATCCATTTCCTTGTTATTAAATTGGGGACCGTTGTCCGTTATTATTTTTCGAGGAACTCCAAAACGATAGCAGATGTTACTTAGAATAAACTTGATCACGTCCTTAGCTTTTGTTCCAGCTAAAGGTTCTGCTTCTGCCCACTTCGAAAAATAATCAACCGCGACAATAATCATCTGTCTTCCACCTGAAGCCATATGCAATGGTCCTACTAAATCAATCCCCCATCTATCGAAAGGAACCGCCTCAGAGATTATCATTAGGGGTACTGCTGGTTTATGTATTAAATGTGCATACCTTTGACAAGTATCACAACTTCGAACCAATAACTTGGCATCGTGCAATATAGTAGGCCAATAATACCCTGCCAACAATACCCTACGTGTTAAAGCTTTGAAACCACAATGAGCTGACCCGTCTCCATCGTGTAATTTAGATAGAATGTTTTGAGATTCATGCTTACTCAAACATCTTAATAAGGGCCTCGACACAGACCTCTTATACAATATCCCATCCAACACCACATAACCAAGAGCTTTATTCCTTATTTTCTTGAGCAAGTGCTTATCAAGAGGTAGTATTCCCTTTGTAAGAAAGTTTAACAAGTCAGTTCTCCAATCTCCTCGAATGCGCGTCGAATCATTTATTACCTCCTCAACAAATTCACACTGCTCAGAGCTTGATGTAATCGAAGGCAGTGGTTGTGTCACGATCCATGGATATTCTTCAGAGTAAGCCATTGTTGCTAAAGAATCAGCCATTGTGTTATTACCTCTTCGAATATGCTCCACCTCAACATTTTCAAACTGTGCCATCATACTCCGAAGTTCTTGCAGATACAAAACTAAACGGTCTTTTTTAGCCTCTGATATTCCTCTAACATGGTTAACTACCAACTGCGAATTTGTTTCTAAGCGCACGAATATTGCTCCACAAATTTTTGCTAACCGCAATCCTGCTAGCACAGCTTCATATTCAGCTTCATTATTCGAAGCATGAAATCCAAATCTTATAGCTTGAAACATAAATTCCCATGTTGGTGCCACCAATTTAACTCCTGCACTTGACCCTTTATTACTAGATCCTCCATCAGTTCGTACCGTCCACGTCGGATTTGTGTTCACTTTTTCACCTTGTTTCTCTTCGGATCTACTCGAATGAAACTCAACAAAGAAATCTGCTAAGGCCTGAGCTTTGACAGCCGTTCGCGGAGAGAATAACACATCGAAATCTCCCAATTCAACAGACCACTTAGTCATTCTTCCTGAGATATCTGGTTTTTGCAATACGTTTTTCAATGGATAAGAGGTTCGAACCACAATTGTATGTGCTTGGAAGTAGGGACGTATTTTTCTCGCAGCCACTACTATGCACAATGCCAATTTTTCGAGCTTCAAATAACGTTTTTCGACATCAACCAAACTTTTACTGACATAATAGATGGGCCTCGAAATTCTTGAATCTTCACTAACCAGAACTGCACTCACTGCATAATCCGATACCGCTATATACAAAAACAGTTGCTCACCTTCTCGAGGCTTTGATAATATTTCAGGAGAGGACAAAAGATTTTTTATCTTAATAAAAGCTTCTTCACAATCCGAAGTCCACTCAAAGTTATTTGGTCGACGCAGCACCTGGAAAAAAGGCAAGCACTTATCTGAAAAACGAGAAATGAATTTGTTCAGAGCTGCTAACCTGCCTGTTAACATTTGCACTTCTTTGATATTCCGAGGTGAAGACATTGATATCAGAGCCTTCAACTGTTCTGGATCCACTTCAATTCCTCTTTCACTAATCACATACCCCATAAACTTACCAGATCGGACTCCAAATGTACATTTTTCTGGGTTCAACTTCAACTGTATGGCTCTGAGATTTAAAAACGTCTCTTCTAAATCATCAATGTGTTCATCATCACTTTTGCTCTTAACAAGCATATCATCGATGTACACTTCGATATTCCTCCCTATTTGTGAAGCAAACGCCTTATTCATCAACCTTTGATATGTAGACCCAGCATTTTTCAATCCAAACGGCATCACTCTATAACAGTGTAAACCTCGATCAGTGATAAATGTTGTGCTCTATTCATCCTCTGGATTCATTCGAATTTGATTATATCCTGAAAATGCATCCATAAATGTTAGAATTTTGTTTCCAGAAGTAGAATCCACTAGTTGATCAATTCGAGATACTGAAAAAGGATCCTTTGGGCAAGCTCTGTTTAAATCTGTAAAGTCTACACACATCCTCCACTTTCCATTCTTCTTTTTTACCACTACCGGATTAGCTGTCCACTTCGGATATTTGGACTCCCGGATATGCCCCATCTTATACAGTCTATCTACCTCAGCAACTATGGCCTCGGATTTTTCCAACGAAAAAGCTCTCCTTTTTGTATTATTGGCTTGATCTTCGAATCCACCGCCAAGCTATGACATATAATATCAATTGGGACCCCCACTACATCCTCGGACCTCCAAGCAAACACATCCAAGTTCTTAGACAAAAAATTCAACAATCTTTCTCGCACTGACAAAGACAATAAAGTCCCAATTTGAAGTACTTTACCATCATTGAAAACGTATTCTTCTATTTCTTCACTTACCACCACAGAACTCGGGGTTGACCTCGGATCATCAATTCCCTCACCTGTACCACAAGAAGGCAACCCCACAAACTGCTATTTCTCCATTGGATCATCGGTACTTTTGCCACGTAGTCTAAACGCAGCAGCGTAACACTCTTTAGCCACCTTTTGATCACTTCGAACTACACCAACTCGATCCCCGACTACATACTTCAAACATTGATGAATCGTAGAAACTATAGCATACATTTTTGCCAGCCATGACCTTCCAAAAATAGCATTGTAGCTCGATGGACAATCTACCACCATAAAAAGTACTTGTACTTTCTTTTTGAAAGGCCCTTTTCCCAGAGAAATTTCACCTTCAAACTCCCCTACTACATTCGTTGTCGCTCCAGTAAACCCAATTATAGTTCTTTCTGACCTTTCTATCCGAGACGGAGCGGTTAATCTATCATATGTTGATTTGAACAACACATTAGCAGAGCTTCCAGTATCAATCAATACTCGCCGAATTTCCACCCCACACACTTCTGCTCCAATGACCACCGCATCTTCATGTGGCCCAGTAATTCCTATCAAATCATCCCCATCGAAAATTATGAATGGGACATCCTTCTTGTTGCTTAGGTATGCTGATGCTCCTCCTTCAATTTGATGCGTTAAATTCACTATATGTCTCTTCCTCGAATTATTAGTGTTATTAGTCATTGAATCTCCCCCAAATATTTTCAGTGACTCAAAGAACGCACACAAATATCGAACATGTCCCTTACGCATCGGCTCATCAACTGACATCAGCAACAATCGACTAGGGTCTGGGTCGACATATTCCGAAGCTACATCAAATTCATCACCTGCAGCATCTAAAATCATCAGTGCACTTTCCTGCTTAGAATTAGGATTTCCCACCTTTTGAGTTATGGCTTTAGCATTCTTTTTGACATACTCCAACAATTTCCTATTCTCTATCAAAATCTGCATCTCCTTCTTCAAAGCAATACAATCATTTGTATCATGTCCAATATCATCATGATACCTGCAGAACCTGTTATTGCGCTCCTCTCTTGGCCTATTAATCGCTGCTGGCTTTCTGAAATTTACTGTTCCCCTGGTTTTCTCATATATCGAAGCCACACTTTCAGTCAAATCCGCATAATATTCTGGTCTTACCCACACATTCGATCTTGATCTGAATTGGTGTTGATTATTAGAATTGTGCTGATTAGAACCTCCTTGATATGAGCTCGAAGAACCCCCTTGGTATGAGTTTGAACCTCCTCGATTAGAAACATTTTGATTACCCATCGGGCGCGATGAATTATTATTCGAAGTGTTCACTTGACTATTCCCTTTCTGAAAAGTACTACCTCATCCTCGAACCCGAGTAGATTCTTCGACTTTGATCTGATTTTCAACCTGAGCCATGAGAGCTCCAAACGTTAATGCCCTACGCCTTGTAGTCTCATCAGCTAAATCTCCTGGCAACAATCCTTGTCTAAACGCTGCCATAGCCACCACCTCCTCACAATCATCTAATCCAGCTTTTGTTGACACAAATCTTTTAGTATAATCCTTTAACTTTTCTCCCACAGCTTGCTTACATTGTATTATCGTATCTCCATTAGCTCTCATTTCTTTGCTTCCTACAAACTGTCTTCGAAAAGCTGTGTAAAAGCCTCTAAAATTTGCAATGCACTCCTTAGGAATCTTGTTGTACCATTTTAGTGCAGTTCCTTTGAATGTCTGAGAGAATGCTCTACACACCAATTTATCATCGTCTTCGAAATTAGTCATATAGTTTTTTAATTGTTCTATATGATCATCTGGATCTTGAGTTCCATCAAACTTGTCAATTTTAGAAATGTCGAACCGCCTCGGAAGCGGCACAGATCTAATCTCACTAATCAATGGTGAGTCCTTCTAATCGACTCCTTGAACGAACTGGTCTTCGTTCCTCATTCCCACAGTAGCATATAAACTTGACTCACCTTCAAATTTCCGAGGAGAATACTTCCGAGGAGAATACTTCTGAGGAGAATACTTCCGAGGTGAATATGCTTCCCTTTCCTTCTTTTTCCTTCCTTCCTTATACATTTTAGCTGGTCGGAGCTCATATCCTCCTCCTCTTGAATGACCTCGAGAATGCTCATATCTTGGTGTTTCATCCGACTCCGAATTTTCAAAATCCTCTTCTTCACTGGAATCTACATACCGCTGCTTCTGCAACTTTCTTTTTCTTTTCATTCTACTATGCTCCTTCTTACGCTCAAAATGTATTTTACGCTGCCTCTTTCTCTTGCAGATCAGATTTCAACGTCTCCAAAGCTTTTCGAACATGTGGATTATCTCCTTCCTCTGAATTCATCTCCGATCAGCAAAAATATAAACAAAATTCTTCAGAAAACGAACAAATTCGATACTCGATTTTTGATCTATCGATCAAGGTATCTTCGTCCCCTCCTTCTAGCGCCAATTTGGTGAGAGTAGAAGTTGAATTGAGAAGATTGAGAATATTGATCAGGAATCAACAGAGAGATTTTTAGGTAGTGAATATAGTCTTTCGCTTCTAATTATTTCATAGGTGTAATCAGACTTTTCGACCTCTTTAAATAGGCCTAGTGAGTTAGTTACAAATTCGGTTACATAAGGGGTTTATTTACAGTTCAGTCCCTACTCTTCTTGTAAAACTTTAATCTTACCCTATATTAATAGAACTTATCATTCAAGTCCTTATTAATTACATTTAAGTCCATAAGGAATATATTTCCTTATCAGGTATGAATGATCCTATTTTACTGATTTTCATTCTTCACATACTATTGCATCCTCTATTTTAGGGGAAAATATAAAGAACAATATGAGGTTTAAGTGGTGGAGAAGCATTCGGGTACAAATTAGTCTAAACACTGACGTATTCGCATTGAGATTGCTAGATAATACCACACTCAGGATGGGAAGCCTCACGGAACCTCCCTAGTGAGTTCTCAGATATTTGGTTTGGTCGGTTCCCATTTCCTTTAAGTGTATATATGGCTACAGCCTTACGACCAAAGTCTTTTTCTAACATGGAGTCCTTAGCTCTGGGCCCAAGAAGAAAAATTACATACTCAGGAAAAAACGCTGAGCTCCAGCTAAAGCGGAAAAAACTAGTGAAAATCTAGAAAGGCGGAATACTAAAGGGAGGTCTAAAGACAAAACAAAGGAAGATGATGAGGGGTTTGATCTTTGGAGATCTTATTTATTATCCAGGATGTCCATAAGCAACATCTTGTCTCATTTCAGAGGATTATGTATATTTATTTTGACCCTAAAGTTTTGGGCTCGCTTCAGATCCTGCTAAGACTTCTCCTTTGGTCCGGGCCAATGGGCTTGTGTTATAAATGATATATACGACTTGGGTTTTAGGCTTGAACAACCTGACCTACTTAAACTTTTCACCTTGTTAGAATTATTTTAAAGCCAAACTAGTCCTAATACATGTCGAATGATGACGTTTTGCATCACATGCATGTGAACGATTAAGTTTGGAATGAAAGAGCTCATATATTTATTCACAATCTCTACCAATAAGTACATTTCATTCTGCTCCTTCTCTTTTTCAAACCATCATAAGTTAGTGAATGATTTTCTCAAGCCAGGGAAAAAGTTGAGAATAAGTTTTATCTTTTTATAGGGGGCTTTAGAGAACGAAGCGTCTATCAGCATTCGAAACCCATATCTTACCTGAAGGTAATGGAAAAAATCGTGTAAGGGTCTGGAGTGTGCCTAAGCATCTTCTTTTCATAACACTCTCCTTGATTTTTAACCCTATAATATTCTTTTATTTCTACATTGATCCACCGATGTTTCTTTTGTTGTGTACAAGAATCTTGTCACTTATGCAAAGTATAAAGGGGAGGAATTGTTTTTAAAGCTAAGTAAGTAGGCTTCAGATTATTAGGACAAAAGGTTCCACAGATACCTTACTATTAAGAACTTTGCATTTTCCAAATTTTTGGGATATATAGAAGGCACTTAACCCTGAGGGTGACTTGAATATTATAATTTTTAATAAATATATGGTCGTGGCTTCCATGGGGCTCCATGAGGCTACCCTATATCAACTTATTCTTACCCACCTGACATCGGGGACCAAGCAAATGGGTAAGTGTAGAAGACTTTGGCATCCATAAGAATAAATCTAGACAATGAGTCTCTTTAAATATTGGATATTTTGACAAGTAAGAGATTTTGGTAGAATGCCTGGACGGAAGGGTCAATGAATTGAGTGTCGTTGCAGTGGTTGTTCTGTAGGATAAATGGTAGAGGCTTCATTTGAGCATGATGGGTATATCCAAGACGATAGTTATCTTGGCTTGAAGGTTCCTCGCAATGAGTCATATGGAAGCACGAGATCTTGGCAAGGTTGTTGATGGTACGCTAATGCTTTGAAAGCCTTTGTCACTACTAGCAGCAAGTTAATAATTAAAGCTTGCGCCTCATATATTTCTCTTAACCTTGAGGTAACATTCCTAACTCTTTTCTTTAAAATATTTTGATAATCTCCAGGCATTTTGGTGTTTTATGAAATATAAGAACTTTAATCAATATTTTATCCCACGTAGGTCATGAACAAAATGTCTTTCATCAACCCAAACATAGCTGATGAGCATAACTTAGTACTCATTAAATTTTCTATCTTGATGAGAAATCTAACAAGTACGTCAAAGAATGCAATGAATTCGACAAAGAATATAAAAACTAGATGGCTACCCTCATTAAACACAAGATGTCGACGAGGAGAACATACAAATTTGGGAGAAAAAGCTTGAAAACCTTCAGAAGCATATCACAAACTTGAAATCTAAAGTTAGCAAATAGGACGGCTCAAAACGCATGTGAAGAAGTTGAGAGACAAGGTTTCAAAAGATAAGAGTTCTAAAGAGTATACATATCTTGTTAAGACAGCTTTGGCCCAAAAATAGAACAACACTTTGAATAAGTGACTACCTTTATTAACTCTATTATTCAAAACTTCACTTTATCACTTAATTTATTGAAATTTAAGCATATGAACGTCCATAAAAAATATTTGTAATTTTTAGGTCTTTTGGTTTCAGAAACTCAAGCCCTTAGAAGGCTAAAGCATTTTGTTTAATTTAGATTAAATTTGAACACTTGGTTTAACTTAATTATTTTCTAATATTTCTTTGTGTGTTTTTAATTTTATTTCATGGGTTGAAGCCTCGAATTCCTCCAACCAAGAAGTGATAAATCTCTTACTGGATAATTGCCTTCGAGACGTTTCAGATAGTTATAAGAGCTAGTTTATTTTACACTTAATATTCTTAGATTTCACTTAAGATTCTCGATAAGCTCCTATCAAAATTAGTTGGATTTTTGTAACACTTAGGCTCGATAAGATCAAATATTTACTTAAGATCTTTGGTAAGGTCTAGCAAATATGAGTTTGAATCTTTTTCACACTTAGGTTGTATTAGACAATCCTTTAACTAATATCTTCATACAACTATGACCAACATAAGTTTGAGGTTCTTAGTGTATATGGGGGTTCTTGATTAACTTCCGCTGTGAAAATGAGAGTATGGTTTTGTTGTTGATGGTTGTAACGAGGATATTGGCTCGACACTATGTGTAACCTTGTTTTTTTTCTCAAACTTCAATATGGGTCTCCACTTGAGCCAAAAGTGTCTGAAACGATGAGTCTTTTTTCTTCAGAACATATTTTTCTAACAACCGCGGTAGAATTCTTTGTTTACACGAAACACAAGCGACAACCTCGTGACAATCATCTAGTCTATTCTTTTTATGAACAAAACATTGGGTTAAGCTCTCATCACGGTCCTACTTATGATACATATAAAGTTATTATCACCCATGGTTGGTGTACTTCCAATAAAGTGCTCTCTAAATAGGTTCCATAAAGATTAGAAGTTTTTTATCGAACCTGGGGGCGCTGATTTAACCAAGGCAGAGTGTTTCTTTTGAAAAATCCTGCTACATAATCATGTCATCTCATCTGGATCTCAATATCGTAATTTTTAATTGCTTAATATGAATCTATGGATCACATATATCATCATACTTATCCATCTTATATTGATAAAATTTGGTGGAAACTCCTCGACGAAGATCTCAGACGTCAATTGTGACCTAACCATATTATATTTATGATTGAATACAATTTCTCAACATCATAATTCAAACATGGTACTGATTTAAACATTGAAACATTCCTAAAAATTCTTATAAGAAGAAAGTGGGAATAAAGTCCATATGAATCAAATGGGTAAATACCATAGTAGTAGGGCGCATACGGTACGAAACCCTGACCTTGTCCCATGGTTGGAGGGGAAATGAAGTACAGACTAACCCATGACGGTCCATTCCATGGTAGGGGAGTAGGTGGTTAGGTTGGTTGTTGAGATTCAAATTAAGGTGCTAGAACTGTTATTTAGGCATTCTTGGGGTATAGTTGTTCAAGCCAGTTCGACATCTCTCCTTTGAGTATAAGTCTGGCGTGTATGTCTAGCCCTGGGGCGTACCGACACCTGGTATGGTTTGTATTTTGACGATGCATTATTCTTTCTAAACAAATATAAAATTCTCACTATATGGGTTGATCTTAGCTATTAGAAGAAGAGTGATAATGGGGACAAGCTCGATGATATCTCATAAGAGATTCATAGCTTATATTATGATAAAAGTGTTTCAAAGACTTTGAAACTTCGTCATCTCCTTTGATAATTTCGATTTCAACATTAACCCTCCTGACTTCATGCCTCAGATTTGGTCATTCAGAGGCCAAGTTTTCCCTTATTTCTCGAAGTTTAGTTAGTTTGGCTGTAAGGACACGTCGTTGCTCCTCAATCTGAGCGTAAAGTACTATCATATCAGAGAGACCTCCTAACTCCTGACGAGTGATATAAATTCAAGAATAGATGAAGGCTCAACCATACTATATGTATCTATACTTCTAGACTAAAGACGACTATTAGCTTGCAAATACTAGGGGAAACATTCATGTGTATCAATATCTTTCCATAAACGGTACACGAATGAGGTTTAGATTTATTTTAATCATACCACCAAAAATTCTAGAAAGAGAAAGTAATGTAAGTCTCTAAGAATATAATAATGATTGTTCATTTATTTTTAAATATATGAAAAAACTATATTTATAGTGATTATTATGGGTCTTGTAGATGATAATACCCTTAAATACATAAACCTTTATGGACTTGTTTTACATAACTAATTAATATCTTAAATAACAATCGAAAATCTGATGGTGGTCCGACTAATAATTTCCTTATCAATATTTACAATTTAATTTGTCTCATAATCTTTGAAATTTGAATTCATCACGCCAACACCGGTCATATATCTTTGGATTTTTTTATCTTAACTTGATCGTTGTTTTCTCCGCCCACAAAGACCAGAAGATTACATTTAATGAGTCAAATATTTCGATTGAGCTTTGAGATTATATAGTGAATAATAGTTGGACCACAAAGTGGTTAGTAACTTGTAAATATACACATGGACCTTTTATCTTTTGAAACTCATATTATTCATTATAAATAAAAATATTAACCTTTTAATGAGGGTGATTAATATCTTTATTACTAAAAAAACTGATCTATTATGATATGATTCTCTAATGAATCTATGGATCCAACTTTATGTAAATAGTCATCAATAATTTATATTATTAGTTTATTGGTTCTATCTATACCAACAAATATCAACCTACAAATTCAAAATGTATGAGCTATTTTTTTTATTTGTCTTCCAGCTACGAATATTTTAATTGTCTATATTTCTTTTTTATATAAATAATAATGTATATCAACTTTAGTAATGTATATAACTAAGGGTATCAATATGTACCCATATTCAATCTTATTCTACTCTTATTCCTCAAAATTGGGTTTATTATCACCTAATACTCAAACATAGTTGTCAACTACCACATAATATCAAGTTTTTTTAATATCTCAAATAACCTTCATGAGTATATAATGTTTTTTACAAATTTTATTTATTTTCTTATCCCAACTTCTCACATTTGCATTTGTGTCTCTATTTTCTTAAAAACTCTCATTCTTGACCTACGTTGTTCCAATTTCAAGTTTTCTTTCTTATTTCTCATCAGCCTCTTCCAACAAGTAATTAAGTTTCTTCATTATTACTCTCTTGATTCTAATTGTCACTTTTATCGAATTTATCATTTGAGTTATTTATTATACATTCTATTCATTTAATTAGTCATTATTTAGGAAATAAATCTCACATTTCGGTTGGCTGATTCGAAATGATCATCTGTTTATTCTGGTAGGTAATTTTTTAACTTTGTATTGGTTAATGTCTTATGTTTATATTAGGTTTTTAAATTATAAGTTTTTTATATTTTACTTGTTAATTATTTACTTTTGTGTATTTTTTATATTTCTTTAAACAAGTCCGGAGTTAAGAATGTTATAACTTGTTTCTGCAACTAGGTTTTGGGTTTGAAACTCTGGGTATAGCAATGCGAAAAAGATGATGCGTGAATATAACAAATGTGAAGTGTGGAATCTTAAGTATTAGAAATGTAAAATGAAGACCTACAAATGAAAAATATGAAACCAAACTTAAGCGAAATACAATATAAGGGTTAAATTTGAAAGAATTGACTTTATTTACTTGAGTGTGAAATGCAAAACGAGTGTTAAACAAAAACTCAAAAATCGAAACCAAGGTTAAAAAAATATGTGAAATGTGAAACAATGAATTTTTTAAAATGACATAAGTGCGAAATATGAAATGTGGATAAAATTCATCGAAATCAATAAATGAAAAAATTATATTAAAAATTTATTGTAATCGAAAAATGAATAACTCACCTAAAAACTAATTATAAATTAAAAATAAAATATTAATAAATGAAAATTTATATAATATGCATTTTATAAACTTTCTTTTAATTAAAACTTTTTTTATCCATCAAAGCTTCTAAAATCTTAAATTGCACTTGATAATGTATAAAATACGTAACTAGATGATAAAACATAAATAAACAAAACAAAAATACCTATATTAATATTATATGTCAAATAGCATGTTTTTATATTTTATCCCATCATAATGGCTGTACAATCATTTCATTTAAATATTAAAAGTGTTTTTTATATATAAAAAAGTAGGCCAAAGCTATTTCCTCCATGATAATTTTTATTTCCTCCATAATTTGAAAATAACCCCATCTTGTTATTTCCTCCATAAAGGAAATTACACATTTGTCCTTCTACCCGTTTATTCTATCTCTTTCCTTTTCAAGAACGTCATTATTCTACCCATTTATTCTATTATCCTACCCATTATTCTTTCCTTCTCTCTCTTCAGGTTTTTACTTTCTTTTGGCTATGGCTCTTCTTGTTAGGTTAGGATTCTTATTTGGTAGATTTAGGGTTCGATTAGGGTTTATGCTTTTGGTTGGATCTGTTTTCGAGTTTTGTTCGATTTTGTGACCATATGGCTGTTCTTTTATATTTCAGTTTTTTTAGCGAAAACATGTGATTCCGAGAGGCCATCTCAGAATCACATGCTTTTTTTTTAACTGCAAAACATCTGATTCCGAGTGGCCATCTCGGAATCACATGTTTTGTAGTTAAAAAAAAGCATATGATTCCGAGATGGCCTCTCGGAATCACATGCTTTCGCTAATGTTTAATTTTTTTGGCTAGCAATAGTTGCTTCTAAACAAAACAACTGATTCCGAGATACCATCTCTGAATCAGTTGTTTTTCGTTCAGAACTGCAGAAATCGGGTTTGGCTGAAAAAAAAAGTTTCGAAATGGTAAAACATAAAAACAAAGATTAAATTACCTTGTTCGTTCAGGTTTAGTTTGGGTTTCTTCATTTTCCATGATTAATCTTCAATAAAATTGAAGTTCTTTGTTTTATGGTTAATTTTAGAAGTAGAATCATATATATTGGATTAAAGTTACGTTATTGGTGTGTTTTTTCATATAAGACTATCTATTTGATCAATGGCATCTAGTGTTAAATTTGAAATAAAAATAAAGGTAATTTGGTAAAAGCAAGTCATTAGTGTTTTTAAAAGTTTGAATGATGGAGGAAATAAAAAATAACATCGAGGAAATAGCTTTGGCCAAAAAAGTATCATATATGAACATTGGGGTGATTGATGAACTACCATTAAATTTTATATTGTGGCTAAAGATGTGGAATTGAGAGGCCTAACAATGACCCAACCCACAGGAGAAGCCCACTTGTCATAACTAATACTGGTTAACCCAATAATATATTAATACCCTATCTAGATGTCACAAAACCGACCTTAGCTCAGTTGGTAGAGCGGAGGACTGTAGTTGTATTCCAACAGTATATCCTTAGGTCACTGGTTCGAATCCGGTAGGTCGGATTTCAATTTTTATATTCTTGTTTTGTCTTTATTATTAGATTTTTTTTATTCTTTTATATTCTTTAATAGGCTAAAAAAGGAAAAAGACCAAAAACAAACATAAAAGGGAAACCAAAACATTTACCACGAATATAAACTAACTAATAAAATTTCTAAATAGACATTATAATTTTTAAATTTAAGAGATTTTAAAAAAACTTAAAAAAAAATGATAGTTTTTTTTTGTTTTTTTGTTAATTAGTTTGGTGCTTTGGTTATTTTTATTATGTGGTTTACCGTTCCGAATATTTGATTTTTTGTTTGGTTTTATTTTATTCGACCATTATTCTACACTTAAGGCTTTTTTTTTGTTTTTTTTAACCAACTACGACGGATAAAAATATAGATCGGTTGAAGAAAGTTATGAGGTTCAGTGCCCATGCGAGATTAAAGGTAACGATGGTGTAGGCTCATTTTCAGTGATTTTCATTCTTTATGTATTAGTACATCTCCCGCATCATGAGGAAATAATGAGGAAAATGGGAGATTCAAGCGATTGAGAAGTTTTCTTATGCAAATAAGTATATAGAATCGGATCAACCCGCATTAAGATTGCTAACCGAGACCACACTCTATATATGACGCATCATGGAACCCCACTGGTGAGTCCTCGGACAATCGGTTTGATCATTTCACCGACTTCCTTAACACGTGGCTCCAGCCCTTGCGGTTGAAGCTCTTTCTCATGGAGAGTCCTAAGCGTCATAGCAAAAAAACACATACTTCAAAAGAAATATTTTGACCTCTAACTAGGGTAGAGAGATGTTGGTGAAAGATTTGGCGATGAAGAGAGTATTGAAGGGCGGGAAGATACTAAATCATTGGAAACAAATGAAAGAGGTTTGAGTTTTGTAGATTTCCCTTATTACCATGGATGTGCATAAGCATCATCTGTACATTTATTCTGACCCTGAAACGTTTCGTATACGGTGGAGTATTTCGGAATACGTTAAGGTTCCGCTCCCGACTCTTGGTGAGTCTCATGCTTCAACTTGGGCGGTTGAGCTTGAGTTATAGACTGATATAATTGACTCGGGGTTTAGGCTTCTGATTTACCCCACCATGCTAAAATTCTTCACCGTGTTGGACTTGTCTACGAGCCAAGCTAGTCATAATAACAAAAAACTGTAATTTCTTGCACCGTCGTTTTGGGTTTATTAAAGATTAAGTTTGGAATAGAAGATCTCGTAACTCTCGATACAATCTTTTCCAATCAGTTTATTAAATTTTACTATCCCTCCTTATCGAACCCTCTTAAGGTAGTTGATGATCTACTTGATTCAAAGAAAAATACAAAAGGAGGTTTATCTTAGTTTGAGGAGATTGGGAGAACAAAGCGCAGATCAGCACACAAAACATGTGTATTATCCGAAACCCGTGGAAAATATCGAGTAAGGGCATGAAGTTTGTCGGGTACCTTATTTTCTTAACGTTTGTTTTATTTTTTTCCACCTATCATCTTCTTGTAATCTTGATTTCGAAAAGGATCTACCCATATATATTTTGCAGAGTACAATAAGAATTTCACATCGGCAAAGTACGAAGAAGATGAACGTTTTTTGGATTTAAGTAAGTGAGTTTGGATCATTAGGACAAAAGGTTCCACAACTTATTTACTGTGAAAAACTTTGTACTTTCCAAATTCTAAGATATGAAGAAGACCCTTAACCCCGATGGTGACTCGATTATTGTCATTTCTGATGAAGATATTGTGTTGGTTGTCATACTCTTTGTCAAACTATTAACAATGTTATATTTTATATATAATATCTGAATAGTAATAAAACACGAGAAATATTTTTATGATAGGATTACACTAAAAATATTTTGCACCCTAATTACTTAAAATATGGTTTGGAAAAAATTGACAGAAAACTAATACATAGATATAGTGATACGAAGAAAAAAAATTAAAGCTTGAGATAAATTTAACTAAATGGATACTTATGTATCGAAAAATCCATTTATTATTGATTTTATTTATTAATTTTAAAGATTATATATAATATTTAATTTAAAAAATTAATATTGTTAAGATATTGTTTAAATAAATATTTAATTATTTATATACATAATATTTTTATGACAATAATGTCTAAAATATATTTTAAATAAAAGTTTTAGGTTAATTCTAAATGTTCTTGTTAGAGTTTCAACAATCAAATATAGGTTAATATTTTAGTAAGAGCTATATGTTAATGTTTTAATAAGAAACAATGATCATTTAAACAAATAACACTTATTTTGATTGTGTTCCTGAAAAAATATAGGTTAGTGCTCTAGTAAGAGATCTTCCACCATGAAGTGTAACTTGATGTGGTTTATGCGGATTTGACAATTCTTTCTTATCTATTTACCAAACACGAACCTTGATATTTATATGTTTGGAGTTAACTAAGCTCCTGTTACTGTTTGAATACTATACTAAAAAATTATTGTTATAATATAGTTTTACGAGTTTTTTTCATATGCTTTACAATACGTAGTCCCGTAATGAAAATTATGTAACCACAATGTTTGGTTAAATGCCTACAAAAAAACACAAAATTTCCTTGGTATAATAGAGGATGCAACTAGTGTTTGCTTTACGATTTTCCACGATGTTGTGCGTCCACCTAATATGAATATTATACCATAAGTGATTCAAAGTATGTCCACGTAGCTTACGAACATATGAGTCAAAATACTCAATGATATCCAGATTATCCAACTTCAGTATGTCAACATCTTTCTTTTTATTCATCGTAAATACCAGATAACCTTTTTGACAATTCTCCAATGGTCCACCCCCGAATTACTTACCTACAATAACATGAAGAAAAAAAATAATGTCCAACCTTGTATGAACTTGAACATGCATCCGGATCTCGACTATCAAAGTACATGATTTTTTTATATCCTTAATCTCAAATTTTATCTTTGGATATTTACTTAGACTTAAATTATCGTTTTTGGAATAAGGGTATTCAATGACTTGTTATTTGGCATCCAGTAACATTACTATATATATTCCTTTTGTGACAATCCGAAGATTCAACAGAACGATCGGGTGAATTTCATATTATAAAATTTACACCACCAAAATCTTTCTTATTGAATTTTTTGGACACAAATATATTTTTAATATGTAACAATAACTTAATGTTGAAGCTTTAAATGGAAGCTCAAATATCACTAATTGGGTTTGATTCATTTGAACCATTGTATTAAACATATATAAACCCCTTTAACTATATAAGTTCTTCCATAAATTGTGAAGTATAAATACTTACATGAATACTCTATTTGGTCTTAAAAGGGTCAAATCCGTTAAAGTTAACTAAATCAGACCAACAAGATCAAAGGCCCATTAGACTGGAGCTTAAATATAAGAATCCAAAACTGACATAAAACATCTTTTGAATCATATAAAATAAATTTTATGTAAAACGTGAGATCATACGATGAAGAATTAATAACATGTAATTAATTATCCTCATCCACCACATGATAGCCTATATTTTTGCTAATCAAAATTTGTTTCATCATTTGGCGTTGTACATGGGAACAATTGCTCCCATAAAGTTATTTTTTCTTTCAACAACTCAAAAAACAAGTGACAAAAATAATAATAAATGACAAATTCACGCGTAGATGCAAAAAGTTTTATCAACAATGAAACATTGACTGCAACCTCTCACATAACGCCTCCAACAATGATGGCCTTTACGATTCAGCTTCTTGATTTGATAACTTTTTCTGATTCACTTCTAGTTTTGACGACCCTGTTAGGTGATCTTTCAACGCCACAAAACCTTAGGTTGAGCCTTTCACTTCAGATATCGTGACTATTCAGTCACTCTCTCCTGTCATGCCGCAGCATCCAAAAGTGAGACTATCAAGGAAAAATATGACAGAGCATCTTTGAGGAACTGAGGAAAATATCATAAGAATAAAGAATGTAAACAAAAAGCAAAAACCTAGTGTCGAAACGTTTAACTAACAACAACAAAAGAAAGAACCTGAGTATCACGAGCCTTCAGAAAATATTAAGAAATGAATATCATGGTCAAAATCTTTTCCCAACGTCAATAACAACACATTTATTTTTTTAGAGAGCCCAACCGAACCCCAAAATAGTCTGAAGCCTAGTTGAGTCCATATAAGCATGCAGCTAAATTCTAACATCTTTCAATATAAAATTGGTCCCTAAAAACTGACATGTAATCGAGAGCTTATCCAAGTATTCAGCTACAATCTGGAGCCCAGCCAAACATACAACTACAATATGGTTTTCCCTAGGAGTAGTATGGGCTCTAATCAAACCTCAAAGAGCAGTGTTGAGTCCAACCAAACATTCAGAAATAACCTGAAGTCATGTTTAACATCCATTTGTAATCCAAAATCCAAGATAAGTAACCCAGAGCTGAGTCAAACTTCGAACAACAGTATGGAGTCTTGTCGAACCTGCCTTAACAGTTTAGGGTCCTAAACATCTAACCTCTAGAAACAGTTTGGAATCCCGCTGAACATCTAACAACAACATAGATTCCCATCATAACTCTCAACATACCTTGGAATTCATGTTGAACCTACAATCATATAAATGATTTCAATTAAATGTTAACCAACACCAACAATACAAGGCTCAGCCGAACGATGGGACATCTATGCAAAAAATCTTGTCTAACATGAATATTGATCAACAACATCATATATATAAATCATCATACATCTTCAGGATCAATGTAAACACGACCAACATATGGCAGAGGCACCAAACCTACCCGTTCATACGAAAAATAAACTATTACAGAAGTGTCATCATGCATGACGATAATGGCGACCAACTGAGTGATGACTCTTTGTTGGCCTAAAAATCTGGTTTGATGACTTGCTACTCAGATACAACAGCCATATTATGGAAAAGTACAATAGTGATGAAGATCTAAAATACTGCATCATATATTTCAACAATAAGATGACATACTTTGAGGCGCGCGACAAAATGAAATGCATAGTCTTTTTATGATATTTTGGGGTAATACTTTAACTTTCAACAATATACCATATAGAAGTATTAAGAAACTAATAGATGATGCACACAAATTTCCCTAATTATTTTGATTTGGTCCAAGGTTACGAAGGGCGATGAGGACTACATCATTCATTATAAAAAGTGACAAAATAAGACACTCAGATAATTCATCCATCGATTTATAGACAAAAAAGATTACTTGCAAAATTGTCACAATCTGGTGGCAGTCATAACCTATGGACAAAGAGTACTGTCATGACCGCAATCAAAGTTAATAATAAAGCAGAAAGCCTTAAAATTTGAGGACTTACTTAGACAAGCAGATATACATATCAAGGTGAATGAGATCGCAAGGGTCATAATGGACTGGAATATTTTTACTATGAATGCCTATTATTCTCATCATATTATGGCAAGAGAAAACGATCTGATTATGGCACATATAAACATTAAACTGCAGCATAACATTCTTAGGAACCACAATGAACATATACCAAAAATACGAATCTTAAAATGAAAATTACCAATGAAGATCACAAGGAGAAAATACTAATAACAGTATCGGTTGACGATCAGAACGTCCGTCATACAAGCCATTCACCGCACTAACTAAAAATCCAAAAATTATTTACGACCGAACCAAAAATGTGGTTTGCTACCAATGAACCGAGAATCTACGAGCACCCATGTAACATAGATATAAAATCAATCATTGCAAGCTCCAAAAAATAGACATTATACCATAGATTAATTAGCCTTATAATACTAAATCCATACTTAGTGAACATTGAGAAACTTTTGAAGTTTGTGAAGATAAGGAAAACTAACGAGTTGTAGTTTGATCCAGTTTAT
Source organism: Limnanthes douglasii subsp. nivea (assembly GCA_036936605.1). Classification (NCBI taxonomy): domain Eukaryota; kingdom Viridiplantae; phylum Streptophyta; class Magnoliopsida; order Brassicales; family Limnanthaceae; genus Limnanthes; species Limnanthes douglasii. The sequence continues at coordinate 185,520,711 of JAUPFV010000002.1, forward strand.
GCAGTAGTGGAGCTAAAAGTCATCGAGAATAACGTTGTTATTTAAATATTGTATGATGAAGATTTAGATCTAAACCCCAAGTAGCAAGCCATTTAGGCCATTACTCGCGGATATATCTTCTTTGAAGTCCCTCACAAATCTGGGAACCCACACGTAGCCGATATGGATGACAATTTAATCTAAAATCATGGATATCAAAACTAAACCGACTCGATGGTACGAGGTACCAAAAAACAAAAACAAAAGCGATGCAGGTTGTGATTTTAATTTTTACTATCTGTTCAAGTTTTCGGTTTATATATCATACAACGGGTATCAACCCAAATCCGCTACCATGGGTACCCATCCTACAATTATCCTAAAATTATATATAAAACTAATATATTTTGTTGATATATTTTTACTCATTCTATGTTTTGATTTAATGTTAATATTATTATGTATATCTTATTTATTTTTAAATATTATTTTGTATTCAAATGTGATTAAATTTTAATTTGGTTCAGATAATTATTTCGGGCTTTCATATGCGGGTCGTTCCTGAGTACCCATGTGGTAACCCAAAATCGCGAGTTTGAGTTTGGTATAAAAGAAAATTAATATCTAATGGGTTCGATTAATATATCATGTATGGTTTTTACTTCGATTCATATATTATATATATGGATACTCGCACCTGATCCATCCCATTTCCATCTCCACGTAATATCCACCAGGGGCATACATCTCCACGTAATTAACATAACATGTATCTTATATTGAGATTTTTTAGATAATGATTTGAGAGGCATCACAACATCACACGATGATGTCATGCTGGTTACAATCAAACTATGAAGGATAACAATTAACTGCATCATAATCAACACTAGAAGCTTGACTAATATTTTATGATAATTGATCCCCAGCTTCCTAAAACTTTATCAGTCAATTATGGTTAGACTAGATGCATGTTGTCTTTTTTATTGTACACCAAATGGCGATGTGGCGGTCGCCACGGCGGTGTGGTGAGGCGTGGCGAGCCTCCGGCGCCACATGATGTGGCGTGGCGATGGTCTTAGCGTGGCGGCCGCCACGGCGCGCAACGGTCGCCACAAATGGTGTGGCGAAGCGCTCGCCATGGCGCGCCACACTAAGACCCATATATATATATATATATATATATATATATTAAATAATAAAAACCTAATAACTTAATAGACCCATTTTCTCTCTTCTACTTCTAGCATCTTTCTTTCTTCCCTCAATCAAGCAGCCACAAACCCGACGGCGATGTAGAGACCTCTGTTTCGGTCCTGTTTGAATATATTTTCAAGATTCCAAGATTGAAGCAAACTATTGAGAAGGACATTAGGGTGAATGGCTACATCTACAGTCGCTCGAGGGTCCTTAACATTATGCGACTCTTCACTAATAACAAAGAAATGGTAAGCCCGACTAAGACTCGTTTTGCTACAAGTTTTTTAACTTTGAAGAGATTTCATGAGCAAAAGAGAAACTTGATGAAGTTGTTTAATTCAAATGAATGACATCAAAGTAAGTTTTCAAAAGAAATGGTTGGGAAAAAATTAAACAAACTTTGATGATGCCATCCTTTTAGATAAATACTTCTGCTGTGCTTAGGATTGGTGGTCCATTGTTAGGTGTGTTACGAATGGTAGACTAAAATCTTCGGTCTAAGAATCCATCGTCTTCAGCGGCTCGCACAAGAGATCATAGGCTTGTTGATGAAGACTCTAAAGAAGAAGATACTCCATTATGGGATATAAATGGAGAACGTGATGGAGATGAGAGATGTAAAGATGTTTTCTCGGACGATGATGTGTTTTAGTCTATGTTTGTCATTAAACTCATATGTTTTAAGAATTATGTAATTTGATATTTTATAATTTGATATTTTAATCTATGTGCTTGTCATTTGACTCAGATGTTCTAAGAATATGCAATTGGATGTTTAAGTTATTATTGTTAGTTTAAATGTCTAAATACTACTATTTAAATTACAGTTATGTGCTATAAAAAAAATTATTCACGTAAGGGATCGCCGCATGACATGTGGCCATCGCCGCGCGGCTCGCCTCGCCACTGTGGCTTTTTTAGCTCTCTTCGCCACGGACCGCCGCACGCCACTGACAACTATGTTGTACACCAATGTTTATGTTATCTAATCAAAGGGAAAGTCATGGTTATTTGAGGAAATCAGAAAACATCCCCATAATGTTATGCTACATCTCTATTAGGGTTGTCAAACGGATATTTTGGATACGGATCTACCTATATCCAAACCCGAATTTGAGATCCGAAATCACTATCCGAATCTAAATTCAAATCCTAATTTTTTTAAATAATATTTGAATCTGTATCCGGATACGAATAATATCTGAATCCAAACATCTGAATTTCAACTAAATTTTTTACTAACTAATTACACTATTGGCCACAATTCGTTGGTTAGCCCGTGTCTTTTATAAGCACCTTAGTATAAATTCATATTCACATTTTAGATGTGAAATAAAACTAAGAAAAAATATACTTATTTAGAATAGTCACTGTATCTTTTATAGAAATCTTGTTAGCAATTTGTTTTTACGTTTCAGATGTGAGATAAGACTAAAAATATACTTGTTTTGAAAAAACCACCATGTGTTTTATAGACAGCTTGGTAACAACTCTTTTTCCAACTATAAATGTGGAATAAGATACATTTTTTAGATGTTGATTCACATTTATATAGAATCTCAATCCTTAAATAAATAGAATTTAGTCGGGAACCTCATCATCATAGACAACATGAATGATCCATAAGAGTTCATATCACATTATTGAGCTAAAATATAATGTTGATGAATCATGATAAATAATACAAAGATATTAAGACTTGTATGAGGCATCAACCTTACCTTACAGTCTAAAATTTTCACCTTCCTACGATACAACCTCGATATGTTTTCCTGAAGTGCCAAATATTTAATTGAATCCCTGCTCGTGTTAGCATGCCATAAACTCATCATAGACATAAACTTCCAACTAATAAAGTAAAAGAGAAAAGCATACTCACAATAAAAGACGGAATTTAATATTATAGAAATAGAAAAACTCACCACAATCAACCATATTCGAATGTGCATTGATTTTACAGATTTCAACAAATATTTCCCTCAACAACCCATTTTCACTACCCCCAGACTTGTCGATGCAAGATCTATGAGCAATATGTTATCATTCATAGATGATTATTCATGTTACAAGCATATACAAATGTACGATGACGATTTAAGATCACACAACATTTATCAGAAAGAGGATATTACATCTAAAAGAATAGTATACCATATTAAACGACTTTATATCTTGTAATTCAGACATGTGCCAACCTTTCTTTCAAGTTATTTGAGGATCAGAAAAAATCAAAAGGAATCCAACTTGTAATGATATTTTAGCCAAAATCATGAAACTAATCAGCTTTCTAAAAGTACTAATAAAGGCTGAATCATGAAAAATATTATTATTATTATTAATATATCTTGGAGTGTCAGACTATAACGTCAGTGTTGTGCTAATCAGGGATATCGGTAAACAATCATGAACAATATACTACATAAGTAAATATATATTCATCAAGGAAACAAATACATGTAATTGGAGAAATTAACACTCGTCGAGGTGGTGGTAGCCTACAAAGTCTGTTTATATTTCCAAGCTTATATGATTATTGTCTAGATATCTTTCCCCCATGCATAATGTAATGCAAAAAACATATATTTTATGAAGACTTTCCAAGTTCCCAATTGAGCTAAAATACTATAACATCAAGTTTGAATCACATGCACCAGTCAAAATATAAGCCATAACGGATTTTTAAACCAAATTTCAGTCAGAGAGACCAGTCCTAACAAATGGAGAATAATAATCCAATTAAAAGGTACATATTAATGGATGAAGCAATAATCAATGCCTAGGAGTATACGTTTAATAATCTCACCCACATAGGATATACAGAAACAATTGGTCAAGCTCAGGTTTCTATCTACTAAAAATGAAGACGAATACAAAGAAACAATTGTTGGTCTTCACCTAGTCATTCATCAAAACCTGGGGATTTGTGAAGCTAAAAAAGATAAATTCATCCACTATCTAAAATAATTTTGATGTCATATTGCGTTTTTTCAATAATATCATATTTGGACAAATTCACAAGGCATAAAATGACGTAGCATACAATTTGGTGTCTTCGTCATGCGTATGGCGAGAACCAAACATAATAATTAAAAAAAAAACCTTCCAATGTCATATCCAATAAGTTCATCTTCAACGTCTCAATGAATAAAGTGCTCAATAAAATATGGTGATCAGATCTTAGAAAAAAAGTTGCAGCATGAAAAATCAATGCTCAATCGACATGATTCCATTCGGTCAACTAAAGGATCTTTACATGATCTATACTTCGGTGCATCGGTCATAAAGAAGCCAACTTCATACTTCAAATAAATCCACAATTGAGAAGGAAATATGCATTGCAGCTACAAGCCAATCTAAAGGAGTATATTATTACAAAAGTACTATTGGCCTACATTAGTACAAGATGCGTAGAGGAATATAAAACATTATAACCAATATTATCATTTTTCTAATCTGACCCATGTTTCATCAGTCATGTTTAAACTATATCGAAAGAAATACCTTTTGATAGATGTAGCCTCAACATCGTGATGCCACTCTCATTGGAAACATGAGAAAATAAGAATCTAGTAGTAAAGATTGATTACTTCTCCAAATGGTTTGAACTACAATCATTGGCATAAATCATGGACAAAGAGGAGATAAGCTTCATCAACTCCAAAATATCTTACAAGTATGAGGTACAACAAATCATTATCGATAATGGAAGCTACTTTTAGGATGAAAACTTTGCAAGGTTCTGCATGACTTGAATGATCAAGAAAAATTTATCCTTATCATATCACCCATAAACCCACGGTCAAGTAGAGATCATCAACCATACAATTTTAGATGATATTAGAAATTCATTAAATGAAGCAACATGAAAGTGACCAGACTTTCTACAAGAATTGATGTGGTTATACAAAACTAGTCTAAGACCAGTCACATGCAAAACCTCATTCGCACTCATATATGTCATTGAAGCGATGGTTTCATGCAAAGCTCAACTACACTCATCTAAAGTTACCACATATGATGAAGGGTGAAATTATAAATCAAAATTGGGCAACTTTACATGATTCAAAAAAATAAAGTAAAGACTCATCTCTAGTCTGAACACTACAAATCTCTAATATAATTCTACATACCAAACACAAACGTCTCATCGTTAACATCGAAAGAACTTTATACGGTTGAAGTCAAGATCAAACAAGTTTTGGATCGCCAAAAATTTAAGTTTATACTTATCCTTTCAAGTTTCGGCAAAAAAATTGTATTCATGCTATTTATAAAGGATTTATTGTATATGAGATATATTATTTAATGCCTCAGTGAGGCGATAATGTTTTATATAGGCATTGGTCTTTAATAAAAAAAAATTGTCATCATATGAGACTCATCTATATATCAATCCCCATTTTTAACTATGTACAAACAGACTCAAATTAAGCTTCGGTCGATACTTGGTAGGCCTACTAGGCCCATTCATGGCTTTACCGATACTTAACAAACCTAAGAGAATACAAGGCTTCATCTAAGACTAAACAACTCTATTGAGCCAACAAAGACTTCAACCAAAACATCGTAGCCCTATTAGGCATATGGCAGGCTTCGACCAAAACTTATAAGTTTAATTAAGCCAACATAAGGCTATGACTAAACCAGACAACTCTATCGAGCTTACTTATAGTTATGCAAGGAACGTTTACGCTACATTGAGCTAATTAAACACTATGACCGAAGCGCATCAGTGGTGTATCTAACAAACATGCCACGATACATAGACCATATAACATTCCCAATGCTACAACATAATGTTAATCATGCGTAATGTACTATTATGGTCCTTGTTAAATAACTTCAAAAGGAGTTATGCACCCATACATACATTTCACACATGACATTTGGTTATCTCTAAACATATTTAAAATGAAGGCTCCCACGTAGTCATTTATTTGGCCTATGTCTACTGGAATTGATCATTCCATGTGGATCATTAGAGTGCTTAAGCCCAGATGAACTTACAACACAAACATCTGAAATTAAACAATAACAGAAAGAAGAAAAATATCTATATGCCTTGATTACATGGGTAATGTTCAAAAGAACGAAACACCCAGTTCATTACATATAATAAGAGCCAGCCCCAACTTGGGGGACTTGTGTTCAACAAATTTTATTACGATAATCACGCAATATAATAGTATAATAATATTATCAGCATTTGTTTTCTCCAAACATAGATGCAAGTCATTCTCTCTCACTCATAGTCTTTTTTTTTGCACATGTTGACCACCCATGGTGGTCACATCAATTGGTTCTTTTTATAGATGATTGGTTTAGGTACATGAAAATATATTTCAACTTTTGGAACTGAATCTCACAATGAATTTAAATTAAGATCAAGTTATTCATAATGCATAGAAATAATGAACATCTTATTCACAATCCTAGCAAAGTCATTAACAGTCTGCAACATATCTGTTTTAAAAATAGTCGTATTCCTTACTCGAGTTGCCCATTCTTCTTCAATGGTTCAAGACTCAACCATAATGTATCCAACACTACTGCCACTCTGCGATACTATCATCTTACCAGTTACTTGCTCATGCAAGACTGACGGGACACCCTTAATTTTTTTACAACGAAGAATGTTTAGAAGTTGTAAAAGTTATGGTAGTAGTAACTTCCATTTTCTTCTAACCAATTAGTTGTTTCCACCTTTGAAGACTTATTTGAAGTTGTATGCTGCTCTGCTGTGTCACTCTCAATAGGATTATCGTGCACTAAAAATCCACCACAAACATGTATACTAGACCATAGGCCAATTGATACAAAGTTATCAGGTACCAAGATATTTATATACGAATATCAATATACAAATCTTATCTCTTCAGCCACATATATTGCTCCCTCACTTCAAAAAAATTTCTAATGTTACGACGGCTTAACTCTACGGAAACAAAAAAATTAACCAACTTCATGTGATTTAAAAACTTATGCAACAAAACAAAGAAAGGATTACCATGCGACCTAAAAAATGAAAATGGTCATTTCCCTACTCACAATACAGTCTCCCACTGGCCCAACATATACACGAAGTAATATTTTAATTTCTTGTTACAATCTGTAATATCAATCATGATTCCGACTTTATAACTCAATGATATACATATAAAGAGAATTAAATCGCCCAATGATCATATTAACCGCAAAAAACTGGGTCACTCTAGACCGATTCTCAACAAGATGAGACAAGATGATGACTATATATAAGACACTCCAAGATTTTGACACCAACTGATTCTTTTTAAAGAGTCGTTCAAGGTTTAAATAAAAGTGAATACAAAACCAATAATAAAAAATGTAGGAAAAAATACGATCGTATATTGGGTGTAATGGCTCACTCTTCACTCTTCATCATTATCTCATCCAATGAAAAATATTTATACTCTCCCTCTGGTACTACATACTTATCGTCTTATTTATGAAGATTCTCATCGTATTCAACACAAATTATCAGGTGAATTTTCCACAACCACTTATGTGAGAGATGTAAATATATTTGGAATACTCGATGGGTCATACCATACTCTAAATTTGGTCGTGATATGAAATAAAATGTCAAAATTTGGACCGACCGTCAGAACAACCTGCATGGGTGCAATATTTTCACTTCAGTATCATGTGTTATATCTTCTAACTTAAGTCTTCGGATCAAGGGCGCTGAGTCAACCTCATTGGACACATATGTAGAATCTATTCTAATCGGATATCAACATACGTAAATTTCACTATCAGAGTTTTCTCCTTCATGATGCATGGCCATGTCAATGTGCAGTGAAATAAGTTTTCACGGCATCAGGTATACATAGAGAACAAATTGAAAAAAATGGTGATTAATTAACAAACGTCTTGGACTATCTCAAACAACTATGATAATGAAGTTTATAGTTTTAAGGGTTTCAATTTGAAAATGTGACTAGTTGAATTCATAAGCGATAAAAATTATTGACAAATTAATGTTATTCCATTGAGCATAGTAAATATTTCTAGCGAGAATGTTATCGTACATACTGTATTTTCCATCTTGTTCAGAATTTGAAGCATGATGTCAGTCGTTTAGTTTCAAAGTTTAAGTTTTTTGAATAATTTTTAATTTTAAACGAAGTGCTTATGATCCAAGGGTAGACATGTTTAATGAAAAGTTTAAACTGTTTGTTAGTAAAGGAGGTCAGAGAGTTATTAACTTTCTCGATAATTTATCTTGGGACATATATGCCCAAACATTTGTTATAAGGAAACGATATGGTGCTATGACATCTTCTCCGAATGAATTGATTAATAATCAGTTTAAAAATATATGTAGTCTACCTATTCTCGAAGTAACATACAAGATTATAGTCTTACTTAGGACTCAAATTTCACAACGTTATGTAGAGGGCCTAAGTTGGAGCAGTAAATCATGTTATGGATATAAAAAATAGTTTACGGTCAATATTGAAGCAGGTCATTCGTGACTAGTTTATAACTCTTCACTAACTATATTTGAAGTTTTTTATAAACAAGTTATGGTTGTTAATATATTGTATTTCAAATGTTCTCCTGGTGCTTGACAATAATATTATTTTCCATGTTCGCATGCTCTTATTGTAATACATTAAAATCAACAAGATCTAATGACACTAATTAAGTTATTTAAACTATCAGCAGTTAGAGGTCAACTTATCCTTTTAGCATATATTCTTTAACTAATTTTGTTGAATGATTAATATCTAATGAATCCCCATAAATTATGAATCCTAACTTGAAAACAAACTGGAAGGCCTAAGAAGAAGCGTATTTAGTCTAGATGAGAAATAACAACCCGACAAATGACGTGTGGTCGTTGTCCAAAGTTATGACATAAAAAAGGACTTACGGGAAACTATTTTAAATATCTGGGATTTATTTTTTATGTCTTCTAGTTTTAATTTCGTTATTTATTTCAAGATTTTTGGAATACTATAATTGTTCATGCTATAAAAGTGTTTCTTATTATTTTTCTATATAAGGATCAAGTTATATTTTTTATTCTAACTATATGCGTGATCAATCTTAGTATTATCTAACTTCGCGTGCGTTTATTTATCCGTTGTGGAGTCAGAAAGAGCTTAAGGCGGTGACATAATCTCTGATCACGTGTTGATCACCTCCTAACACACGCCATCGTGTTTTTTGAGACTGTTGGTGGGGAAGATAACGTGTCAAAGAAACCCTTGAAACCGACTCTTTAACTTATGATTGGGAGAATACGCTTTCCACTATAAATACTCACCCATTTTCATTGTTTCAATTTTACACACTTTAACTTAAAGGGAGCATGCTCTAGAGAGATGAAAAACTTTTTAGAATAAGTTATTTCCTTAACCTTTCATGCCTAAGAAGTTTGTGAATCTTGAACGATACAAGCTTTGAAGGTGGTTCAACATTTCAAATAGAGCATAAGAGAGAAGATATTCCGGTTTCAGAGAGCACCCCACTCTAAACAAAAATATTCAAGCTACGTTTCATGATAGCTGGTCTCCTATTCGGTTGTGATTTGATATAGTAGGACATTCAAATAACAATTCGTCGTCTTTTCCACCTATTGCCCCTGCTTCACCTGTCGTGCAGCCTCTTGATCAATATTTTTTATGGAAAAACAAGGGTGACCTTTTTCCTTCCAACAGTAATCGCAAACCCTTCCCTTTTTACCCATGAGTGGTGATAAAGACAATCTTCCCGAGATAGGTAGAGAAGATCGGCCCAAAAGGAAACAATCATCGGAACCTATTAAGAGATCTATCAAGATTAACTCATCGGTCACGACTCCACAGGTGACTCCCCAATGATCTCCACAGACTACTCCTGAGGTTAGTCCCTAGAAACCTTCCCGAAATGTTCATCTTGGGAGGGTTTTAAAGTCCATCCATAAATGTCAGGAAAACAAGATGTCTGATGAATCGAACACTGACCGGGGAGTAAACCTTATGGCCTCAGTAGAAACAGAGCCTATTCAGGTTATCCTCGCATTACCGTCTACCCCCAAACATTTGGTGCCGAGTCGAGAAATCTCTTCCCATTCCTCCAATGCTGTCACCACTTCTCTCACTCTTTAAGGAGAAACTTCCAAGAGAAAGAATGGGAAGCAGAAAATAAAACATGCCTCGAATCTTCTTTCAAATATAGAATACATCCTTGGTAATAATATTCGCGGGATCAAAACCAAACACTTGCTTGCACTTTTTAGGGTCAAGTATAAATATTTCCATCTAACCGAGGAGGTAGAGCTGAGGGACCGGTAGGTGATCCCTGAAAAACGTTATCATCTGATTCCCAACTGTTGGAGAGACACCCCTCTCTGTTTGTAACCATGAATTGATAATCTATACGGAACTCGTGAATTGGGGTCTTCGTTTGCCCTTTGATCCTGCTTTGGTGGAGTACTTCAACCTAATCAAGTTGTGTCCACCTCAGGCCGACCCTAATATGGTGTACACGCTTATGGCTTCTAGGATTTCTAAAACCGAATTCTCGATGATGGAGTTTGTTTCTATTTCGGATGTGGAAAAAAATTCTCACTACCCCATATACTCTATAAGACTTGCAATACAGTATAAAGTAGTCAAAGATCTCTTAGAGGTAGACAAGAAATGGAAACAACAGTTTATCTTTCTCTTCAGACTATGTGAGACCGGTTTTTTGAACTCCACAGAAATGCCTCATCGACTATCTTGGGAATGGACTGGATGAAGTACTTTTTTGATTACTCATTTAGTTTTACTTATTTAAATTGACCAATCTAAATCATTTATTTATGAACAACTATGAAAGGTATTGTTAATCCTTTCAAATACTATGATGAATTTCATATGTAGATATAAATTTCATAGGTTCTTTACACTCTCAAACTTATTCAGGAGCAATCTTTAGAGGTATGATCCGGGTCAGAAGAAGTCCTTGAAGGATTTGATGATACCCCCCTCCAGAATATACAGTTCTCAAACGTTTGGAAGGCCCGGACAACCATGTATTTCTTCATACCAAAGCCAGGGCTCCAAGTCATCAAGATGCTAAGAAATACGATGGTGAGGATAAAGAGACTGAGAATGATGCTGGCTCGGAGGCAGACGTCCGGGAAGAACAACAAACTGAAGTCTATGTGGAATAACATACTATTATCCATGATAGACCACCAGTTAAGGTCTAAGAATACCAACAAATTGATATTCGAGGAAGATCTCAAGCGGATGCCTGGGAAGAAAACCAAACAAGTGATGTTTATGAAGATGTGATCGAAATGAGGATGAGAAGAAGGGAAGGTGTTGTGAGATCAAAGAGATTCTTTGTTTAAGAAAAATAAAAAAAGGTTTTGACAATGAGGAAGATGATAACAACACAACGGGTTCAAGTTTGCCCCCTGTGAAGAAGGTTGTTATTATCCACTCAGACTTTAGTGGGGAGTTTGTCCAGAGTAAACAAGTTACTGGTCAAAGAGATCGAGAGGAAATTCTCGAGGAGGGTAAAAATCTCTCTTTTGCCTTAACTTATTTTGATATCTACGAAAATGACTTTGTTGCCAACGAGCTTAACAGGTTGCTCTGTACTGTTGCTCTCCTCAAAAGGAAGGTCACCATAAATATCGTTACAAGAATGAAGTTATTCAGAGGAGAACCGACGTGAAAAATTGACCGTTGAGGTTAAGAACTTGAAAGATGAGCTTGTCCGCTTAAAGATGACAGCTGAAGATTAAAGGAAGACTAAACTGAAGAGGGTGGAAGATGAATTCGTTCATGATAAAGAAGTATATGCTGAGTGTCTAAGGAAGATCACTTCCTTAGAGACTAAACTTTATAAGAAGAAAACGAAGTTCGATGATGAAATAGAGTGTTTCATAACTAAGAATATTGAACGGAACACCCTTATCGATGGTCTATTTGATTCCTGTGAGATCAGTTAGAAATATTTTGAGAACTCAGTTAAAGAAATCGAAAGACTCACCGAGGAAAATGAGTCATTGAAGAAGAAGTTTGAAACTAAAACAAGAAATGTCTGGATGCTTACGCTGCCCACTGCGTTTCTCGTCTTGAAAAAAGAGAAGCCAATCTCAAATTAGCTTTGGTTATGGAAATTCATGAACGTTTTCCTAACTTGAAACTATGAAGTCTTTGGCTACGTGTTATAGAAAGACATCGCCCAGTAGGTGTTGCTCAAGAGGACTTAGTAAGTAGTAGTGACTCGGAAATCTCTTCATCCGATTCTGACTATTCGGAAGACAGTAAATACAAATCTGTGCCTGGAAAAAAATAATGTCTATTATTTCTTTATGTTTGAACTTCATCTTTTGTGTAACCTTTTGCTAATCTATCTTTTGGAACCCCTGATCAGACCTGCTTAAGGATTTTTAATTTGTATGACTTTTGTTATATGAACAATCTAAATGTGTTTTATGTGATTATCCTCTATTGATTTATGATTAAGTTATGTTGCCAACCAAGCTTTTTCATATGAAAGAACCTTTTAAAAAAATACTCACTTTCTTGCTCCAAAGTTTTTCCTATGATTAAGTAATTTGCTGACCAACCTTCATTAATTGATCTTTCGAACTAAAAAAGATGAGCATTTAAAGTATATAATTATTTAAGTGGACACTATTCTTTGGCATTCAATATAGGGCTTTCTTAGTTCGAAATAATGAAGATTGCACCCCAACACTTATTAGGCAGCCATTTGACTAAAAAAGATGAGCATTATCATCCAAGAGGATATTCTTTTAGGTTAAAAAAATGAACACTATCATCCAAACTTTTTTGAATTCTATTTTGACTCCAAAAAGATGAAATTTATGATAGTGTAGAGAATATCAACTTCTCATCAAAGTCTGATAATGTAGAGAATTCAATTGTTCATTTCTTCTTTTCTCCTCTACAAAATCCAAATTTGTACAGTTTCCTTTACCATTTGTCTCCTCGAAATATTCACTGAGCCTAAATGATGGGAAAATTGTCTCTAATGGTATCACTGCATCCATCCCATAAACGAGTGCAAACGGTGACTCTTGTGTTGTAGTTGGGGAGTGGTTCGGTAAGCCCATAAAACTTCTTATAGATAATCCGACCATTTTCCAGCCTTACCTCCCAAGTTCTTATTTAAACCATCCAAAACTTTCTGATTAGTCACTTCAACTTGGCCATTTTCTTGGGGATGCAAAGGTGTCGAGAAACATTGTTATATCCCTTTAAATGCACAATAACCACATCATTTACACCTTGACCCTCCGCAACAATGACATTGTCTATTCCATCATAAAACGCAATACAACGATAAGAAATAAGTATTAAATACACGCGAGACTGCAAAAAATAATTTTTTTATTGCGAGACCGCTGCAAATTGTAACATGCGACATTATAGCAAAACAATATAAGGTGAGACTGTATCTGATTAAACATGCGAGACTATTACAGCTGCATCATGCCATGCTTAACCAAGCTTATCTACATTAGGAACATACGATACTGATATCACTAATAGTCGATATCAATGATAAATTCATACATTTATCAAATTATTTTTTATTTGTTTTGATTCATTTTTCCATATTTTTCTTAAACTTTTGTCAAGAAAGCATGTTTTGACGATCAGAGACTCTACTATTTGACCATCGTTGTATTTACGTTTAAAGCCTCTTTTGGAGTTAAAAGGCAGTTCTTTCTCCTTGTACTTTAAACCAAAGATAGCCTTCGCATCTTTGGTGGTGAGTTTAACATGTTTGGACCCCAAGATATCGAGCATTACTTGATGATCCCAATGATTATTTGATAATAATTCTTCATTTGTAGATTCTTCTTTCACATATCATATAAATCCTTCAATATGGTATAAAATAGCGTTGATTTACCACCTTCTATGTGTTCATCCGTAATGATAACCTTTAAGAGTTATTTTCTTGCAACAAAATACAAGGCCAGTTATAAGAAAGAGGCGATACCACGTATAACAAGTAAGGCGAAACCAATTGAAAAAATATGAAAGAAAATTTATAAAAAATGGCGAGACTAACTATAAGTAAGATATGAGTACAGACATTGATGAGTTCGGATATTGCAGTCACAACCAACCCATTAAATCTGAACAGAGGTAATTCGGACCATATTACACCACTATAAATCCGAACATGACAAACTTAAATAACTTTTGACTAAGTTATTTTCTAATCTTCTTAAAAACTAATGGGTCTTTGAATTCGACCCAGTTTCACAACCCGACCCGGTAAGCCTATGGGTCAATAATTAAGGTATAAATACCCCAACCACTCTCATTAATGAGGGTGATCAGAATTTAATACCAACAGGTTACTTAATTATCTCACTACTTTTGACACTAAACACTAAACACCCCAAACTTATTAAAACATTTTACAAAACCACCCTCAGTAAAAAATAAACCAAACCAAATTGGCGACCACAGTGGGAGCACGACGGTACCTGAATTTTATGTTCAAAACCAGTGAGAAAAACAGTTCGGATGGATCCGAATGAGCAAGGTACTCCTCCTCCTGAGGTGGAAATAGTGAAGGAAAATAAGGAATACACTGTTGAGGAGCGAGATCAGCTGATGACAGCGATAGAGGCACTAAGGGCCATAAACCAAACAGAGAAAGGTATCAAGGAGAAATCCAGAGCGTCAGTTCTTTACCATACTAAAAATCCTGGGGAGAATGAGCCATCACTAAAGACTCACCTAAGTTCAAAAAGGACTCATCTTAGTTCAAAGAAGACACATCGGTCAAAGCGTGTTGAAAGTTCTGGGTCTGAGTCCTCCAGTAGCTCTTCGAATGAGGCTGAGCTTGAATAATCTTTATTATCAAGCAGTGAATATGGGAGATATAGAAAAAAGATAAAATTAACCAAAAAGCACTCAAGAAAAAAGGACAGACATGGTAGGCTTAAAAGGCATCTGGGAAAAAGATCGTCCCATAGACATGCTGATCAATTGCTGATAGATATTTTTGCTTTTCAGTCCGAACCAGGTATTTTTGAAACTCCTAATGAAGATATAGTCTTTAGTCGTGATAAAAACTGGAGGCAGTCACCTTTGTCCGTAAAAATATTATCCGGACACATTCCCAAAAGGTTTGATAGCTCCAAAATGGAAAAGTATGATGGAAGTCGGGATCCGGACAACCATTTAGAGCAATTCAAGAACTTAATGATAAATTTTGATGACGATGATAAGCTCTTGTGCAAAGCCTTCTCCCAAACTTCTGTGGGGAGTTCTATTAAATGGTATAATAGCTTACCTCAAAGGTGTATTAGAAACTTTGATACATTTTGGGTTGTCTTCCGGGCAATTCGTTGGGAGTAAAGAATTGAAAGGTAATGGGGATACCATCATCTATTGTGCCTAAGAACCAAAAAAATATTTGACAGACTACATAAGTCAGTTTGTGAATACAAAGAACAAATTAGCAGATTTCTTTGAGCATGTGGCAAATGCTTCTCTAAGGCAGGGGGTTGAATCCCGAGAACTTAGCTGATTCTGTAACCCGGAAGAAAGCTATGACTTGGGGTGGCTTGTTAAACCAAGTGGGAAAGCAGATCAATTTGAAAGAAACGAAGAAAACCAGGGTGCACTGTCAGGTGAGGTCCACCATAATGGCTCATCCAGCTGTTAACCAATCCGGATACACGGTAAAGGAGACCGGACAAGGATATAACATGTCCAAGCAAACTAAATCCAACCAGAAGCAGACCCAGAGCCAACAATCAAGGGGTAAAAGGGGTTTTTGGGTCTAGCTTGAGTGGTTCGCAGAGTTAAGAGAAATTGTAGATACAATCTCTGATAAAATTAAGGATGAAGTACACTTCCGAAAGCCGGCGGCGTTGCAGTCCCCCAGAGAAAATCGAAACACTTTTTTTTGCCAGTATCACAATGATATAGGCCATAATACTCAAGACTGCATATCATTGAAACAAGAAGTTCAAAACCTTATTAAGAGGGGAAAATTGGGAGCATATGTTAAAAGAATAAGTGGAAACAGACTTGATAATGCTCCTCGAACAGGTCCTACAAACAATCTTGGAACGTCTGCTCAAGAAGGGGCAATGGTAATCCTTGAAAGGTTCGATGTGGACTCTGAGTATCTGGATCCCGACCCAACTCGGAATAAGGTGGGAGTGATAAAAGAACAAACCAAGACAGTATCTGGACTGATCAGTTTCTTTGAGTCATTAACTATCTTTGGAGGGGATACTATAACTGCACCTACCCTTTTATCAAGAAATAAGCATGTCCATAATTTGGCTACTCAATTGGAAGGGGGAATTTCCTCCCATCAGTGCCAGACCCATTTCCCATTCATAGTCTTTGATGAGGATGATCTAAAGGGATATTGCTGTACTCCATGAGGATGCGGTGGTTATATGAGCATCTATATGGGGGAATGATATACACCGAATTCTGATCAATACAGGAAGTTCGATAAACATCATGTTCTTAAGCTCCTACAAATAGATGAGGAATATGACTGCTATTCAGCATTCTAACAGAACTATTGTGGGTTTCATAGGTAGTACTGTGGATGTAATTATAGAGTTTGAAGAAGAAGTGTTGTTGGAAAATGCCTTTTAAAAAGATGGTGAGGGTGTTATTTGTTGTGGTAGATTGCCCCACCTCATACAACAAAATCTTTGGGAGGTCTTGGCTTTCCAGAATGCATGTTGTGGCCTCAACAGTCCATCAATGTTTAAAGTATGCGGTTCAGGGACAAGTATGTGTTGTCTGAAGCAGTCAGAAGATAGCCAGAGAGCTATGCAATAACTCTTGCTCCTAAGACATTGCGGATAGTTCGAATTAATGAAGATTAGCAGTTACTGGGCCTTCTACTGAAGAAAGTGAGATTGATGACCCTAGAGAGGCTCCCAATATCATAATACCCATTGAAGAAGTTGAAACTCACTCCCTTACAGAGGGTAAGAATATCAAGATTGGTTCCAAGATGATGCCAGAGTTAAAGAAAAAGTTGTTGTCTTTTTTGCGAAACAATCAGCATGTGTTTGCTTGGTGCAATAGTGATGTAACCGGAGTACCAGCAAGTGTTATTTCACACAAGTTGTCCATCCGAAGCGGTGTTGCACCTGTTATATAGAAAAGAAGAGCTTTTTCAAAGGAAAAAGCAAATACAATAGTTCAAGAGGTTGATTGGCTGACCAAGATGGGGCACATTAAAGAGTCCCAATATCCTTTATGGACTGACAATCCGGTGTTAGTCAAGAAAAAGAACGGAAAATGACGTATGCGTATTGATTTCATTGACCTTAACAGAGCTTGCCCAAAGGATCTTTATCTTGTCCATCGGATAGATCAGCTGGTAGACTTTACATCTGGAAATAAGTTGATATCCTTCATGGATGCCTTCTCGGGGTATAATTAGATACAAGTGGATATGAAGGATCAATATCACACTACTTTTATTACAGATATATGTCTCAATTACTACAAGGTAATGCCCTTCGGGTTAAAGAATGCTGGGGCTACTTATCAGAGGTTGGTGAATAAAACATTTGCTAATTAGGTCGGCAGAAATATGGAAGTGTACAGAGATGACATAATGGATAAAATCCTGGAGGAGTACTTGCACATAACTGATCTTCAAGAAACATCTGCTAATTTAGCAGTTGTGAATTTGAAATTGAATACAGAGAAATGTGTCTTTGGGGTCCGATCTGGAAAGTTTATGGGTTACATAATAAGGGAGAAAGGTATCCAACCCAATATAGATAAACTTAATACGCTTTTAGAAATGGATCCTCCTTGAAATGTTAAAGAAGTTCAGAGGCTCACGGGAAGGTTAGCTGCATTAAATAGATTTATTTCAAGGTCATAACATAAGTGTGCTCCATTTTTTCAGATATTAAAAAATGCTAAAGACTTCAATTGGTCCCCACGATGTGACCAGACCTTTGTTGAAGTAAAGAAACACTTATCCTCACCAAAGACTCTTTTCAAGCCCGTTCAAGGAGAAAATCTTTATGTATACTTGGTTGTGTCAGAATGTGCAATAAGTGTTGTCTTGGTAAGAGAAATGAACAATTATCCTCGTCCGGTGTAATATATCAGTAAGAGTTTGTTGGATGCTGAAAGAAGATATTTAAAGTTGGAAAAGTTGGCACTAACCTTAGTGATTGCAACAAGAAAGATGAGGCTATATTTCCAATCTCATTCAATTATTATCCGAACATCTTTTCCACTAAAGAATGTTCTTCAAAAGGAAGATATATCAAGCAGAATGACCAAGTGGTCAGTAGAGTTGGGTGATTATGATATTGATTTTCCCCCCGAACAACAATTAAAGCTCAATCAGTGACTGATTTCTTGGTAGAATTTCATGCAGACAGGTGCTCTAAACAACCTTTATAAGATAATTTCAAGAAAGAATGGGTAGTCCAAGCATATAGTGGATCAAGTACTATGGGCTGTGGAGGTGGAATTTGCTTAACCTCTCCGTACGGTGACAAAATGTATCAGGCTATATGTTTTGGATTCGGGGCCTCTAACAATGAGACTAAATATAAATCAACTATAACTGGTCCTAAATTAGCTAACCTTTATGGAGCTAAGAGGTTCTAGTTAATTAGTGACTCTCAATTGCTTGTCCACCATGCCCAAGGTCAGTCTAAGGCTAAGAAGGAATAACTGGTTAAGTACTTGCTCATTTTGAAAGAAGTGGCATCAAGCTTCAAAAGTATTTTTTATGAACATATTCCAAGATCGGAGAATACAGTGGCAGACTCTCTAACAACTATAGCATATTCTGAGTCCTACCCTTGGATTCTCATACAATAATACCCATCCATACATCTATATCTGAAGAAAGAATATGTGGAAAGTATGAGCATATATGTGATCCAACCTAAGGACTAGAGATAAACTATCTTTTAATATATTTCTGATGGGACATTGGCTTCGGATAAAGCTATGGCAAAAAAGGTTAAATACAAGGCACGTGGGTTTTTGATGATAAAGGGAATTCTCTACAAAAAATATTTCAGTAGATCTCTCCTACGAGAATCCCAAGGTATTTTATCCAAATTACATGATGGGGAGGGCTCAGCACATTGTGGGTACATGGCACTAACCCGGAGAATCCTATTAGCTGGATATTATTGACCAACCATAATGGTAGATGCTAAAAAAATAGTAAAGAAATGTGATCCATGTCAAAGGTATGGGAATGAAATTCATGTGCCAGCGGTACTTATGGAGTCTATTTCTGAGCCATTACCTTTTTCTAGAAGGGAGATGGATTTAGTTGGACCTATACCCATGCCATCCCGGGGGTGCAGAACTATTATAGTCGCTATTGACTATTTCTCAAAGTGGATAGAAGTAGCTCCCTTGGATGGAACCACGTCGAAGGCTATCATTAAATTTGTCTTATCAAATATATGCTGCATATTTGGAGTCCCCCAAAAATTTACTACAGACAACGGGCCACAGTTTGATAACAAAGACATGGAGGACTTATGTGCCTCTAAAGACATCCAGTATTGTTTTTCTTCTACTTTTCATCCGCAAGCAAATGGCCAAGTTGAAGTTGCAAACGTAACCATTTTGTCTGAATTAAAAAAGAATTTAGAGGGGGCTGTGGGGAAATGACCAAGCTATTTACAAGAAGTATTGTGGGCCTACTAAACTACTCTTCGTGTTGCTACACAAGAGTCTCATTTTGCCTTTGTGCATAGGATAGATGCAATTACCCTCATAGAGGCTACTTTACCATCATACAGAGTCTGTAATTATTTCGAAAAAGCTAATGAGATAGCGATCGGGAATCAGTTGGACTTGGTAGAGGAGAGAAGGGTTAAAACACACTTAGGAACAACGCATTACCAAGGTTTGATGAGGAGCAGATGTTCCTCCAAGGTCAAAAGAAGAGATTTTCAACCAGGGGATAAGGTATTAAGAAATGTCTTCTTACATACCAAGGAGAAGCAGTTCGGTAAACTGGCTCCGAACTGGGAAGACCCTTATGAGGTCTGTGAGAAAGTCAAACCTGGGACATATAAACTTCAAGACAAAGAAGGAAGAGGTTTGAAGCACCCATGAAATGTTGAGCATCTCAGGTTATATTTAGAATAAAGTTTTTATGTAAATATTTACTTGTTAAATACCAATGTAAATATTATGGGGCACACTTTTTCCTACCTTGGTGGCGTGAGGAGGTTTTAATGAGGTGTCCGGTTTTTTCTTTAATAAAACATGATGCCTTCTTAATAAATTTGGTGTGATTTTACTTGAATTCAATTCAAGTATAAATCACTTATTCAACACCCCAGATTTCTAGTGATCTTGAGCAGATCAGATAAGCTTAGTGATTGATCGTGACTATTAAATACGTGTGATTGGAGGGGCTACTTAAACATTAAACATGAAATATTTAATATTTCTCAATTCAATACTTCTAAAATTTAATACTTCTGAAATTTTAAGGGCTACTTAAACATTAGCCATGAAAGATTTAAAACAAAGTATTAAACAAAAAAGAAAATGGATAAATTAAACTTGTTTGGACTTAAACTGAATAGTAATACAAAATGTGCCTTGGCCATCCAAGGAATTTGATTGTTAAAAAAACTGAGAAAAATATATGATAAAACCTTAGGGCTCATTCCCTTCAGATTTTTCTTCACCACCACCTTTTTTGAGACTTTTGAGTTCAACACTTGAACTCTCACATGTACCTTATTCATCATCAGTGGAATCAACTCCACTGGAATAGTTGTGCCTGTCGCCATCAGCCAAAGTATAAAATGGGATGTCTTCATACTCCACATACTTCCATAAAGGACCAAGGATTCTCTTAGGAAATGTCTCATGAAACAAAAGCACCATGTCAGATTTGATCTCATCATCTATATTTTCTAAGAAGTCTACTACTCCATTGGCATATTCTTCAATGCTTGCTTTGATAACTTGCTCTTACTGGCGCTCCAAGGCCTCATTTTCCTTGGTTATCTCCGAAACAGTGCTTTTCAACTTAGTCTTCTTGTTGGTTAGGGTTTGGATATCATCATCCTTAGTTTTCAACTGCTCCTTCAAAGCTGTGAGGTTTTGTAAGGAAGAAGTCTCGAAGTACTTAGTTTGGAGCTCAATTTTGGTTGCTTGCGATGCAGTTAGCTTGGTTGCCAAATCCTCATTTTCCTTCTTCAACACCTATATGATTTGCTGAGCACTTAAAAGACTGTCTGACAGAGATTGCTTGTCAGAAGTGAGAGAGTTGATAATATTGGTTTGAATTTTTACCTGCCTCTCTAGATCGAGTACTGGCCGGATATAACCAAAAAGAGCATGACTTAAGGTAGCTTGTTCTCCGGATATGGAAAAATATTTCCCATTGCAGGTTACCATGTTGGAGGAATTGGAAGGATGGTAAGGACCTGCAAAATCATTTTTATCAAAGTCATTAAAGTACAGACCGATGTCTTGAAGGGCAGAAAGGTCCACTTCATCACTGCTGGCCTTGCACTTTCTGTCCTTTTTTTGAGGCCTTGGTGGGTTCTTTGATCCTCTAGCTTCCCTTACAGTCTCGACCTCTACTTCCTTTAGCAAGGCCATATCAATACCGCTCTGGTTCCCCGAACTAGTCCTTTCCATAGCTGTTTGAGCCAAGTCAGTTGTAGCCTTCCTCTTCTTGTTCTTCATTTTGCTGGGGGCTTTAGCCCTGGAAGGCAGGTACAGCTTGACATCTTTGGCTTCTGTCCTTTTCAAAATCACGTCAGTAGGATGAGGGGTGGTTAGCTCTTCCCATAAAAGGTCTCTTCTGCCTGTGGTGTTCCACAAGTGAGACCTCACAAAATTTCCCGACTTAAAGCAATTGTGGAAGACATTCCCCCAATTTTCTAAAGCCCATGCATTGAGTCTTGCACAAGTCTTTTTCCCTTCTTCCAAGTGGCTGGTGAACTCCTTCGGCAGAACTGGAGAGAAATAATAAATTAGTCAGAATAGGAAAAGTTGCAGTTTAAGAAGTAAAAAGGAAATGAAAAAAAACTTACCAGTGCTTTTCTATCTACTGGTCAGCAAGCTAGGGTTTGTGTTGGCCTTGATCTTTCTACCATTCTCCCATGTCCCACTGAAAAAAAAAGAACTATGTTCTCCAAGGTTTTTCGGACTTTAGCAGGTCATCCACAACCTTGAAATCATTCCCCATGTTGTAGTGGTAGAAAGGAATTTTATGGTTTTTGCACAGACTTGCTACAACAGCAAACTGCTCCATTGGAAGAAGGATCTTTGGCAGTTTAGACGCCATGATACAAGCTAAGAGTGTATACCAGGCGTTGGGGCTTAGCTGACTGGGACAAATTTTGACCAGATGAAAGTACTTGACATAGGTCTAAAGGGAACCGAAGTCCCCAGTTCAGCACTTCAGTGTATACTACCACCTCGCTCAATTTAAAATCCGTGAGGGTCTCTGGAGTGATTGGTATCCTCACTTTTAGAGACTCCAAAATCCACCATTTGGTCCGGATTCGACCTAACTCGGTAGTATGGGTGCTAACACAGTTAATATTTTTCAAAGCTAGCAAATACTTGACGCTGACATGTTTAAAACAAGGGCATACTCTACCCTCTAGACTCTCGGGAAGAGCGTCCGGATGAGTTATGCCAACTTTAACTTTACCTTTCTTTTCTGAGGCAGCATCCCCTGTCTGACCTGATGCATCGGTCTCAAAATAGGCCTTTTCAATGTTGTTCTCCATATTTTCTTCCATCAATATTGAAGTTTTTTTAGCTGTCTTTGGAGAAGGTTGCTCAAGTTCCTTCATCGGAAGTGGTTTGAGTGGTTGTGCACTTGTTGCCTCTAAGGGCCTACTATCTGGTAGAGGTTGCTGTCCCGAGGGCTTGACCTGTGGAGAAACTTTAGCCACCTCCGATCCAGAGGGTTTTTGAGATGATGGTGTTAACTGGATTTTTGTTTGGCGAGTCGTCCGACGATGAGTTATCCTCTTTGGTAACCTTTCTGTATCGGAGCCCATCGCTATAAACAGTGAGGGTTTTCTAATGCTTGAAACAGTTTTTTCCTTGGAAACAGGTTGTTGAGAATCTTGTACGGAAGAGCTAGAAGGTAGGGTTGAGAGGTTTGGTATGAATGGAAGTTTTCTGGGTCTAAGGTTTCTTGAGGAAGATGACCCCTAATTGGCGTCCTGGTTTGGCTGATTATTTTTCTCGTCTGGAGAAACAGGGAGACCAGCGGCGATACAACTTTCTCTTTCTAATTTCCTTGCTCTCTCTAACTTAAATAAGTTCAACCAATCTCCTTTAACTAAGGCGTTTTTGGCTGTGAACATATATCTCTCAAGAACAGTTTAAAGATGAAGATGAAATAGAGTTTTTTTTTCTCTAAGAAGGTTTTGAGTGTGGAAAATAATGGAATAGTAAAAAGATATATATAACAGTAAAAGCAATAGTTACCAAGGAGAAGGTGAACAAGGTTTTTTCACAATAATTAAGGGTTGCACAACGTGTGAAAAAAAAAACCTAGGTAACTTTCTAGACCTAGTGGGTGCGACGATCTAGGGGAAATAACGGTTGAGAGGTCAAACCAGATGTTGACACGCGTCCCACGATTCAAGGAAAAACCCTTAGAATTCTGGAAAGAAAAATTAGTCTTGATAAAATTCGAATTTGGTTGTTTGTGAAAAGAAGCTTTTCAATTCAGACGACGCAAGCAGATCGAACGAAAATGATGTTGACTTGGTAAATTTTTTAACCCTTCCAAAGATACTTTGCAAGGTCTAAAAATGGGCTACTAATGAGTTCAGATATTACAGTCACAAACAACCCATTAAATCCGAACAGGGGTAATTTGGACCATATCACACCATTATAAATCCGAACAAGACAAACGTAAATAAATTTTGACTAAACTATTTTCTGATCTACTTAAAAACTAATGGGTCTTTGAATTCGACCCGGTTCACAACCCGATCCGGTAACCCCATGTATCAATAATTAAGATATAAATACCTCAATGACTCTTATTAATGAGGGTGATCATAATTTAATACTATTAAGTTGCTTGATTATCTAGCTACTCCTCACACTAAACACAAAGAACACCCCAAACTTAATAAAACATTTTACAAAACCACCCCTAGTCCAAAATAAACCAAACAAGACATAACAAACATGGGAGACATGTGATACAACATCAAAAAACACGTAATGCAAAAATAGACGTGCGAATATGCGATACACGTGAAAAACAAATCACATGTAGTAAGATGCGATACAAGTGAAAAACAAAAATGAAAGCATACAAAATAATACGAGATGTGGTCATGATAGACAATGAAGATGTGATATGTTGTGATATTTCTCTTTCGAAGTGAATCAAATCTAAAATAGACACTCAAAATGATAAATAATAGGACATCACACAATACATTCGAATCAAATGATTAAAACACAATACATCAAATACTGAAAGCTTTTTATACTCTCAATTTCTGGTTTACCACAAAATAAAAAGTAAAAAGGTATATTTCATTGAAAACTATAACTAACCATCTATTTATCGTTTTGAGCAATTCGAAACCAAATCTTAACCATGCAACTCACAATACGAAGGTTAAAATACCCTAACTAATAACCTATTTTTCGTACCTAATTATTTACCGGTTAATTTCAAACTTTTAAAAAGAAATTAGAAAAAAATTGTGTTTGATCGGAGATCCAAACAATAATTCATTCTAGAAAGAGATAACAAAATTCGAACTTAAAATTAAAATTACAAGTTCCAAAGAATCAAGATCGTCTATGATTCTGGATTAACTTTCGTGGTTTTGGTTCGAATATGATTTTGAAAAGTCTAAAAATTCAACAAAAATGTTTGTTAAAAATTCTATTTATATTAAAAGGTACTTTTGTTCTAATTTTTTTTATCCGTGGTTTATTAATAATTTTAGATTTTAAATGATCACAAAATACTTGTATTTGGAACTGACGGAAGACTTGCGTATTGAAGGTAGTCACCCTAAAAAAAAATTTCCTCTCCTCTCATTTCGAGGACGAAGAGAAATCTTTCTTAAGGTCCAGGAAATGAGTAACCTCTCAGAGTCTGTTGGTAAGTCCGTGAAAGCTATGCAATTTTTGTCTCTTAACCTTCTTTAATGCGATCTCTCTCACTCTCGCAGACTCGATAATGCTTAACGTTCCATCACTGTGTTCTCTGGGAATTCAGTCCATCAAGAAACAACTTATTAATGGTTTGTTGATGTAGCTCTTATGATTTCAGCTTGGTACAACAGTGAATGTTTCAAATTTTGCTGATTTTTGTGTAATTTTCTTTTACTTCGTCGTAATTGAAGGGGATAATCTTCTACCTGAGATATACGGGCTTCCGTCTCACATATTCGATACTTTAGTTGCCCAGTTACCTCCTTTGGCCCTGCAAAAGCTACAAATGGAAATGTTAGTTTTGGATTGTCTGTTTATTATTCATCTTATCTTATAAAGGGAGGCCTTTGAATTCGTTATATATATATATATATATACTCTAAGTGTATGCTTATGCAAGGAATAAAAGATTTCAATCTTGATTAAATTAGCTGTTTGTTGATTGGAATAGGCCGTATGAGAGCAGAAATGAGTACGAGTCTACTTATGATTGCATGAAAGAAGGGAGAAAGCGTGGAAGGTGTAGTAAATCGAGTTTTTAATTGGTTTAGCTTTTGTAATTTATTCCAATATAGTTTTGTGCTGTTTCTAGAAATGGGAAGTTTGATGTGGCGTGGGAGGCTTTGTTTAGATTAAGGTGGTCTGAAGTTGTTGATAGTGTGCAATTAGATGACTGGCAGTGTATGTACTGGGAAAGACATTTGCAAGAGTATGACTATCCCTTTGATATACTTATCTTTTTCTTTTATCTTTTCCACGAATCCATCTTACTTTAGCTTCTAATTCTTGATATTTCATTTTAACCTGAGAAAACAGTTGCCTTGATGAAGCAGCTGAGATAGCTTTGCTCCCTTCTTTCAATGGCTCTATTGGTGGAATACAGATTTCAGGTACCATGAAAGTTTTAGTCTTCATCATTTGTAGGCCATATGCTTTAAAGTCTGACCTCATTCACTGTTTTAAATTTGATCATGGAATTACATATTGGTACATGTGTCCTACACAAAACTTGGAAGGCAATTTTTAATCCTGGTGTAGGGCAATGTATTCTTGTGTGGTTTTTATTCTGTTTTGTCTCTTTTTGAACTCGAGAGCCTTGTGTATGCAACTTTAATGCTCTCTTTGCAGACACTCTATTGAGAGAGATTGGTTGCGAGGAACACACGAAGCAACCAACTTCTGACTATTCACATTTGTCTTACCATTGTCAGTGTTTTGGTTCTTATGCTAGGTAACACCAATGTCTATAATATTTTGTCATGAGACTACGAGAGTGCAAACTATAAATATCTTTGGATTCCAGCTATAACTGTTGTATCGTTAAGATATGTATTAGTCTCTAACTTACAATTTAATAAAGAAGAGAGATATATTTGATTTAATGATGATTATAATGTTTCATTTTAAAACTTAGAGCTGTAAATGACAACCTGGTTCATTGTCTATGCTTGATGCAGATATTTAAGACTTCAGAGTTTTCTTTGTGTAGCAGAAACCTGCGTAAGTTCCGTACTACCAGACATGCAACAAAATATTTACACTTTTTTAATATCTAAATTGGGAGTCAACTGCGAAGTAAAACTCTTACTTCAGAACTTTAAAAAGCATTTTCTCAACACTTACGGTTTAAGTTGCAATGTTCAAAAATACACTCAAGGACGTTTTATCTTTGCGCTCGCATACATTAGTCTGATACTTCCGCTACCTTTGTTTATATAAATTTGCACTGAATTCTTAATTTTTTTGACAAACTAAGTATACTATATAGTACTGACGTGCATATATAATGAACATGCATAAATTCGTGAGGGTAGATGGCGTGTTGAGTGTATCTCTGATCTATTTTGCTGCAGGAATTACTGAGCAGCTGTAAGTTGCAGAATTTGGTGCTATGGTGGAGCAGAACTAAAAAACATGTAAATGAACCTTCAATTATTTACTTTCTGAGAGGAAGTATGAAACTGAAGGACTCCAGTTAAAAATAGAAGAAAATATTCTAGGCTCACTCGGAACTTGGAATAAAGAACTAATTGACCTGACAATTTTTCGCATCTGCTTCATTAACTAGAAAAACCATATAATTATCAAGTGGTTCTCAACCTTCCAAAGACGTCTTTGAACAAATCTACATGTGATCTCTGAAATGGAAAGAACATGTCTTTTGGAGTCCTAGACTAGGACTGTAGTAATTTAGAAAAGAAAAGGAGTTAACAGGAGATCTGATGATGTCTTATTCCTAAGATTTGTCAATCAGAATGCGAACGGGATATATTAACTAGGCTTCGTTGGACATATCTTGATATTTCTTTTTCATTGTATCTCTATGCGTATGAAACGGATTGAGTTTTTTTGTCTAAGAAAACCAATATTCTACATATACGCAACAGAAGATGCTACTTTACATAAACTATCTATCAAAGTTTTATTTTTAGTTGTATATTAGTCTTACTTGGTTGTGTTTCAGGTTGACGACATATGCAAACTCCTGATCCAGAATAATGAAACATTAAAGTCAATTGAATTTTTTCACTGCACGTTTTCTTCAGAGTCTGTCAACAGAATTTGTAATTCTTTATGTAATAAGAGTACTCAAGTGCCCAAGATACAGCATTTCTCAATCAACACGTCAATCTTTGACATAGATCAAGTTTCTGTACCTTCTGGGCTCCTGCAGTTCCTGGCATCTGGAGGATCCTTGTGCTCATTAAAACTATGTGGCAACCACCTAAATAGAGATACTTTGAATATAGTGTTGGGGACCCTTTTAGAAGCTAATTTAGGTTTGTCCATCCTTGATCTCTCAGATAACAATGTGAGTGTTGCTTTTTCATCAGTTTTTTGTATTCGTTTGTGACAAATTATTGTTCCGATGATCAACTAACATACAACTTGGGCATTATATTGCAGATAAAAGGATGGCTTTCACCTCACTGGAGATCGCCGAGTGGTTTGACATACTTGGGAATGGGCAAATCTTTGAAATCGTTGCAAGTGCTCAATCTAAGGTACTTCACTGCAATCACTGGAAGTGGAATCTTATATTTACATTTTAAAAATTCATGGCAGCTGCAGTAGATAGAAAGTTATCTTTTACTTATTTTCTAACTGCCCATGGGTTAATTAAAACCTATTTCTAATTGAGATGTTAGAATATAAGTTTTTGCTTCATTTCTGCCAAACAAAATTAATTTAAATTTCAGGGGCAACAATCTAGAGAAACAGGACGTGGAGAATCTTACACATGAGCTTGTTCATATGCGTAATCTAGAAGTTTTAAATTTGAGTGACAATCCTATTGAAGATGATGGGATTAGGTTAGTCTAGTTCAATTCCTATCTCGTTTACAAGCCACTGCATGTCTGCATATTTCTCACAATAAACTTTGGACTTTACAGAATATTAATCCGTTATTTATCGGACGCATCTGAAAGATGCTATCCCCTGGCTGATTTAAATTTGGAGAACTGCGACCTTACTAACCATGGAGTTGCTGCTCTTCTTGATACACTTTCAACTTTAAAATCATTGAAATACCTTTCCATCGCGGATAATGGTGGACAGAGAGTACTTGACAGGTTTGATTATTGATGTAAAATAAAAATAGTTTTGATACAGTATGTCTCCCAATTGAGTTTATGGTTTCTGTCATTTAGCCCAGTACCAGCAGCTTTAGCGAAGATTTTTGCGACCCATATACGAAAACTGAACATTGAGGGCATCGGACTAGGTTCATCCGGGTTTAAGAAACTGCAAGAACATCTAGTGAATGAGGTGAAGCTAATCGACATAAATATCAGGTTTGACCAATACCTTTATTTTATTGTAAGAAAATTTAATTGAATTCTGAATTTGTAGATTTATAATGGATTTTGTATAGCAAAAACCATGGAGGTCGGGAAACAGCCAATTTTTTGTCAAAGCTAATAACGTGCGCCCCTGAACTTAAGACAGTCAATGCGGCCCATAATTTTATGCCTGCTGGATCTTCTTCAGTCATATTCTCCGCCCTGAAAACTGCCACATGTATATATTTTCAATCCTTGAATTTAATAATATTAAGCTTATTTGCGGATTATATTTCTTTTTTGACTGTGAGTCTTCATTTTCTTATCTAGGCTATCTTGCGCATTTGGACTTGACGGGATACGCATGGGAGCTTCAGCCAGAAGAAAAATTATTTCTCGCTGCATATGAGAAGAAGGGAAAATTTGTCCTGAAGTTACCAAAATCTGTACCTTATACCGTTCTTCATGATGATGATCCTTAGGCTGCTTGCTTGTCTTCCACATTAGGTAAAGAGTAAACTGCTAAACCTGCAGACGATGAGATACTCCTTTTCACGATACTCTTAGCTCTATGAGTTGCTGCATAAACCCACTTGTCAAGTGTTTAAATCATCTTTCAGAAACATAGATAATAAGCTATGAATATGATCATTTATAGTTTTTTTTTTTCATTTTCTTTTCTTCGATAGTTTTGTTGATAGTTATCTATCATAAATATTATTTTTAATGTACATCTTTTACTTTGAGGTGGTTATTTGTGTCTATAAAAAGTGGTTGGCTTGGCTTTGTCAGCAAGTTTGGTTTTTTTCTCATATATCTATGTGCTAATAATCTCTTTTGTTGAAGCTTATCTTGATCCTTAACTCTAGTAACCTAACGTTATGATTGATAATTGATTGATTTATTGTTTTATAGTAGAGTATATAAAAGAACATTATTCATCACTAAAAAATAGTATTTCTTTGGTGAAGTTTTAATCTGATTATTATAATAAGAAAGGTTCTGCTGATCCCAATTTGAGGATAGATCATTCATCAATTGGGTATCTGTTTTTTGTATTGTAAAATACATTGTTCAAAATTAGATGCATAAAAAGACAACAATCCTGTGTAGGACTGTCTTTGTCAAAATTGATATCATTGCATTGCTAGTCTTAATTGGCAGTCGAATGGGAATATGAATATCTAAACTACTCATTAAGTGATCAAATATAAACAAACAAACAAACAAAAAGCTTCAAGCTTAATACTTTAGCTTCAGCTTCATAAGCTTTTTCAGATTTTATTGTTTTTCAAGCAAATCATTGGTCAATAGAGTTTGTAATAAGAATATTGCTTGTATGGGTTTATATTTTGTTAGTTTTCTCGAAACTGTGATCTATTTATCATATTCAATAAAAATGTGATATATATATATATCGAAAACAATACAAAACGAGTTACGAAATTATTATTATGAAATTTTATAATAAACATATTAGTTTTCGCTGGTTGCATTCTGTTTCATTTTTGGTTGAGATGTTAAGAATAAATTGAGATATTATAGATGGTGGAAAAATGAGTTGTACAATTGACAAATTTTAGATTATTAAAATGCCAATATCAAGGATCGAATACTGTAAACAACCCTACTTTATTTCCTTAAAAGTATCGATTCGTTAAGATAATTTGTAACATTTATGAATAAAATATAAAAATGTTTTTTAAAAAATAAAGCAAAAAAGTAGATGTCATAAAATAAAATGCTGTCCTCGAAAATTTATCGGAAAACAAAGGGAATTCCTACAACTTTTATCAGAGTAATTATCTTCTTCGTGAATTATATAGTCTGCTTTAGTTAACACTCTCCCCCTCCCCACTAAATAAACACCATTTTTATACTTAATCATCATTTTATCTCTCTAACGAAACCTTCACTCGAATTTCTCTCTACATTTCACACACAATATTTTAAGGAGAATTGTTACAGATCTGAGCGCGGTTGCCAGATCGAACTTCGATCATGGAGGAAGCACTAGAACTGGCGCGAGCCAAGGACACGAAGGAGCGGATGGCGGGGGTGGAACGTCTACACCAACTTCTAGAAGCTTCTAGAAAGAGCCTGAGTTCTTCGGAGGTTACCTCGCTCTTGGATTGCTGCTTGGATCTTCTGAGGGACAATAACTTTAGAGTTTCGCAGGGGGCCCTACAGTCTCTTGCTTCCGCGGCCGTTCTCTCCGGCGAACACCTCAAGTTGCATTTCAATGCTCTCGTTCCTGCAGTCGTCGAGCGGTTAGGTGATAATAAACAGCCGGTTAGGGATGCCGCGAGGCGGTTGTTGCTCACTCTCATGGAGGTTGCTTCTATATTTCTCTCCCTTTCTCCTTATGTATTGTTTGTTTAATGTTTATCTTTCATGACGAGAATTATCAGTGAATTACTCATTTTTATGGCTACTAAATTGAATTAAGGTTTTTGTGCTCGCCACCTTGGTCTATTGTAGAAAATTCTAATCTGCGTGTTACTTGCGTTGTGGAATTTGAAATTTCTTATTATCCTTAAGCGTTTTCGATGGAGTAAGGTTTTTGTGGTCTGAAATGAATTCTCTACTCCAAAAAAGACTAAGAAGAAGATGAATCAAAGGCCTAAAATTGTGTTTTCATGTGCTACAGGTTTCTTCTCCAACTATTATAGTTGAACGAGCAGGTTCATATGGTTGGACGCATAGAAGCTGGAGAGTTCGAGAAGAGTTTGCAAATACCGTCACGTCAGCAATGGGTCTTTTTGCATCCACCGAGCTTCCTCTGCAGCGAGCTATCCTTCCTCATGTACTTATTGCATTTTTCTTTGTCTCGTACAATTTGTTGTTATGATTTGTGAGAGCAAGTTGGATTCACTCTTCCATATTTTCTTAATATCAGATACTGCAGATGCTGAATGACCCCAATCAAGCTGTTAGGGAAGCAGCCATGTTGTGCATTGAGGTTTGTTTTGAAACAAAGATTGTCACTGTTGTTTAATATATAGTAAACGTAACTGTATTATCCTTGGTGTTTATGTGTTCCAACAGCTGCATAATTCCGGTCATAATCTATATGCTCTAGATGATACCATGTATCAGCCTTTATTCAGTTTTTAATGGATGTAGATTCTGCGTAGCTCCTTAAACATCATGTCTAGTTTGGACCTCTTGAGCTCTTTTGGTCACTTAAGTCAAGTCTTAACTGAATCATGATTTAAATTATAGATAAATGCTCGTAGCTATATATTGTAGTTGTTATTAGCCGTTATTTTTTTTTTCTTTTAAACCTACATGACATGCTAGACTTAAAGAATCCCTCTGAAGTTAATGGTTGCAAAGTCTTTAAATCTGACAGAGTTGCATAAGTATTATGGTCGAGGTCGTTAGATTGTCTATCTGGTGTCTGAACTTTTCTTGACTCGTTAACTTATATATTTCTCAGGCTACATATTCGCAAGGCGGAGCTCAGTTCCGCGAAGAGCTTCAGAATCACCATCTTCCAGCTTACTTGGTCAATATAGAACTGAATTTACCATGTTGATTTTGATTTTTTTCTTCAATATTATTTGTTATTATCTAAGTCATCTATCCTCTGTCGCATCCTAGTTGGTATTATTTTTACTGCTTACGTTTTTCTGATTTTAGATCGCTATCATCTCATGATGTTACAATAGAAGATTTCAATTAAATGAATTTGTTGAGCAGTAATATTCATAATTTACATTGTTTTTCAATTATACATAATGATATATATAACTGCAGGTGAAAGATATTAATGCTCGGCTGGAGAAGATTGAGCCACGGGTTCGCGCATCAGATCGACCTGTTAGTAGTTGTGGAGTGAGAGAGATGAAGTCCACATCCGTTAGCCATAAAAAAAGTAGTCCAAAGGCCAAGATGGTTGCTAGAGAGAATTCCCTTTTTGGAGGTTAGTCTTTGTTCAGACTAAATTTTGTGCTATTATAACGTTTGGACAGTAGATACAAACTTCTCCGAAAACTTTATATTTGTAGAGCATAGCCTACCGGTTTGCTATATATTTTAGCTCCATTTTTGCGAAATTAAATAGTTTGGTTTACTTCTAATCTTTTCAGGAGGACATGATGTCTTGGAAAAGCCCATAGAGCCAATAAAATTATATTCAGAGAATGAATTAATTAGAGAAATTGAAAAAATTGCATCAACCCTTGTACCTGAAAAAGACTGGTCAATCCGCATTGGAGCGATGCAGAGAGTTGAGGGCCTTGTTGCAGGAGGTAAAATTATTCATCACTTTTGTTCTTCCGGCCTCAAATTTTCATTTACACCAATAAAGCAGTGATATGGTCAGCAATCAATATTGGTTTTTGGATACTATATAAGCACAATTGCTATCAGAAAATAAAATACAAAGTCAGAAGCTGTTAGAGTTAAAATTTTGTGCATGTTGGACAGTATTTGGTTGTAGCAAAACTGTAAAACCAATATTCTTATAGGCTGATCATCTTCAACAAAAAGAATATGGTTATTCTTGAAACCACTCACGACTGACTTTCTAGAAGCTGCTATCGAGGGAAGAAACTTGACTGAGAAGATTATCAAAATACACCTAATTTATTTAAGCTTTTGGTCAGAAAATCTCATGGATGGCTGGATCACATTAAAGCTTGAGCTTAATTATTTTAAATTATATTGTTTGCAAGATTGCAATCGAAATCCAGTTTTGCCTTGTCGCACCTGTTAGATTTAATGGTCTAGACTTTTCAGTAGCCAGTTTGTTGCCGCTTATCACATTTTCTTTTCTTTTCCGGACGCTTCTGCTTGTATCTTTTACACGATTTAGTTTTGACTTGGAGATGCTTCATTTTTTTGTTTTTCTGTTTTTCTTCTTCACATGGTAATACGACAGCCATAAGTACATCTACCGATGCGGATGTTTTCTTAAATTGATTAGTACTTCTTTGTCAGGTGCTGTTGACTACCATTGTTTCCCAGGACTGCTAAAACAACTTGTTGGTCCTCTAACTGTACAGTTATCTGACAGAAGATCTACTATTGTGAAGCAGGTTTACTGACTTCTCTCTCGTACTCTCTTGACTCTTATCATATTGAGTCATGGTTGCCTGTTTTCTATTTACTGGGATTTAAATTTAACAAAAGTGATGTAGTCAGTAGATTCGAGGATTCGATCAATAAGTAGTAACTTGTTTTCGTACTTGCTTGCTTTAAGATAACAATGTGCTCAACACCTAATAAATTCTATTATTGCCTTTATAAACTAAAAAGTGTTGACTTGTATACAAGAATAAACGGAACTAACTTCAAAGTCTTCAATTAATTCAGAGGATACTTGTCTCAGAAAGGAAAAGTAAGCTACAATGCTAGGATATAGTAGAAACGAACTCATCTTCTTTATTTACTCTCAAATATCTTGTCCAAGTTGCAGTATCTAATCCTATCTGTTTGGCTAGGCTTGTCATCTTTTGTGTTTCTTATCACAAGAGCTTTTGGGAGATTTTGAAGCTTGTGCTGAGATTTTCATTCCAGTAAGTTAACTTTCTATCAGTGATTTTTACATAGAGTATGTTTATATTCTTTTATTAATATTATTAGGATTGGTGAATCAGGTCCTTTTCAAGCTCGTGGTGATCACCGTCCTTGTGATTGCAGAGTCTGCGGATAACTGCATAAAGACGGTACTAGTTTTTTCTGAAACTGATTTTCATTATTTTCTCTTCTAAATTCAGTTATTCGCCTAAAATCCTTTGTTTTAGATGTTACGCAACTGCAGAGTTACCCGAGTGCTTCGTCGAATAGCTGACTGTGCGAAGAATGATCGCAATTCAGTTCTCCGTGCTAGGTACCCTACCACCACTTTATCCGTCATCTGTGTTTGTGTAAATGCTTTATCATATTTTATGTTTCTTCATACAGGTGTTGTGAATATGCACTTTTGATACTTGAACATTGGCCTGATACTCCAGAAGTTCAGCGGTCTGCTGATTTATATGAAGATCTGATAAGATGTTGTGTTGCTGATGCAATGAGTGAGGTATGTCTCAGAAGTTTTACATTTCACTTGCTATATGCTTTGATTTGTTTGGTATGTTCTGATATTTGGAAGGACGACTATTTGTTACAAAAGATGTTTGACTGTAAGATGCTTGATTTGTTGGTTATGGCTGTATAACTTATTTTTACATGTTAATATGTTTAGTTTCCTGAACTTGGGAGTTTTTCTTGTTGTCTGTGATGCTATAGATAAGCCCTGTGATAAGAAAATGTCAAAGTACTTGCTAGAATATGGGTTGAATAGTTTTCAACCATCTATGCAATTCTCATATTTCGACTTGTGTTTTTTTAAAAAGAACTCATATGCAGCGTAGGACTACTTATTGGTAATTAGAGGTCCTTCACTGAACTCTTTATTTCTACTGTTCTTAATAACCATTTCTTACAAATGTTATCTTTTGATGAACTAAATTTTACTATTTTAATATTTAGTTGTGCATCCAAGTTTGTTTGGTTTAGGTAATAAATTGTATTGAATCGCAGGTGCGATCAATTGCTAGAATGTGCTACAGGATGTTTGCTAAAACTTGGCCAGAACGGTCTCGTCGCTTGCTTTCCTCCTTCGATCCGGTGATTCAAAGGGTATATTTATTATGTTATCCACTGTGAGTTTTATACTGCTGCTGCTACTTTCAAATTATTGTATATTTTGTTTTATTTACAGATAATAAATGAAGAAGATGGTGGACTACATAGGCGACATGGCTCTCCATCCCTACGTGACAGGAGTTCACAACAGTCTTTTGCCCAGACCTCTGCCTCTTCCAACCTTTCTGGATACGGAACTTCTGCCTTAGTTGCAATGGATAGAAGTTCAACTATTTCGGCCGCAGCATCTCGTTCTTCTGGCCTGATTTGGCCGCAAACAAAGTCCCTTGGCAAAGATTCTGAGCGGCTAGAAAACGTGTTGCATTCAAGCAAGCAGAAGGTCACCGCAATTGAAACAATGCTTAGAGGTGTGGGTAATAAACAGAATTTATCAGCTCTTCGATCGAGTAGTTTGGATCTAGGTATTGTTTAGATATCTCTACTCAAGTTTTACTTATCTATTGGTAATGTTTTTTGTACATGAAGTCATTTAACAATGCACTGATAAGTGTTTGCCAATGACTAAAGATTTTACGAGTGGCTCAATTTTCCTTTTATTACCCACTAGTGCAGGAGTTGACCCTCCATCATCTCGTGATCCACCTTTTCCTGCGGCAATTCCAGCGTCTAGTCATCTTCCAAACTCTTCAATGGCTCAATCAACTGCTAATTCCAGTAAAGGTAGTAGTCGCAATGGTAGCAGGATTTTAGCAGATATAATTACTCGAATGCAAGTTTCAAAAGATTCCAGATTAGCATCCCAGAGTAGTAATCCGACTGAGTCTCTACCGACCTTTTCGGCATACTCTGCTAAGAGGGTACCAGAAAGAGGTTCTATCGAAGAAAACAATGGTGTCCGTGAGGCTAGGAGATCTATAAATTCTCACTCTGACAGGCAGTATCTGGATACACCATATAAAGATATAAAATTCAGGGATTCACACAATGGTTATGTTCCCAATTTTCAGAGGCCACTTTCACGGAAGAATGCTACTGGTCTTACTCCTTCAGGGAGGAGTAGTTTTGATGACAGCCATCTTTCATTAAGGGAGATGTCAAATTTAGCTGATGGTCCAGCATCGCTAGTTGATGCCTTGGCTGAAGGACTCAATCCAACTTCTGACTGGCGTGCTAGGGTGGGTGCTTTTACTTATCTTCGCTCTTTGCTTAAAGAAGGCCCAAAAGGTGTTCAAGAGGTGGTCCACAACTTTGAGAAGGTAATGAAGTTGTTTTTCCAGCATCTGGATGATCCCCACCATAAAGTCGCACAAGCAGCTCTCTCAACACTAGCAGACATAATACCATCTTGCCGGAAGCCCTTTGAAAGTTACATAGAAAGGATCCTACCTCATGTATTTTCAAGATTGATCGATCCAAAGGAGTTAGTTAGGCAACCTTGCTCAACCACTTTGGAAATTGTTAGTAAAACTTATAGTGTGGATTCCCTGTTACCTACCTTGCTCCGCTCCCTAGATGAGCAGCGATCACCAAAGGCCAGGTTGGCTGTTATTGAATTTGCGATCAGATCTTTTAACAAACATGCCATGAACTCTGAAATTTCTGGTAACAGCGGCATCCTGAAGTTGTGGCTTGCGAAATTGACACCATTTGTCCATGATAAAAATACTAAACTGAAGGAGGCAGCTATCACGTGTATTATATCTGTCTACTCCCATTATGATTCAATAGCTCTCCTTAATTACATTCTTAGTTTATCAGTTGAAGAACAAAATTCTTTGAGACGTGTCCTCAAACAATACACTCCTCGTATTGAGGTTGACCTAATGAATTATTTGCAAAACAAGAAAGAGCGACAGAGATTGAAGTCCTCTTATGATCCATACGATGTTACTGGAACATCTTCCGATGAAGGCTATGTTGGTGCATCGAAACAGAGTCATTTCTCTAGAAAATACTCTTCAGGTTCTGCTGACGGTGATGGTTTAAGGAGGTGGAGTGCCAGCCAAGAAGTGACCCGGAACTCTAGTGATTTTGGCCAATCTGTTGCTGGTGAAGCTGAGGAGAAGTATCAGAACTTTGTGACCAGTTCTAATTCTGATTTCTTGAGTGTAGAGAATCTTGGTCGTGCAGTCAATTCCATGAGTCGGAGTATGCCATCCCAGACTGATTGTTTGGAAACTATTGTAAACTCCAGAAGTTTGTCCCCTCCAAGTGTGGAGATTGGTGGTCTTATAAGCTCCGTGTTTCCTGGGGAGATACATGATAATGAAGCTTTACATGAGCAGGGCCTCTGGAGCGATAAGCTTACATCTACAACGGTCAACTTGGTAACGGAATCTGGACCTAGCATTCCTAAACTTCTTCACCAGGTAACTTCTGTTACATTTTAGCTTTCATTTATCACAAGAATTATTTTTTAAGTCATACAACAAATGTTCTCAATTAAACACTACGTGTCTCAAAAAATAGATATTACGAGCTTCACTCATGCATGTCTCTATATTTGATGTAGATAAATTTTGACGAGGTGGCCGGAAGTAAGCATGA
Source organism: Limnanthes douglasii subsp. nivea (assembly GCA_036936605.1). Classification (NCBI taxonomy): domain Eukaryota; kingdom Viridiplantae; phylum Streptophyta; class Magnoliopsida; order Brassicales; family Limnanthaceae; genus Limnanthes; species Limnanthes douglasii. The sequence continues at coordinate 185,559,004 of JAUPFV010000002.1, forward strand.
TGCTCTTCAGCAATTAATTGGTGCATCTATGGCTAATGATCCTTTATTATGGGACAAGGTAATTTATTCTTTTCCTTCTGTTATCCACTCTATTGGGATATCTATGCATGTTGTTATAGATGATTGAATGGTGCACATTGTCCTCGTTCCAGCAGAAGTTATCTTTGCACACTGTGCTATTTTATTATGTTTCTTCTATTGACACTCATATCATGAATGATTCTCGGCTGTGGTCTAAGTCGTTCATTATGTGGTGCAGCTAAGATCATATCCACCTTCCTATTAGAAATCAAGGGTGCAGTTAGGTTGAGGACTTTTTTATTTTTTATTTTTTAAGTATGAAAATAGTCTAGAATCTGGTGGTAACATCAATATCTTATGCGATTTTAGTGGATTTGATCAATTTTTGAAAAACCCTGCGGCGCTGCCTCTATCAAATTATATGCGGCAGCCACCTCTTTTATGTAAGGGGCACTCCTCTAGGCAAAGGTCTCACATTTAGGTTTTTTACTTTATCTTAAATAAAAGGGGGTTATGATTGTAAATATAGCAAAACTAAAGAATATCCGAGTCTTGAAGAAAAAAGAAGAAATATAGATTATAGTGTTTGTTAATTTTATCTTACTTTTATTCTCTCTTATTCTTCCATTTCCATCCTATAATTATATCACTGTTACTGTTGGTGACCTTCTAGGATGTGGGTCCATGGATTCCTGTCTGCTATCTTGTTTTTTTCTCCCTAGCCATGCAGGCTCACTGGCTACTGTGTCTGGCTGCGATAGGTTTTCTTTCCAGTAATTCTCTGGCTGTCCTTATCAAGCTGTACGCAATCATTTTTGCTATTTAAGCCTGTTAATATAAATTATAACAAAGTTTAGTCATCCAGCCCTATTTATTTGTAATATTTATCGCTCACATTTCCTCAAGTTGGTGGCAGTTTAACTGCCCCATTAGGCCAGCTTAGAATCTTCGAACTTTAGTTTTAATGTGGTAGTGTAACATTACTAATGTGATTTTCATCTTATTATGCAGTACTTCAATCAGATATTAACAGTTGTTCTCGAAGTGATGGATGATACTGATCCGTTAACTCGGGAACTTGCTCTTTCATTAATTATTGAGATACAAAAGAACCAGGTTTGTGACTTATTTGAATTGAATGCTCTCGTCTTTTTCTTCTTCTCTGTTTGATTTTAATAATTGAGTTGTTTTTCACGATTCAATGCTTCTAGAAATATGGTATGGAAGATTCAGTTGAGGTAGTGACCGAGAAGCTGCTTCATGCCACAAGTGATGTTGTCCCCAAAGTAATTTTCTAAGGCTGAACAATTTTCTCTGCTAACTTATATACTCCATTAGTCATTTCATCATCTTAAGGGATCTTCTTGCTTCTTTTAGGTTTCTAATGAGGCTGACCGTTGCTTGTCAATCATGTTGAGTCAGTATAATCCACTCAGATGTTTAAGTGTATGTTTCACAAGGTTTACGTGTTACTGTGTTTTATTGTTCCAGTGGATATATACGTTTAAAGTTGATGATACTGTGAATAACTGCAGGCCATTGTTCCTTTACTGGTCACTGAAGATGAAAGAGTTCTCGTAACTTGCATAAATTGCCTGACAAAGGTATTTGTCCAAATCGTTAATTATGTTCTAAATAGTGTTGCATGAACCCAAACACCACAGATTCCTACAACAACGAAATATATCTTCCAATTCCATCGGAATCCCTCACATCATATGGAAGAGGTGCTAACACTTTGTTTGCATTGTTTAGCTTGTAAATAGGCTTTCAAAAGAGGAACTATTGGCCCAGTTGCCTTCATTTTTGCCTGCTCTTTTTGAAGCTTTTGGAAACCAAAGTGCAGATATTCGCAAGGTAACCTCTCTGTTCAACTTATTTCGACATTTGTTTCATGTTGTGCAGTTAAACATTAGTTTCTGTGTATTTTGTGATTATTAATTGTGGGCGGGCGATGCAGACTGTTGTTTTCTGTTTGGTGGATATCTATATCATGCTGGGTAAAGCATTTTTGCCGTATCTGGAGGGGCTTAACAGCATGCAGTTGCGATTGGTTACCATTTATGCTAATCGGATCTCACAGGCCAGGACAGGGACTCCATTAGACCCTAATAATGGTTAGCCTGTTCCTTTTAACAACATTCGGTTATGGGCTTCGGCTATTCATTTTGTAAATGGTGCAAGCTTTATATATCTATTAGCCATTTGTTTCACGCTTCTTAAACCAAAAAAAGGAAAACGATTTCACTATTGTTTTGATGTATGTAATTGTGAAGCACTATTATTTTTGAGAATTCATTCTGATGTTGAGAGTTCTGCGACCAAGCATTTTCTTACTCTTATACTTTAGTGCTATTCTGTCTGTATGCCCAAGTATCTAGATGTTACTTATGAAGGGATTACTTATAATTCAGCTTGGAATTTTTAGACAAGCACGAACTTTAAGAGTCTGTGATTTGTTATAAGAAAACGTTAGAGAATCCAGAAGATTAAAACAATAACCTAGTATAACCCAGGAACTGGTTGGTAACAGGAAGTGTTTCAATTGAGATTTTTTTATTATTTGCTTTTCCTGAAGATTTCCTTACTGTTCTTGTTTCAATATGATATAAGAGGAGACTAAAGGTGCCGATTTGGCAGATGATTTTTGGATGTTACCTGGAGTGGTATATAGTATCATTTGAGTGAAAACATGGTTGAATAGTTAGAGTTCGGTTTGAATTTGATTAGCTAAAGTTTGATTATGTTTATGAGTTTTCGAATTTAAACTTGAGTTCAGTTTGATTGCTGATTAATAATATTTTATTCGTTATATATATATATATACACGTATCATATGAATGGTTGGATTTTGTATTAAAACGAACAATTTGATATATTTTCATCAACAATCATTCTGAATAGGTTGGATACATAATCTTTTATTTCTAAATAAAACCCATTTTAATTTTAAATAAGGAATATATATTAGTGGTATTGAATGTTGATAATTTTGGATCCTTAAATCAAAACATTAAGGTGAATTTAAAGTTGAAAGTGAATTTAGATGAGAGCATAGGCTTTAAATAAAGAGCATGAATTTGGAGTTGAATGAGCTGAATTGTAAATTAGAGTAAAGATACGTAGTTTTGCTGTTGATTGTGATTTTATTGTTACGTAGTTTTACGGTTGATTGTGAGATATTTATTTATAAGTTTTGCAAAAATTTAAGAATAATAATTTTATAGTATTATTGTAAGATATTTGTATGTATGGATAAGCAATGGGCTGATAATTTTGGGTTGATGCTGTTAATATTCCCTATGATATGATGGTAGCAAATGTATAAAAGATGTTCCCCAATGATGAGAGAAGCTAAAATACTTGGTTATTTATCGTGCTTAAAAAATATTATTTCACAAGAGGATCATTGTTCTATTTATTACTGATGCTTCAGTTATCTGTGATGAAATGACTATTTAAGTCGTCAAAAGAATTAAAAGGTTTAAAAGGGGTGGATGATCATCTTCTAAAGCTTGGTGTAAATTTTATTGGTAAATATGTCTTTGTCGGGATTAATTTGTTTATTAATAAAAAATATGATTTAATTTTATGTTCTAAACTCAACGAAGACGAGACAGTTAAGTCAAGTCTGTTTCAAAATTGGTTTTTATTGATGATGATTTTTCTATTTTAGTTTCTTTCCGGTAATGGAACTATTATTGAAGTTTTCAAAAGATGACAAAAAGTGACAGAGGGGGGCTTGCTAGGTCGAGTACTATTTTGTTCAGTAAAAATGCTGACATGAGGTTAATTAGAAGAAAGATGTTCACATACTTTCCCAATATGTCGTTGACATTTCTGATAAGAGAGCAATTCACCGATCTTAATAGAAAATGAGTCAATTGTAAATAGAAGGAAATGAATATGCCAATTATTGTATTTATTATTTATTAGAGGGTAATTTGTAAACAAAGTATTTTATAAAGGGCTAAAGGAGAAATAAAACAATACCACCAAGGACACAAATGGGTCCACCCTTCCCCACTATAAAAGGGAGCCCATTATTCTTGGTAGGTGGGATAATTGAATACTAATATTCTCTTTCTACTTTCTCTCTCTAGAATATTAAGCCTTAGTCACATTATATCCAAGATCCAACATTATTCTCTTTTGTCATTTATTCTCTCATCAACTTCAAAAATGACACTTGTTGTTTTGGTTCTCTTTGACCATTCTTCCTTTTTAATTGAGGTTGTTCTCCGATTGGTATCCAATGGTTATGTTACTTCTAGTAGTAACTTGTTTTCGAGTGTTCTTTGCCATTCAGGTTCTTATTCAAGTGAAGCCGCTACTTCATTTTTTTTAATGATTAATCAAATTCTTGAGGTTGTTACCGATGTTGGTACTTTGGTAAGCTAGAAGTCTTTACCCGTTCACCACCTGAATCTTTGACTTCGAGGTAATGCTTTTTCCTTATGTTTTTATGTTTATTATTTTTATCTTTTAGACTTATTATTTACTTTTTGTTTGAATCTCATTATTAATGGCTTGGATATGTATCACCAAACCCAAGTGAACCTTTCAGATCATTTACCAGATCGTCAGGCCCTTCTCCATGGTGCTTCCGATTATATAGACGAATGCTTGGTTTGAAGGTTGGTCTTGAATTTAGTGTTGAGAGGGAAAAGTAGTTGCAAGCAATGTTTAATGATAACCAAGAGAACTCACCACCCATTCTTTAATTCTGTTTATGAGAAAGTATCAAAAACTTTAGAAGCCAAGAGAAAAAAAACCTAGAATTTCATCATTTCCAGACAAAAAGAAACCTCACTTTGGAACATATGACTACTTCTGCATAATTGAAAGGGGCAGGTGAATACAGATCAGCTAGAATAATAAGCAACGCTAATTGATTTTACAGAGAGATGATATATTACGGTAACTTTGATTTAAATCAGAATCCTTATGCCATATCAAATTCATCTCTTCTAGAAGAAATTCAATCGTAAAAAACTCAAACACCAAACACGCATCGAATTTCACTATCTCTAACTAGATCATCACCTCGAATCCCTTTTGCAAATTTAACTCCTCGAATCAACCTCAAAGTAACCCAAACCACATATATTTCAAAGAGATCAGAAGAAACTCCTTCTCCACTTAGCTTTGAATTCCCTCGAAAACTGCACAAGGAAACCATTCTAGTTCATTCAAAAGTTCTTCCTCAAACCCTTATAAGAAAAATCTTCATTGCTATGGGACAAGAAGCTAACCATACTTCGAATCCTACATCCTCTTCTCCTTTCTTGAAGTCAGTTGTTGAGACAACTACAACGTCTCAACAAAATCCTTTAAGCACTGCTAATAGAGAATCAACCTAGAATCCTAACCCACCTCAACTTGTAGATGAGGCATCCGAGGAGGAAGCTAACTCTGAAGCTATCCAATCGATCACTGAAGCTGATACAGAGGATGATGGTTCAAAAGAAACTGATAATGAAATGGTTAAGGGTGTTGCAAAGACAAAATACCCTTGTAGAAGGAAAAAGAAAGCTCATGTTAAAATATCCGAAGAACTAGCTGCTTCAATAGGTGAGAACCTGAAACCACTCAATCCAGATTATATATTGGCACTAAAAAATGTGCCATATATTTATTATCCAGATTCTCGGGCTGCCTCCTTAAAAAAGCAAAAGGGAATGCCAAATAACATTGTGCTTCAACTTCCGAAAGAAGGAGAGACTCTACTTTACCGTGGAAAGGATGAGCTGGTGGTGTATCCAGAGATTATAAACTGGGTCTTCAGTTTCTGTTAGACCCAATGATTGTAGAAGATTTTGAGCTCCTCGATATCTGTCTTACGCAAGCCACTCCCAATCAATGGTGCACCCTTCTATCAATTATCATGGCTTTCAGGCTTGTCCAAATTCCTCTTTCCATCCGAGATTTCATTGCCGTAACCAAAATTTCGAAGGATCCTGTCCCACCCTTCTACTATCTCAAACTTGACGATGATCTCAAGATAGTCGATGACCTACTCAAGGCTGACAGTTTTGGATGCAAAAATTTTTCTTCACCTCGTCTGAAGGAGTAACAACTTTTTGTTGTTATTTAATTATCTTGTTTTAATCTTTGACTTATTTTTTTAATGTATCCCAGAAATTCCGAGGCGGTATAAGATTTGCCAAAAATATACTAAGGAAATTTTTGCCAAGTTAGAAACATGGGCGGAAAAAGAGTGGGGCAATGGGTTCTACTCAGCTTTCTTGCCCATTAATTTTATCAACAACCACTTGTGGCGAATCACACTGGGTGCTAACTTCTCAAAAGGTCCGACAGAGCCTCCAAACCCGATTCTGGCTCTGAAGAGACTAGTGGCGCCTGATGGTAAGGTGCTTCTTCCAGTTCAGAATAGGTGAGAGAGCCATCTTCCCCAAAACAATAAAGGGAAAAATAATGAAAAAACATCTAGCACATCCGGTGCTAGCCCTTCAAAGGTTCCGACGACGCAACCAAAAGAAAAGAGGAAGACAACATAAAAAGTCATTCTCAATATTGAAGAAGAGAAGGAGGTTGAGCCTTCCCAAAAAGAAAGAAGACTGATGCTTCAAAGAAAACGAAGAGCACATCCAAGACACCACCATAAAAAATGGCAAAAAAGAAAACTGAACATACTCCACAGAAAGTGCTGCCTTCCGAAACTGACGAATTCATTGTGGTGGAGGATCAACAAAGATAAACTGGAGCAAATAATGATCAAGGAGACAAAAAAGAGATATTGCAGTAGATATTAACCGAGGAGATGATCACTTTGATCATAATATCTTCATCAACATCGATCTATCTCAAGAGCTTGATAGAGAAGAATATTTATACGTCCAAGGGATTCCGTTGCAGCTACAACACTATGGTGAAATATCTGCTCCTGTTCTTCCCAAGGTAACTGAATCAGAGATTTGTTTCCCACCGTCTACCTCCGCACTCATGCCCTACACCAAACCGGTATTCATATCTGTTGAAGAGCCATCCGAAGACGTTGAATTTTCTCTCAAACCATTTACCGACCTTGGTGCTGCAGCACAAAAGTTATGCCACGAATTTGAATCTTCCCGAAGCCACTTAGAGAATATGACGAAGGAAATGGTTCGTCAAAAGAAAATTGTTGCTGGTGAAAATAGAATGCGGGAAATCTTCGGTGATACCGTGGAGAAGCAATTTCACGGGTTTCAATCTTCTAGATCAGAATTCCTCAGATGAATCATTTATCTCAAAAATAATCTCAGATCTGTGCACAAAGAAGAGACAGAAGAGCTTAACACTTCTCACAAAAATGAGATAGAAGAGCTCAAGTCTAAACATGCTCAAGAGTTATCTAAGGAGAAACAACTCTACTCATCAACAACCACTAAACAAGAGTGAAGATGAAAAAAATAATTTGACAAAGAACATGGATGCTCTTAAGACTCAGTTCGGAGAAGAGAAAAAACTCGCTGTGGCTGCTGTTGAAAACGAATGTGGGAAGGACATGTTAGCGACCATTAAAAATTCTGAAGAACAAAAGACTGTTAACCTTTTTCGTGAAATTCATGCCTCATTTCCAAAGTTTGTCCTTTCAAATTTATGGGAGCTGATTGCCATTGAAAATCTCCCTAGCGAAGCTTTTGATCGTGTACCTATTTTCTCATCCAAAGAGGTGGAATCAGAGGAAAGTGCTTATGACTAAGGGGAATATACTGAAGAAAACTTCGATGATAACTAACTTTTTTTTTTGTATATGTCATCCAACTGTTGTAGCATGACTTGATTTTGGTGAATGCTATTTTACTTAGCATTAATTTTAATTGTGTGTGTCACCGGATTAATACAATAGTATCTTCTTTCTCTTAATACTTTCATTATTTTTATATTTATAATTTTATAAACAAAGCACATTTACCTCGAAATATTATGTTTATTATAATGAAACTTCGCACTTCATATGTGTAGGTAAAAAAATGTTAACACCTCTAACACAAATAATGCATTTAGAGAACGTAGCACTTCGAATATTATAGTGCGTTTAAAAAATGTAGCACTTCAGGTATTATAATGCGTTTAAAGAACGTAGCACTCACGGTATTATAGCGCGTTTAAAGAACGTAACACTTCGAATAAGGTTGTTTCTTCGAAAAGTGTATACAACACTTCGGAATAGTTACTCTTGGTCAACTTCAAAGATGACCAGTCTTTGACTAGTTATCAAAATAATCAAAATAAGTATACTTAAACAACCATTTCCAAAAAAGAGTTTTATTGATAATATCGAATACTTACATAGCAGCTCATTAAAACCTCTTTGGGCCAACAAGGTAGGAAAAATGTGCCAATTATTCAAAAGTTTGTAAAAGAAAAAATTTCTCCCAATATAATTTTAGATGATGTATATTCCAAAGATGTTGGAGCATCCCCCCTGCTCATCACAAAGACGATAAGAATCCATCTTTATTCTTTCCATAACCATATAAAGACCCTCCCTATTCGGTACCATCTTTCCGAGGCGGTTCTCATTAGTACGGAGGAATACCTTTCTTAGAACTTTATCACCAACTTTGAAATACCTTATTTTTACCTTAGAATTATATCTACTCCTTATAAGAATTTGATAATAAATCATATTTAGATAAGCTCTATTTCTTTTTTCCTCAACCAGGTCCAGATCTGCTCTTTTTGCTTCTTCATTCAGGTCTTCGTGATACTGAAGTACTTTATAAGAAGGTAATGTAGGTTCTATAAGACTAATAGCATCCATTCCATACACCAAGGCAAAATGAGTTTCTTTAGTGGCCTCTCTCGGAGTTGTTCGATAAGCCCATAAAACCTCTTGCAAAAAATTAGGCCATTTTCCTGTAGCCCCTGTCAAATTCTTCTTTAAACCTTCTAAAATAGATATATGTGTCACCTACACCTGACCATTTACTTAGGGATGAAAATGTGTACAAAAACATTGTGTAATTCCCCTCCAAGCGTAAAAAGAAGCCATTTCTCTATTAGTAAATTGAGGACGATTATCGGTGGTAATTTTTCGAGGTACCCCAAAGCGGCAACAAATATTGTTCGCAATGAATTTAATAACATCCTTGGCTTTTGTTCCAGACAATGGTTCAGCCTCTGCCCACTTGGAAAAATAATACACCGCCACAATAATCTTCTGGCGTCCTCCAGAAGCCATGGACAATGGTCGTACTAAGTCTATTCTCCATCTGTCAAAAGGGATGGGTTCAGTAATGGGCATGAGTGGAATTGCAGGTTTTTAAAAATAATTGATGAATCATTGACACGTACCACATTATCGAACTAAACTCTTAGCATCGTTCATAATTGAAGGCCAATAATAACCTGCCAATATAACTCAACGTGTCAATTCCTCTAACCCACAATGTGCTGAACCCTCACCATCATGAAATTCTGACAGAATCTCTTGAGACTTCATCTTATTCAAGCAACGCAATAACTACATACTCAACGGTTTTTTGTATAAAACCCCATCTAACACAACATATCCATGAGCTTTATACTTCAACTTCTTAGCCAATTTCACATCTTGAGGCAGTGTTCCTCTTGACAAGAAATTCAGGATATGAGTTCTCCAGTCACATCGAATTACGTCTGGTATGACAAAAAATCTTTTGCATATTTATATTTCTCTGATTGGGGTAGAATCGAAGGACTCTCGTGTAATAAAATCTAAATATATTCTTATGTATGTTAGAAACGGTTGCCAAAGAATTAGCAACTGTGTTGTCCCCTCGGCTAATATGCTCTACAGTAACATGGTCAAGAGTCAAGTTTCGAAGCTCTCGATAAACATATTTTTTTTAGCTTCGGAAACGGCGACCATCTGATTTTCTACTTATTGGGAATCTGTTTCTAAACGAACTGAAGTTGCCCCGTAAATGCTCGCAAGCCTTAAACCAGCCAATGCAGTTTCATATTCAACTTCATTATTCGATGCATGAAACCGAATTTAATGGCTTGAAACATTACCTCCCCAGATTGAGCAATTAGTTGAACTCTCGCATTGCATCCTACAATTCTGGAACCTCCATCAGTTCGAACTACCCACATCGAATTCCTTGGCAAGACCTCATTGTCTATCTTTTCATTTGATCTACTTGAATGGAACTCAATAAGAAAATAAGCTAAGGTTTGGGCCTTGGTAGCCGTTCGAGGAGCGAAAATAATATCAAAATCTCCCAGCTATATTGACCATTTGGTCATCCTTCCAGAAATGTCAGGGCACTGCAAAGCATTTTTTAATGAGAACAAAGTTCGAACCAAAATAGTGTAAGCTTGAAAATAAAGGCGCATCTTCCTGGCTGCCACTACTAGAGCCAATGCCAGATTTTCGAGCTTCAAATATCGTTTTCTCTGCTGCCACCAAACTCTTACTGACATAATACACTGGCTTCAAAATTGTTGAATCTTCACTAACCAACACAAAACTTACTGCAAAATCCGACACTGTAATATACAAAAAAAGTTGTTATCTAATTTGAGGTTTGAACTCAATAAGAAAATAAGCTAAGGTTTGGGCCTTGGTAGCCGTTCGAGGAGCGAAAATAATATCAAAATCTCCCAGCTATATTGACCATTTGGTCATCCTTCCAGAAATGTCAGGGCACTGCAAAGCATTTTTAATGAGAACGAAGTTCGAACCAAAACAGTGTAAGCTTGAAAATAAAGGCGCATCTTCCTGGCTGCCACTACTAGAGCCAGTGCCAGATTTTCGAGCTTCAAATATCGTTTTCTCTGCTGCCACCAAACTCTTACTGACATAATACACTGGCTTCAAAATTGTTGAATCTTCACTAACCAACACAAAACTTACTGCGAAATCCGACACTGTAATATACAAAAAAAAGTTGCTATCTAATTTGAGCTTTGGACAATATTTATGGTGATGACTATAATTCCTTAATACTTGAAAATGATGCTTCATATTCAGAGGTCCACTCAAATTCATTTGGTATTCGTAATACTTAGAAAGAATGGAAATATTTATCAGAAAATCTAGAAATGAATCTGCTAAGAGCAGCTAACCTTCATGTTAAAACATGCACTTCTTTAATAGTTCGAGGTGATGTCATTGATACCAAAGCCTTTAGATGCTCTAGATCTAGGGATGGCAATGGGCCGTTTGCGGGCCTGGTTCGGGCTGGCCCGCTTGAGCCCGTTTTTTTTTACTCTTGAGCCCGAACCCGGCCCGACCCGCTCCCGGGCTCATATTTTTAAACCCGAGTCCGTCCGCTAATGTCCGCCGGTCAACCCGGCCCGACCCGCAGACATTAATTTTAATATTTTATAAATATTTTATAATTAATTTTAAATATATTAATTTATTTTTTAAAAATATTATCTTTATTATATATAGAAATATTATTTATATATATATTTTATGATTTTTGGGCCGGAACGAGCAGGACAAATTTGAAACCCGAACCCGGCCCGGCCCGGTTGCGGGTTACATTCTATGAACCCGAACCCGGCCCGTTCTAAGTTCGGGCCGAACAAAACCCGGCCGGGCCGGATCATACCAGACACCACCCGAATTGCCACCCCTATCTGGATCAGCTTCTATCCTTTTTCACTAATGACATATCCCAAGAATTTTCTTGATCGAAGCTTCAACATGATATCTCTTAAATTAAAAACAAAATCTCCTCTAAATTGTCCATATGCGCATCAGCTGCTATACTCTGACCAACATGTCATCAATATACACCTCCATGTTTCTTCCGATTTGAGAAGCGAAGGCTTTATTCATTAACCTCTGATATGTTGCTTCATCATTTTTTAATCCAAAGGGCATAACCCTATAACAATGCAAGCCTCAGTTCGTGATGAAGGTGGTACTCTTTTGATCCTTTGGATTCATTTGAATTTGATTATACCCTGCAATGGCATCCATAAAAGAGAAAACTTTATTTCCAGAATTTGAATCAATCAATTAGTCTATTCGAGGAACCAAAAAAGGATCTTTAGGACAAGCTCGATTTAGACCTATGAAGTCGACGAACATCCTCTATTTCCAATTCTTTGTTTTAACCACCACCGGGTTTGCTGTCCATAAGGGATATTATGACTCCCTTATATCTTCAACCCTTGACAAACGATCCACCTCAGCAACAATAGCCTCTACTTTCTTAAAAGAGAAAACACATTTTTTTTGTATAACAAGTTTAATCTTCGAATTAATTGCTAGGCTATGACATATCCCCTCGAATGAAAATTCTACCACATCCTCTGTTTTTCAAGTGAAAAGATCCAAATTGTGAAACAATAACTGTAACAACTGCTGACGTAAAGCTGTGGTCAATAAGGTTCCTATTCGAATTATTTTTCTATCAGGAAAAATATATTCTTCTATACTTTCACTTACTATTAAAAAACCCGAGGTTTATCTCGAATCATCAACCCCTTCCTCAACATCCGATGTCGACCTCCCTGATTGCTATTCAGCCATTCTATCACCACTACTTGACCTTTGAATTCGAACAGTTGTGGCATAGTATCTCTGGAAACTTTTTGATCACTTTGGACGACCCCCACACAATCTCCGATAACATACTTCAAACACTGATGGACTGTGGATACAATTGCATACATCCTCGAAAGCCAAGATCTCCCAAAAATGGAATTATAGCTGATCAGACAATCCACCACCATGAATAAAACTAACTTTCGTTCTAAAAAGTCCCTTTCCTAAACACACCTCCCCTTCAAATTCCCCAATTACCTCAACTGTCACTCATGTGAATCCAATTAAAATACTGCCTGATTGGGAAATCCGAGGTGGATTATGCATTCTACCATATGTTGATTTGAAAAGAACATTTCCAGAGCTCCCTTTATCTATTAACACGCGTCAAATTTCAACACCAACTATCTCTGCTCCAATAACCACTGCATCTTCATGAGGACTTGGAGTGCTTCTCAAATTATCTTCATTAAAAAGAATAAAATGTACATTTATCTTACCATACAAATGAGTAGACATCCCTCCTTCTATCTGAGTATCTAAGCTCACTAAATGCCTCTTTCTATAACTATTAGTATTAACAGTCATAGTGTCTCGTCCAAAGATTGCCAACGACTCCAAGTACTCACATAAACCCCAAACTCGACCTTGTTTGACTGGCTCATCCACTCCCATCAGAATCAATCGATCCAGATATGTATCTAAATTTTCCGATGCAACATCGAACTCATCAATCTTAGAATCCCGAATCATTAGATTTTCTACTTGTGAATTTGGATTTGTCAGAGCTTTTGATACATTGCTCTGCCCTTTAACATAGGCTAAAAACTTACCATTTTCAACCAGAGTTTGCACTTCCTTATTTAAAGAAATATAGTCTGCTGTATCATGTCCTATGTCGTTGTGATATTTACAAAACTTGTTATTACGCTCTTCCCTTGGTCTATTTATCGAAGCAGGTTTTTTGAATCTCACATACCCTTATCCGTTTTGTAATTATCGTTACATTTTTAATCAAATCAGCATAGTACTCTGGCCTTATCCATTGATTTGGCCTTGGTCTCTGATATTGATACCCGATAGCTTGAGAAAGATATCCTCCAGTTTGAGGAGGAATTTTTTTATTGTTCCTCGGACGAGATGGTTGGGCTGAGTTCAAAGAATGCCCTTGGTTACTTGGTACCTGCCCTGAACTCTTTTGACTAGACCCAACTACTCCTTGAACTCTAATAGAATCTTCCACTTTAATTTGATCTTCCACATGATCCATCAACGCTCCAAAAGTCAAAGCTCTTCGTTTTGTTGTTTCATTCGCTAAATCACATGGTAACAATCCTTGTCGAAATGCTCCCATTGCTACCAAATCCTCACAATTATCCAAACCAGCTTTGAATAACACAAATCGCTTAGTGTAGTCCTTCAGATTTTCTCCCACTGCTTCTTTACATTGTATTATTGTGTCTCTGTTTTCCCGCATCTCTTTACTTCCCGCAAATTATCTTTAAAAAGTTGTACAAAAATATCTGAAATTGGAAATGGATCCCTTCAGAATCCTATTGTACCACTTCAAAGTTGTTCCTTTGAACGTTTGAAAGAAGGCTCTACACACTAACCTATCATCCTTCTCAAAATTCATCATGTAATTTTTAAACTGTTTGATGTGGTCATCATGATCTTGCATCCCATCGAACTTTTCAACCTTTGAGATATCAAACTGTTTCAGAAGAGTGAAGGACCTTCTCTCAGCTGTAAGAGGAGAATTTCTCTAGTCGAATCCTCACACATACTTGATGAGTCCAGATTTTCTTACCACTCACTGTAGAAACAGGAGAGGGGCATTTCAGACAAAAACCACCCACTGAACCATCAGAATAGGACTAAAGTATTAAAAACTAATCACTTTATGACTAAGCTAATTACGAACCTACTTAATAAACTAATGGGCTCTTGAATTTGACCCAGTTTCATGAGTTTGACCCGTAAACCCATAAGTCCCATAATTAAGGGTATAAATACCCAACCACTTTCATTTATGAGGGTAATGAACATTTAATACAACCAGGAAGCTCAAATCTCTCACTACAAACTACCCAAACATTAAATACCCTTGAAACATTACAAAACTCCTGACGAAATTACCCTTAGACCGAAATTATCCACACCAATAATGATTATAATTTCCAGTTCCCATAACAGCATAAGAGTTTCGATCATCTATCCTTGTATACTGATTCGATATGTTCCCTTCACACCATAATGCTTCCGTCATACAACGTGGTAGATTCTCATTTCTTGTCTTATAGTCTTTTTGCAATTTTCGAGGCTGGAATTTTTCCTCTTTCGAAGAACCCCGATATCTCTTGCCCTCAGATCCTGAACTATTTAACTCACTGTCACTGGACGTAACATATCTTTGCTTATATTTTTTATATTTTCGCAAAGTATAATGCTCTTTGTTAGATTCAAAGTATGTCTTCTTCTGTTCACTTTGAACCTCCCACTAAGGTCGGCAATTTGGTGTGGATTAATTTCGATCTTAGAGAGAGAAGTTGAGAAGTAAAGTTTAGAGAAAGAAAAGAAGAGTTGCCAACAGTTTAACCAAAAGAATCAGAATCCTTTATTAAGTTTAGCTCTGGCCTTTATATAGAGACACCAAGACTTAAGCGTAATGAAATCAGTTATTAAATAAGTATAATTGCACATGAGCCCTTTATCTTTACATAAAGTCCCAAATATCTCCCACAGCTTCGTAACTTATTATTCAAAGTTTTGTTTATTACATTTTGATCCTTAACAATATATTTCCTTATCGATTTGCATTACTAAGAAGTTATAATATTTTTGCAGTCTGTATGAATATGGTATAGTTTCATATGCTCTATATTTCATGGGAGTCTAACTTAGTTTCCGCTTATGTTCAATAACATATAAGTTCCTAGCTTTATTTTTTACTTCGACCGTAAAAAGTCATTCCCATATAAGGTATGTTATTCTTGCGTATGTTATAATACTATTCTTAGTGTTTTGTCTCTTGTTTTGAAATTCATAAACCGAACTTTAGAATTATATTTATTCCTCATTAGTGCGTTGTAATATTCTGAATGATGGTGAGCTTTTATCTTTTTTTATTTACTTATTATATGTAAATATTTATAATATAGATATTGAGTGATCCTTATAATTATCGAAAGCCAATATTTTTTTAAAATTTAATTTTGTTTATTATAATAATTAGTTAAATATATCTAATTTTTTTATTAATTTTATAACTAATTATATTTTTTAATCTTTTTTGAGTATTAATAAAATATTTTAACATTTTCTTTCAAGTGGATAGATGTCATGGCCGTCTAATTTGAATAAATATTTTGAAAAAATCAACTTGAAATTGTTTCGATATTGATCAACCAATTGATTTTCACATTGAATGTTAGACAACACATTCTTTTCATTAATTTTTTTTTCAATAAACAATTTATCTACCTTCACATGATATGTATGATCATGTCATAGCTGTCTAATTTGAATGAATATTTTTTAAAAATTCAACATGAAATTATTTTGATAAATATATCAACCGATTGATTTTCATACTGAATGTTAAACATCTTTTTTTTTCATCCAATTTATTTTTAATAATTTTTTATCTACCTTCATATGATACGTATGATCATGTCGTACCAGATTATGAGCAATATTAAATATTTCTTTATTGTCATAATAAAACCAAATTAGTTGCATAGGAAGATAATATAAATATATCAAGATACTGTTTTATCATAACATTTCACATATTTCAAGTGTCATACCCTAAAATTTAGCATATGTGCTGGAACATGTAACAACATTTTATTTATTGTTTCTTTATATGATGAGATTACTACCTACAAAAATGAAATATTCCCAAGTAGATATTTAAAATAATATATTTCTCCAACCTAGTTAACAGCACTATTACGTCCACACTTTGACAATTTATATATTTTGTGAAAATGTACAATTTCGAAGAGCGACCTTCAAATACCTTAAATGCACATAATTATATTTATATGTTACTATCCAAAATTATACATATATTGGATAAGAATACTAAATGCATATGCATGATTTGGCTTAATATGGGCTAAATACAATAATTTTCTAACGAGCCTTTGTTGTCTTCTTTTATCAATAAACACCTAAGTAGTCTCAACATAAGACTTCTATCCTTCTTTTACTTGTGTATCGGTTGGTTTACATGTTGACATACCAATTTTCTATAATAAATATAAAACATACTTTCTTTGAGATAACAAAATTATTTTATCAGATTGAGACACTTCAATCACAACAAATTATTTAAAATATTAAAGTATTTCATTTTGAATTCTTATGATAAGTAACTTTGTAGATAATTTACTATTCAGGGTTATTTGTTGTAACCACTGTGTTAGCAACATAGACAATAAGGGCTGTCATACTACCATGTTATTTTAAAGAATAAAGTATGGCTTGAATTATTATGATGGTAACCAAAAATATTATAGACTTCGTGAACCTTCCAAACTATGCTCGCAAATAATGTTTTATTACATATAATGTCAATTGAAGTTGCACTCTGTTTTAGTATTGATTTCTAGTATAATGCCCCCTGATGGTAATTTCTGTAAGCATTTTTAGAAAACTCATCATGCACCCGTGATGGTAATTTCATGTAAACATTTTTAGAAAAGTCACCATACAGAAATACGTTTATACATCAAATTACTACTATAAGGATACGATTTATCTGACTCATAAATCAAAGTTGTAAAATATTGGGCCATTCTTTACAATCTAATATAAATCTAACAAACATGTAACATAAAAGGTGTTTTATGTAATAAAAAGTAAATATGTTTTAATTTAGTAAGTTGATGGGGTGAATTATCTAGAAATTGACTAACTGTGTAGGCCCAAAAGCACACCACCATTACTATATAAGGGAATATACATTTTCTTGAAAATGAAGAACAATTATTATTTAAATATTATATTTGGTAGTTTCTCTCTACAGAACTCTCGTCTTAATCTCTCTCTAAACTTTTGTATGACCCTCAAAGTATTCAAGACCCCTTTATCTTTTGAATATTTCAGGAGTCATCAATGGTGGCCACAGTGAAAACGTATACTGGTACCATATATAATATCCAAAACCCTTAAGACAATAAGCTCGGCTTTGGATTTTTATGAGAAATGAACACTGAGAAGCAGACAGATCCTTCGGTGATTATAAAAGGAATGGTAACTGGAGAACGCTTCATTCAGTTGGTAAAAGATTTTCAAACATAACAACAACAAATCGAAGAGCAACAAAATTAATTGGACCTAGAGAGACATCAATATCAATTGTTAAATGAAATTGATGCACTAAACGCTTAAAAATAAAAATGGTTACACATTCAAGAAAGGTTCGATCAGAAATTCGAAAATACAGAAATAGAGAAATTTCTTCTGAAACTGATGATGCTGAGTTTGAATATCTACGAGATTAAAAAAATATCAAAGAAAATGATTTCAATTGAACTAAGATTACCATTCCTTGAGAAAAGAGTGCAAAACCAGACATCGGTACATTCTTTTAGAGTCTAATGATTATTCTGTGTTCGATTCAGAAGCAATTTCTCCTTATCTGGAATGGGGTCATTGCCATAAGATAAGAATAAATTCTAGTAGCAGACGTTATTTAAAAATACATTTTAGTCGATTTAGAAGTTCTAAACAAGAACCAAATTCAGAAAAACAACATGATTATTCAGATAAGAAAGTACTTGCCTCTGAAGTTAATGATGAGGTGTTCACTAAGGGTAGGGTAAGACAACAACAAAATATAATTCAAATCCAATAAAATTCTTTGCTATTTCGTACAACACCAGTGATCAATTTGTAATTTCAACAATGGGGTTCGAGTAACTAAAGATTTAATTACCATGTTTATAGCCAATTTGTAATTCCTTTTGGAGCATGGTCTTTATACAATGATTGATGAAGGTTTGGGGGGCACCAATATAGTCAAGGGAATAATTAGAGGTAATATCCCCTATCAACAAAACTTATATTCAAACATCTACCAAAGAGATTTGACATATTAGAAGTAAAGTAGTTTGATGGAAACCGAGATCCGGATAACCATATGGAGAAGTTCAAGAATTTCATGATGAATTATGATGATGATGATAAGTTTATATACTGGGCTTTCTCCCAAAATTATAAGGAAACCGAGATCCGGATAACCATTAGAATTTTGACATGTTCTAGACATGTTTTAGGTGGTAAAAGTAAAACAATACAGGGAGACGATGATACAATTATCCAGTATAGACAACCATTAGAGAGATTTTGAAAGATTATACCAATCACTTTGTTTTAAAAAAGAATGGTTTAAGAGATTACTATGAACAAATTTCTTTGCTTTTTGTGATAATGGATTCTTCCTGGAGAACTGGTTGATAAAGTTACTAGGAACAAAGCTTTGACCTTCGATGCTCTGGTGGCTTAGGTTGAAGAGCATATTAAAGTAGAAGAGTCTAAGACATTAAGACTTATTCCATTTCCGTAATAAATACAAATTCAACAGTTAACCATTCTGGTTTACCAACAATAACAGTTTTAAAGTTTTCATCCCCAAAATTTTACTCATTTTTGTCCAAAATATCTTAATCAAATGTTGCTATGGCCAAGAATAAATTAGCAGTTTTGGGCTTAACAAAAAATTCAAGAACAAACCAGTGGGTTTGGCATGACAATTTTGCAGAACAAATAATCAATGTTGTAATTTGTTTCGATAACACTCAAAATTTTGTCTAATTTAGAAAGCCGATATCAATTCAGAGACTTGAAGACAATATGAGTAACATGTTCTGCAAATATCACAACAAAATTGGTCATGATACAAGAGACTACATATCTCTAAAGCATGAGATTCAAACTCTAATTGAAAATATTAAGTTAGAAAAATTTGTTAAGAGACATGAAGGGGTTCAACAACAGGCTCCGGTAGGTAACAAAGCATCAACACAAGGAACAATAGTTGAGACTGTTCCGGAGCATAAAAATACGATCGTCGTAACATAACCTTTTGACAATTTTGTTTTGTCCTTAAAATATTTATATCCGGACCCTTACCAAAGGGTTATATTGATGACTGATGAACCTAAAGTTGAGGGAAAGGTCAAAAGCTTGTGCAATTGTTACGAATTATTGACTATTTTTTGAGGGGATAATGTGCAATGATACCAGTTGCTCTCGGAAAAGTCATATTATGAGTTTAGCAACACAACTAGTAGAAGGAACTTCAACTAATCTCTAAAAAGATTCATTTACCTTTATGTTTTTAAAAGATGATGATTTAAGAAGGGTAGTTGCAGCTCATAAATATGCTCTTGTAATTAGCGTAACTATCATAGGAAGCAAAATCTAGAGGATTCTAATTGATACAGGCAGTTTAACCAACATTTTGTTTATATTAACTAATAAACATATGGAAAATCCTCATACTATCTTTCATTCGGATAAGGAAAAAGTAGGATTTACTAGGGACACTACCAATATTGTTAAAGAGTTCAAAGATGAGGTATTTCTGAGTTGAGGGCCTTTCTAGAAAGTGGTAAAAATATTGTTTATAATGGTAGATAGTCAAAATTCGTATAATGCAATTTTTAGCATGTATTAGTTATTAAGAATGCATGATATTGCCTTTACCATTAGCCAATGTTTGAAGTATGTTATTGAGAATCATGTAGGAGTTGACTAAAGCAACCATAAAGTGAAAAATGAATTTTATACTGCTTTGTTACCTCACAGACAAAAGAACAGTTATAGAGGTCAACCTCAGAGTCAGACGTTGTAGACGATCCAAATGAGACCCTCAATTCAGTAACACCTATGAGATTATGTAAACTTACTTCTTTCTCGGTGGTAAAAGTTTGACGATTGACACTTTACTATCGCCATATTTAAAATAAAGCCTAATATCTTTTTTATCGATAAATCTACATATGCTCACTTGGTGTTCAGAAGATGTAACATAAGTAAATCAAAATATCATTTGTTATAAAATTGTTGTATGACTTAATACACACTTGATAATTTAGAAAAAGGAAGAACATTCTCCGTTGAGAAATCCAAAGCGATCGCAGCTAAAGTAGACCGGTTTTTGAATGTATGACATATCAGAGACTACAAGTATCCAATGTGAACAACAAATCTAGTAATTATGAAAAAACTAATGGATAATGGAGGATGTGTGTTGAATCTAAACAAATTTTATCCGAAATACCCATTTCCCATTCCAAGAATTGATCAATTGGTGGATTAAACTTTGGGTAATTTGATTATATCTTTTATGGGCGCATATTCTGGGTGTAATCAGATATAGATGGATATGGGGGACCATGAAATTACTACATTCATAAGTGGTAGGGGTTTACATTGCTACAATGTAATGCCTTTTGGTTTGAAAAATGTTGAGGAAACTCATAACGACTAGTAAACAAAGCTTTTGCCGGTAAAATTAGAAAAAAATGGGAAGTTTATATTAAAACAATGTTGATAAAAAATGATAAAGATGATAATCATTTTTCCGATTTGGATGAAACATTTCGTAACCTAAAAGCAATAAATTTAAATTCACGCTCTCCAGAAATATTTTGGGGTATATAGTGAGCGAAAAAAGAAAATTGAAGTCGACCTGATACAATTGAATGGTTTAACTATTATGGATCCTCTGAGATCCATCAAGGAAGTATAAATCTTAGCTAAAAGGTTGGATGCT
The DNA here is from genome assembly GCA_036936605.1 of Limnanthes douglasii subsp. nivea. Lineage (NCBI taxonomy): Eukaryota > Viridiplantae > Streptophyta > Magnoliopsida > Brassicales > Limnanthaceae > Limnanthes > Limnanthes douglasii. The sequence goes on from JAUPFV010000002.1 coordinate 185,580,315, forward strand.
CTAAACAGATTTATATCAAGGCAATCAAACAAATGTGATCCATTTTTCAAGTTATGAGAAAACCAAACTGCTTTAATTGGAAACTAGAGTGTGGCGATGTTTTTATCATGATAAAGGATCACACATCTTCTCTACAAACTTTAACTAAACCAAGTGTGGGAGAAATGCTATTCATCTACATCACAATATAAGACTATGCAGTAAGCGCAAAATTGAAAATATTTGAAGGGAAAAAAAGTCCTTAATACCATGGGGGCCACATAAAAGTTTAGAAAAAGATTAAGACGGGAGTTCTAGAGAGAGAAACTACCAAAAATAATATTAGAATATATTTCCCCTATTCAAATAAAATGTATATTGCCTTATATAATAATGGTGCTGGGTCTACACAATTAGTCACTTTCTGGCTAATCCACCGCATCAACTTATTAAATAAAACATATTTACTCCTTATTACATAAAACATCCTTATGTTACATATTTATTGAGTTTATATTACAAAGTAAATATTGGCCTAATATTTTACTGTTTCAACTTACGATACGAATAAATCTTACCCTTATCAATTGCAATTACCAATCCAGGTTTGCAACTAAAGACAATAAGACTTAAACCGTGTCTATATAGATACATGTGCAAGTGTAATCAATTGTATAGGCTCGTGTGTATTCTTTTGCAACCAATATCATTTTAAACCGTTCAATTATAAATGAGCTTTGTGCTGACATCCAATTTATTTCTTGCCTGTAAGATGATCAACAAGTTCTCAAGTTATTCTACAAAGGTTTCATCTCCTGATTCATAAAAGTTTTTCACCTTGGGCCAACTATGACTTAATGCACATAGCTAGGCATACACAAACCATGGTTAAACACACAATAACTCATGGGATATATTAACTTACTAGATATCTTGGCTCATATGTGAGTTTGACGGTATGATATTTATTATATTGGTGGTTCATACTCTAGAGTAGGACCATCATCAACATGTAATTTGTGTGGTGTATCAGTTTTTCATGGTGCGAGAGATTCAAATGGAGATTGATCCACCACTTGATTTTTTGGGTCATTTGGATCACATACATCACCTTAATGGTCTAAATTTGTACTACTACTACTACTACTAATATTTTCATCACCAATATGTTTGAAATTTTTACTACTTAAATTAAGTTCACCAAAACGTTCATTTTTTTATTTCCACTCATATTATTACATAGTTTAGAGATTTATCCTTTATAGAGATCAGAAAACTATAATCTAAAGCTTTAATTTATTCCAAGTACTCCCTTTGAAGTTCAAGATCTGAGAAAAAATATATTGTTTTTATTAAAAAACTAAACTAATTGTAATAAACATTTAGGAAAATCACATTGATACAGTTTTAAAAGCAGTATATTTTACTAAACATATCATATATATTGAGTTTTTATTAAAAAAACTAAACTAATAATAATAAATTTTTTGAAAAATCACATTGATACCCTTTTAAAAGCAGTATATCTTACTAAACACGTCACAATGCTCAAAGTTCCAACATGTTGCGTTGACGGTCAACTTATGCCATTGTACAAATGCCACACAATCAAATTTAATTGGTAGATGATTTTTTAAATTATATTAATATGAAACTTACTATTTCCTTTAACCGCTCGATTAAATTTGAGGGAAAAGAAATAAGAGTTTTAAAAACAAGTGCCATTTAGTGCGTTTTTTCACAGAACTTGATTTCATAAGTTAATTAAATTCGTTTTAAAGAATTTTAATAACCTAGTTATTTTTACAAATCGAATTCACACGAGTTCAAATAAAAATATGTTTCACGAAGTATTATAAGTAATATTGTTTTATAAAATAATAGTAACTAAAAGTATAATTAAAAAAGGAAAAATTACTAAAGAAATGCAAAAATGACATTATCCTTTATATCAATTCTTCACGTATCTATTTATTATGATAATATTTTTATGGTATTCAGGCTTTATCTTATTTACAATCAACTTGTTTCCAGATGAATTTCATTTATTATTTTGTATTTTTTTAGATTAGGTTGAACAACAACATGAGATTTAGTTTACCATGAGCTTCATAAATAGTAATTAAAGCTCGTATTGAATTTGAGTAAGTTTCATTATAAGAAGTTGAAAAATAGTATGATTCCACATATATTGGAGGATATTCTTGAATCTTAAGTATACTAAATAAACATGAGAGCATAAAAAATATTAAATTCGCAACATACCATACAAATATTTATAATTTGAAAGATCAACAACAATTACAAGTTTAAAATATACCTTAATCAATATTTATAAAAATAAACGATGTAATTCATTATGCCTAAATTCTTCTCAGCTTGAGGATAAAATTCAAAATTTCAACCTAAGCATTATAAATAACCCATTAATATGTGAGTTATGAGTAAAATTATGATTTTAACAAATAACTTCAATATTGAAAACCTAGAAAAAATTTGATTCGAGAATTAAACGATTTTGTCATAGTAAATTTCGTAGAGAATTATCCTTAAAAATGTTAATACATATTTCTGAAAAGGAAAGGTTTTCCACTAAACTAATAGATTTTTTATGCCATATTAATCTATAATTTTCAAATATATGCATTGAACATATTTTTAATTAGACGCTTAGGTACATTATTTTGTTCTTGAACTATCCTCGTTCCAAATTTACCAGATGTATATCTTAATGCATGCTTTAAAATTTCAATGAGATGTTAAAGACAATATGCATAGTAACAACGAGATAATTTATTATATACTAAACTAACTATATATGCTTTCACTTACGGTTAAAGAACCCGAGGTTTCTCTCGGATCATCAACCCCTTTCTCAACATCCGATGTCAACCTCCCTGTTTGCTATTCAACCATTCTATCACCACTACTTGACCTTTGAATTCGAAGAGTTGTGGCATAACATTCTATGGAAACTTTTTGATCACTTTGGACGACCCCCACACAATCTCCGATAACATACTTCATACACTGATGGACCGTGGGTACAACTGCATACATCCTCGAAAGCCAAGATCTCCCAAAAATGGAATTATAGCTGATCAGACAATCCACCACCATGAATAAAACTATCTTTCGTTCTAAAAGGTCCCTTTCCTAAACACACCTCCTCTTCAAATTCCCCAATTACCTGAACTGTCACTTATGTGAATCCAATTATAATACTGTCTGATTGGGAAATCCAAGGTAGATTACGCATTCTACCATATGTTGATTTGAAAAGAACATTTCCAGAGCTCTCTTAATCTATTAACACCCATCAAATTTCAACACCACCTATCTCTACTCCAATAACCACTGCATCTTCATGAGGACTTGCAGTGCTTCTCAAATTATCTTCATTGAAAAGAATAATAGGTACATTTCTCTTGCCATACAAATGAGTAGACATCCCTCCTTATATCTGAGTAGCTAAGCTCACTACATGCCTCTTTCTACAACTATTAGTATTAACAGTCATAGTGTCTCCTCCAAAGATTGCCAACGACTCCAAGTACTCACATAAACCTCAAACTCGACCTTGTTTGACTGGCTCATCCACTGCCATTAGAATCAGTCAATCCAGATATGTATCTAAATTTTCCGATGCAACGTCGAACTCATTAATCTTAGAATCCCAAATTATTAGATTTTCTGTATGTGAATTTGGATTTGTCACCTGTGAAGTGGATACAACAAGAGCTTTTGATACATTGCTCTGCCCTTTAACATAGGCTAAAAACTTACCGTTTTCAACCAGAGTTTGCACCTCCTTATTTAAAGATATATAGTCTGCTGTATCATGTCCTATGTCGTTGTGATATTTACAAAACTTGTTATTACGCTCTTCCCTTGGTCTATTTATCGAAGCAGGTTTTTTGAAACTCACATACCCTTATCATTTTTGTAAATTATCGCAACATTTTCAGTCAAATCAGCATAGTACTCTGGCCTAATCCATTGATTTGGCCTTGGTCTCTAATATTGATACACTATATCTTGAGTAAGGTATCCTCCAGTTCGAGGAGGAATTTTTTTATTGTTCCTCGGACGAGATGGTTGGGCTGAGTTCAAAGAATGCCCTTGGTTACTTGGCACGTGCCCTGAACTCTTTTGACTAGTCCCAACTACTCCTCAAACTCTAGTAGTCTCTTCCACTTTAATTTGATCTTCCACATGATCCATCAACGCTCCAAAAGTCAAAGCTCTTCGTTTTGTTGTTTCATTCGCTAAATCACATGGTAACAATCCTTGTCGAAATGCTCCCATTGCTACCAAATCCTCACAATTATCCAAACCAACTTTGAATAACACAAATCGCTTAGTGTAGTCCTGCAGCTTTTCTCCCACTTCTTGTTTACATTGTATTATTGTGTCTCTGTTTTCCCGCATCTCTTTACTTCCCACAAATTATCTTCAAAAAGTTGTATAAAAATTTCTGAAATTGGAAATGGATCCCTTCAGAATCCTGTTGTACCACTTCAAAGCTGTTCCTTTGAACGTTTGAAAGAAGGCTCTGCACACTAACCTATCATCGTTCTCAAAATTCATCATGTAATTTTTAAACTGTTCGATGTGGTCATCAGGATCTTGCATCCCATCGAACTTCTCAACCTTTGAGATATCAAACTGTTTCGGAAGAGTGAAGGACCTTATCTCAACTGTAAGAGGAGAATTTCTCTAGTCGAATCCTCGCACATACTGATTATAATTTCCAGTTCCCATAACAGCATACAAGTTTCGATCATCTATCCTTGTATACTGATTTGGTATGTTCCCTTCACACCATTATGCTTCCGTCAAACAGCGTGATAGATTCTCATTTCCTGTCTTATATTTTTTTGCAATTTTCGAGGCTGAAATTTTTCCTCTTTCGAAGAACCCCGATATCTCTTGCACTCAGATCCTGAACTATTTAACTCATTGTCACTGGACGTAACATATCTTTGCTTATATTTTTTCTATTTTCGCAAAGTATAATTCTCTTTGTTAGATTCAAAGTATGTTTTCTTCTGTTCACTTTGAACATGGCGAGCTGTGCAAGAATGATCAGACTGGCTGTCAACATTATTTTTATTATCTAAGTGTCTCACCTTAGATTTCAACCTAGCCGATTGAATATCATGCTCTCTTTGATCATACTTTTTATTTAGAGCTGTGATTTTATTTAACAATTGGTTCATTCATATTTCAATATCTGACTGAGTCAGTTGAGGTGGTACTCACTCATCTTTCTTACCTTCCCCTCCTTGCAAATCAAGCGTTAATGTTTCAACTGGCATTCGAACGAGAGGATCATTTTCATTCCTTGGCTCTATTTTCAATCCAAATAGCTTCAGATAATCGAACAAGAACAATCAAAATGAAACAAGAAAAACAATCGCTTATGGTTTTTGATAAAAAAAATCAAGGTACCAATTAAAACCTCCCACTATGGTCGGCAATTTGGTGTGGATTAATTTCGATCTTAGAGAGAGAAGTTGAGAAGTAAAGTTTAGAGAGAGAAAAGAAGAGTTGCCAACAGTTTAACCAAAAGAATCAAAATCCTTTATTAAGTTTAGCTCTGGCCTTTATATAGAGGCACCAAGACTTAAGCGTAACGAAATCAGTTATGAAATAAGTATAATTGCACATGAGCCCTTTATCTTTACATAAAGTCCCAAATATCTCCCATAACTTTGTAACTTATTATACAAGGTTTTGTTTATTACATTTTGATCCTTAACAATATATTTCCTTATCAATTTTTCATTACTAAGAAGTTATAATATTTTGTAGTCTGTATGAATATGGTATAGTTTCATATGCTTTATATTTCATGAGTGTCGAACTTAGTTTCCGTTTATATTCAATAACATATAAGTTCCTAGCTTTATTTTTTACTTCGACTGTAAAAGGTCATTCCCATATAAGGTATGTTATTCTTGTGTATGTTATACTATTATTCTTAGCGTTTTGTCTCTTGGTTTGAAATTCATAAACCGAACTTTAGAATCATATTTATTCCTCATTAGTGCGTTGTAATATTCGAAATGATGGTGAGCTTTTATCTTTCTTTATTTACTTATTATATGTAAATATTTATAATATAGATATTGAGTGATCCTTATAATTATTCAAAGTCAATTTTTTTTTAAATTTAATTTCGTTTATTATAATAATTAGTTAAATATTTTCTAATATTTTATTAATTTTATAACCAATTATATTTTTTAATCTTTTTTTAGTGTTAATAAAATATTTTATAATTTCATTTCAAGTGGATAGATGTCATTACCGTCTAATTTGAATAAATATTTTGAAAAAATCAACTTGAAATTGTTTCAATAAATTGATCAACCAATTGATTTTCACATTGAATGTTAGACAACACATTTTTTTCATCAAATTTATTTTCAATAAACAATTTATCTACCTTAACATGATATGCATGATCATGTCATAGCTCTCTAATTTGAATAATTTTTTTTTAAAAATTCAACATGAAATTATTTTGATAAATATATCAACCGATTGATTTTCATACGGAATGTTAGACATTTGTTTCCCATCCAATTTATTTTTAATAAATTTTTTATCTACCTTCATATGATACGTATCATCATGTCGTACCAGATTATGAGAAATATTAAATATTTCTTTATTGTCATGATAAAACAAAATTAGTTGCATAGGAAGATAATCTAAATATATCAAAATAATTTTTTATCATAACATTTTACATATTTCAAGTGTCATACCCTAAAATTTAGCATATGTGCTGGAACATGCAACAACATTTTGTTTATTGTTTATTTATATGATGAGATTACTACCTACAAAAATGAAATATGCCCAAGTAGATATTTAAAATAATATATTTCTCCAACCTAGTTAACATCACTATTACGTCCACACTTTGACAATTTATATATTTTGTGAAAATGTACCATTTCGAAGAGCGACCTTCAAATACCTTAAATGCAAATAATTATATTTATATGTTACTATCCAAAATTATACATATATTGTATGACAATACTAAATGCATATGCAAGATTTGGCTTAATATGAGCTAAATACAATAATCTTCTAACGAGCCTTTGTTGTCTTCTTTTATCAATAAACACCTAAGTAGTCTCAACTTAGGACTTCTATACTTCTTTTACTTGTGTATCAATTGGTTTACATGTTGACATACCAATTTTCTATAATAAATATAAAACATACTTTCTTTGAGATAACAAAATTATTTTATCAGATTGAGACATTTCAATCACAACAAATTATTTAAAATATTGAAGTATTTCATTTTGAATTCTTATGATAAGTAACTTTGTAGATCATTTACTGTTCAGGGTTATTTGTTGTAACCATTGTGTTAGCAACATAGACAATAAGGGCTGTCATGCTACCATGTTATTTCAAAGAATAAAGTATGGCTTGAATTATTATGATGGTAACCAAAAATATTATAGACTTCGTGAACCTTCCAAACTATGCTCGCAAAGAATGTTTTATTACATATAATGTCAATTGAATTTTCACTATGTTTTAGTATTGATTTCTAGTATAATGCCCCCTGATGGTAGTTTTATGTAAGCATTTTTAGAAAACTCATCATGCACCCGTGATGGTAATTTCATGTAAACATTTTTAGAAAAGTCACCATGCAGAAATACGTTTATACATCAAATTACTACTATAAGGATACGATTTATCTGACTCATAAATCAAAGTTGTAAAATATTGGGCCATACTTTACAATCTAATATAAATCTAACAAGCATGTAACATAAAAGGTGTTTTATGTAATAAAGAGTAAATATGTTTTAATTTAGTAAGTTGATGGGGTGAATTATCTAGAAATGGACTAATTGTGTAGGCCCAAAAGCACACCACCATTACAATATAAGGGAATATACATTTTCTTGAAAATTAAGAACAATTATTATTTAAATATTATATTTGGTAGTTTCTCTCTACAGAACTCTCGTCTTAATCTCTCTTTAAACTTTTGTATGACCCTCAAAGTATTCAAGAACTCTTTATCTTTCGAATATTTCAGGAGTCATCAATGGTGGCCACAGTGAAAACTTATACTGGTACCATATATAATATCCAAAACCATTAAGACAATAAGCTCGACTTTGGATTTTTATGAGAAATGAACACTGAGAAGCAGGAAGATCCTCCGGTGATTATAAAAGGAATGGTAACTGGATAACGCTTCATTCAGTTGGTAAAAGATGTTCAAACATAACAACAACAAATTGAAGAGCAACAAAATTAATTGGACCTAGAGGGACATCAATATCAATTGTTAAATGAAATTAATGCACTAAACGCTTAAAAATAAAAATGGTTACACATTCAAGAAAGGTTTGATCAGAAATTCGAAAATACAGAAATAGAGAAATTTCTTCTGAAACTGATGATGCTGAGTTTGAATATCTACGAGATTAAAAAAATATCAAAGAAAATGATTTCAATTGAACTGAGATTACCATTCATTGAGAAAAGAGTGCAAAACCAGACATCGGTACATTCTTTTAGAGTCTAATGATTATTCTGTGTTCGATTCAGAAGCAATTTCTCCTTATCTGGAATGGGGTCATTGCCATAAGATAAGAATAAATTCTAGTAGCATACGTTATTTAAAAATACATTTTAGTCGATTTAGAAGTTCTAAACAAGAACCAAATTCAGAAAAACAACATGATTATTCAGATAAGAAAGTACTTGCCTCTGAAGTTAATGATGAGGTGTTCACTAAGGGTAGGGTAAGACAACAACAAAATATAATTCAAATCCAATAAAATTCTTTGCTATTTTGTACAACACCAGTGATCAATTGGTAATTTCAACAATGGGGTTCGAGTAACTAAAGATTTAATTACCATGTTTATAGCCAATTTGTAATTCCTTTTGGAGCATGGTCTTTATACAATGATTGATGAAGGTTTGGGGGGCACCAATATAGTCAAGGGAATAATTAGAGGTAATATCCCCTATCAACAAAACTTATATTCAAACATCTACCAAAGAGATTTGACATATCAGAAGTAAAGTAGTTTGATGGAAACCGAGATCCGGATAACCATATGGAGAAGTTCAAGAATTTCATGATGAATTATGATGATGATGATAAGTTTATATACTGGGCTTTCTCCCAAAATTATAAGGACATTGATTTGAAATAGTACAATAGACTTCCTAAGGGTTCTATTTAGAATTTTGACATGTTCTGGACATGTTTTAGGTGGTAAAAGTAAAACAATACAGGGAGACGATGATACAATTATCCAGTATAGACAATCATTAGAGAGATTTTGATAGATTATACCAATCACTTTGTTTTAAAAAAGAATGGTTTAAGAGATTTCTATGAACAAATTTCTTTGCTTCTTTTGGACAATGGATTCTTCCTAGAGAACTGGTTGATAAAGTTACTAGGAAGAAAGCTTTGACCTTCGATGCTCTGGTGGCTTAGGTTGAAGAGCAGATTAAAGTAGAAGAGTCTAAGAGATTGAAACTTATTCCATTCTCGTAATAAATACAAATTCAACAGTTAACCATTTTGGTTTACCAACAATAACAGTTTTAAAGTTTTCATCCCCAAAATTATACTCATTTTTATCCAAAAGCTCTTAATCAAATGTTGCTACGGCCAAGAATAAATTAGCAGTTTTGGGCTTAACAGAAAATTCAAGAACAAACCAGTGTGTTTGGTATGATAATTTTGAAGAACAAACAAACAATGTTGTAATTTGTTTCGATAACACTCGAAATTTTGTCTAATTTAGAAAGCCTATATCAATTCAGAGACTTGAAGACAAAATGAGTAACATGTTCTGTAAATATCACAACAAAGTCGGTCATGATACAAGGGACTACATATCTCTAAATCATGAGATTCAAACTCTAATTGAAAATGTTAAGTTAGAAAAATTTGTTAAGAGACATGAAGGGGCTCAACAACAGGCTCGGGTAGGTAACAAAGCATCAACATAAAGAACAATAGTTGAGACTGTTCCAGAGCATAAATATACGATGGTCGTAACATAACCTTTTGAAGATTTTGTTTTGTCCTTAAAATATTTATATCCGGACCTTACCAAAGGGTTATATTGATGACTGATGAACCCAAAGTTGAGGGAAATGTCAAAACCTTGTGCAATTGTTACGAATTATTGACTATTTTTGGAGGGGATAATGTGCAATGATACCAGTTGCTCTCGGAAAAGTCATATTATGAGTTTATCAACACAACTAGTAGATGAAACTTCAACTAATCTCTACAAAGATTCATTTATCTTTATGTTTTTAAAAGATGATGATTTAAGAAGGGTAGCTGCAGCTCATAAATATGCTGTTGTAATTAGCGTAACTATCATAGGAAGAAAAATCTAGAGGATTCTAATTGATACAGGCAGTTTAACCAACATTTTGTTTATATTAACTAATAAACATATGGAAAATCCTCATACTATCTTTCATTCGGATAATGAAAAAGTAGGATTTACTAGGGCCACTACTGAGCTCGTCAATGAACCAAGCTCAACGATGCACATAACATGATAACGGAAGCAAACTTTAGAGCATGCATGGTGTTGCTGAACTCAAGATCATAATGAGCTCGGTGAGGTAAAAGAAGAGTTGATCGACTGAATTCAAGCTCAAGACGAGCTTGATGACGACATAGTAGAGTTGATCGACTAGAAAAAGGAAGGTGGCAAAAGGAAAGGACTTGAGGGCGTAATAAGTCAGCTCGAGCTCAGCACAACAGATCGAACTGGGTTCTGAGCTCGAGTTTGAGCTCAGCAAATTAAGTCGACTCTGGTCTTCTTAAAAAGAAGAGTTCAGCTCAGATTAAAGTGTAGATTGCACTCAGAGCTTTTATTTGTAATATTAACACACGATTCAATGCACGGGTTTAAGGCGTGTTTGTTAATCCACGATTATAGGGATAATAGTGTTAACAGCTGTTAGTTCCACAATTATAGAGATAATGGTTAAAGTGGTTTAGTGGGGCCTTTAGGTAACATAATGTAACTACCCACTCGTTTGTATATTATAAATAAGGAAAACCTATTGATGAATAAAGTGATCTCTTTCTTGACTAAAACATAGTAGACTACTTTGGAAGAACTTGTTAGTTCCTTAACAAATTTGGCGCCGTCTGTGAGAACTCTTTAACGAATCACCATGGTGGTCACTAGGTCAAGAATTGAGAGAGATAATCATGAAACTAACGAAACAACAACTCATCGGAGGAGAACTGTAAGTCGTCTCGACCCTACGATTCCTCAAGAGATCAATCATTTGATACCCCCATCAACGGTGGTAGCAGAGGGACCTCTGGTCCAAACAGGCACTGCTCCTAGGGAAAAGAATCATCCTCATCAAATTGATAATGCGTTGGGAGCCCAAAGAGCTGCAGAAGCCGTACCAACGAATGACTCGGTAGTTCTCCAACTGGAGCAACGACTGTAAAATTTACAGGAAGAGCAGCTGAAAATAATGTTTGAACGTGACGCTAGAGAGCAAGCTATGCATGCTACCATGACAGGTATGAATGATACTATTCATGCTCGAACTGCGAGAATCAAGAGTGAAAGCAAGACTCATCAACCATCAGGGCTAGAGGCAAGCAAGGTTAACAGGACTAATCGCTTATCTAAAATAGATGACAAACGGGAAGGTGAAGGAGAAATCAGGGGAAAACATCGTAACAGAGGATCACGTGCCGAGGCCAAGCAGACATCTACCAAACGAGCCCGAGAGGAAGATGACCTCCATTATAACCAGATCCGCCCGAAATTATCAGCTTCTATATTGAAGGAATCACCATTTTCAGAGAAAATCTTGGAGGTCCAACTCCCGAGAAAATTCGATCCATTCATGATTGAAGCTTATGACGGAACAGGGGACCCAGGGAGGCACTTAGAGCAGTTCGGAAACATGATGATGAATTTCAATCCTTACAATGCAATGCTATGCCGAGCACTGTCCATGACGCTTAAGGGTAACGCTATGGATTGGTTCAGTATCTTGCCGACGGGGTCTATCTATGATTTTGCTGGACTATGGAAAGCGTTTAGAGAGAGGTTCGTGGGCAACAATGAACTCAAACACGAGCGAGATTCGATCATGGATCTTTATTAACGTCGAGGTGAGTCTCTCAAAATTTATGTTAGACGATTTTTTCATGCCATGAATGCCTTACCAGATCTAGCTGAGAACATGACGGTGGCCTCTTTGAAACGAGGGCTCGAAAGGAGAGGGGAGCTATATGCAGATCTTATCAGGTTTCCTACTGAAAATATGGGAGATCTGCTTGCAAGATCAGACACTTTCATCAGAGTTGAGGATGCTAGAAGAGGAGCGTCACCCGAGCGACGTGAGCCAGAGGTCAATGAAGATAGTTCAGAACGGAAAAAGTTTGAAGATCAACCAAGGAGGGACTACAATTGAAGACTTCAACAACTCGACCAACCTAATAAACGTTTCACTCTATTGACAGAGGCTATTTCGGTAATCTATGACCGAAAAAGGGGCGTACAAGGTACCAAGCTCCGCAAAACATGAGTGCACCTGGATTTAAATGATCTAATAGGTACTACTGTGCGTATCACCATGACGATGGGCACTCGACTGATGAATGCTGGCAGCTAAAGGATGAAATACAGCGATTGACAGACAATGGTGAATTGATTCAGTATATCAAACGAACTCAGCCAGATCAGCATGAAGAAGCTCACCCTTGAAATACTGAAAAACCAGCACTTGGAGAGGGACAGGAAGCTAATAAGCAGCAGTGGTTACTAACCATAGCAGGGGGAAGTTTGGCTACTGGACAGGGGTCTACCCAGCATAAGCGAGCTAAAAATAAGTTCGGGGTTTATGAAATAGATGAAGGTTCTTATCAGAATTATAGAGACCCGGTCGCCGATATCACTTTCAATGATGATGATCTCAGAGGCTTAAGGTTTCCCTATGAAGATGCACTAACTGTTCATTTGGACATATGAGGAGTAATGGTAACAAGAGTATTGGTCGATGGAGGAAGCTCGACGAATATTATTTTTAAGGAGAGTTTTGATCGTATAAAGAATGTCCCACCGTATCGACCTACTCAGCGAACCTTGGTAGGGTTTGAAGGAAAATCTTCACAATGTGTTGGGGAGGTCGAGCTGGTGGTTAAAGTCGGACATGGAGCTACAAAGAAGGAATTAAAGACATTATTTTTGATCTCTGACGTGCCGAGTACTTATCATGCGATCATCGGACGACCATGGCTTTATAGGATGAAAGCAACGTCATGCACATATCAGCAATGCATTAAGTATCGAGTGGGTAGCTCGATAGGAATAATATGAGGTAGTCAAAGGACCGCGCAAACATGTTATGAGATCGCATCAGATCCTTCAAAACCCATCCAATAGCAATTTAATAGTAGGGGGAGGGGACATTGTTCCAAATGTAACAAGTCTTAACTCGCCAGAACCAGTGGATGATCCACGCGAAAACGAGGATTCACCTACGACGGATATTATGACAGCGGACACAATCATAGCTGTTAATGGAGTGCTACGCCTGGGGAATGAACTGACTTCAAAGTCAAAGGTACGATTTGTGGATTTATTAGCTAATAATCTAGATGTATTCGCTTAGGAGGCAGTTGAAGTTTCAGGAGTAAGCCCTACAATTATAAGTCATGAGTTGGCTATCAATCCATGCGCTAAACCAGCGCGGCAGAAACGAAGAGCATTTTTAGTTGAGAAGCAGGCTGCGATTTTGGCAGAGGTCACTAAGCTCACTCGATTGGGGCATATTCGAAAAGCAAGGTATTCGGCCTGGATAGCTAATCCGGTCTTAGTGAAGAAGAAGAGCAGGCAATGGAGAATGTGTGTGGATTTTACCGATTTGAACCAGACATGTCCAAAGGATGCTTTTCCATTACCGAGGATAGTTCAGCTCGTTGATTCAGCTTTAGGTTGCAAATTTATATCTTTTATGGATGCGTATTCGGGATATAATCAGAGTCACATGCACCCGTCTGATCAAGAGCACACAACCTTTCAAACCGAGTGAGGCCTCTATTGCTATACGATCATGCCCTTTGGGTTGAATAATGCGGGATCAACGTATTAAAGGGTAGTTAATCACATTTTTCAGGATCATTTAGGGCAGCATTTGGAAGCGTATATTGATGACATGATTGTTAAAACTCATGAAGAGGAGCAACACCTTAGCACTTTACAGGTTCTTTTGGTGTGGCCAAGGGCAAATTTCTAGGCTACGTGGTAAGTCAGCAGGTCATTGAGGCAGATCCAGTTCAATTAAGTGTGATTTTGCAAATGAAACCACCAAGGAATGTTAAGGAAGTCCAATGTCTCACAGGAAGTTTAACAGCCTTTTCAAGATTCATCTCGCGAGCCTCAGATAAAAGTCATCCTTTTTTTTGAAGTATTGCAGGGTGCCAAGAAATTTGCATGGACAGAGGAGTGCAACAAGGCTTTTGATGACATGAAGAAATATCTTACGTCTCTTGAGATTTTATCTGCCCCTGCACCAGAAGAGCCGTTGTTTATGTACTTGCCAGTATCGCCCTTCTCTGTAAGTTTGGTTCTTGTACGTGATCAAAAGGAGAAACAACAACCCGTGTATTACACAATTAAAATGTTGAAAGATGCAGAGACAAGGTATTTGAACCTTGAGAAATTGGCTTTAAGCTTGGTTGTTGCAGCTAGGAGAATGAGGCCATATTTTCAAGGGCATGTTATCACGGTGCGAACTGCATATCATTTGCGAACAGTCCTGCAAAAGCCAGATATTTCTGTTAGATTAACCAAATGGAGCATAAAGCTGGGGGAATATGACATTCGTTTTGAGCCACGTGTAGCTATAAAGGGACAAGAAATTGCGGGGTTTTTAGGTGAGTTCAGCTCGTCAAGGGAAGAGTATGATGAGGAAGGAGACAAACGTACGGCCAGGTTTGATCAATGGATTATTGAAGTAGATGGTGCATTTTTCAACAACAGGGGGAGGTGCAGGCATTGTGGTCAGAACTCAACCCGGAGAGGAGATTAAACAGGCAGTGCGTTTCAATTTTTCGGTTACAAATAATGTTGCGGAATATGAAGATGCCCTATGTGGTATGAAGTTTGCTTTGATATGTGGAGCTCGAGCTATCAAAATTAGATCTGATTCTCAGTTGGTGGTGAATCAAGCACAGGGACTTTATGACGTTAAGCAAGATGGCATAAAGGAATATATCACAATTCTCAAAGAATATGAGTCCAAGTTTACTCACTTTTCTTATGAATAGATCCCTCAAAGAGATAATTCGGCAGCTGGCATTTTGGCAAACGCAGCAGCTGCGGGAGAGCATCCAACAATTTCGGTCCAACAACTCCCTGCGACAGAGCTGATTTTAACAGTCTCTATGGTTGATTCGTCTATTAAAAAGGATGATTGGTGGACTCCATACCTTTATTACCGTAATCAAGGAGCTTTGCCTGAAGGTAAGAGTGAGGCTCATGCATTGCAAATCAGAGCGGCTAAATATTGTGTCCTTGGTGATATTTTATATAGGAAAAGCTCAACCAGACCCTTGCTTCGGTGTCTTGATCGAACTGAAGCTAATTCTGTGGTAGAAGATCTACACTCGGGAGAAGTAAGGGGTTATTGTGGATTCCGAACGTTAATTCGACGATTCCTGCTCGATGGATATTGTTGGTCTGAGCTAGCAAATGATGCTGAGAATCTCGTGTTGTACTGTCATAAGTGTCAAGAATACTTAAACACGCAGCATAAACCGAGCGAGCCCATGCAGAATATTCTTGTCCCATGTCCGTTTGATAAATGAAGGATAGATTTGGTAGGACCTCTGCCAATGGCCACAGACAAACGATAGTTTCTCATTGTGGCAGTCGATTATTTTTCAAAGTGGGTAGAAGCTAAAGCTTTGTTTGAACCCGAGCTCAAAAGGTATGTGATTTTATACACAATCAAATTCTGACTTGGTATGGAATTCCACGAATTTTAATGATAGGCAACGGGCCTCAATTTCAAAATTCGGTCCTTACAAACTTCTGTGAACGGTATGGGATTCTCCAGCATTTTTCCACCCCTTATTATCCTCAGGAAAACAGGCACGTAGAGGTCACCAACAGAACGTTGTTAGAAGGGATAAAGAAGAAGTTGGAAGGAGCCAAGGGAAAATGTCCATACAACTTGGCAGAGGTTCTATGGGCTTATAGGACCATCCCGCATTCTACAACAGGTGATATACCTTTTGCTTTGGTATACGGAGCTGAAGAAGTAATCCCATCAGAAGGCATAGTACCGAGCCATAGGATTCATCACTATGAGGAAGAAGCAAATCTTATAGCCAGGTCAACGTCACTGGATCTAATTGACGAAAGACAAGACCAGGCCAGGGTTCGAGCAGATCATTATCGAAGTCACATGAGAGGACGTCTCAATGCTCGGTTGAAGCCAAGATCATTTAAGGAAGGTGACTTGGTCTTGAAAAAGGTGTTTCAGGGTTCTGGTAGCGGCGCATGTGGTAAGTTAGGACCAAATTGGGAAGGCCCGTACTTAGTTATATCAGAAGGACACCATGGCGCGTACAGATTAGCAGATCAAGAAGGTCAAGCACTCAAGCATCCTTGGAAATTTAATCACCTAAAATTATATCGCCAAAATGTATAAGATGTAAAGATGTGCTCTTTTTCCTCTCTGATGACGTGGAGAGGTTTTTTTACTGAGGCATCTACGAACAAGATTTTGAGTCTTTTTAATATAATTTATTGTTTTCGCCAAATGTTTGTGTGAGTTTTACTTTTATAACCAGCAAATGGGTCAATGACCACGCCTTTGTAAGGCTACGCAACATACCATACTGAGTCCAGACTAAGTGTCTATAAGCGCGAACAACCTAATTGGCTACGCCTACGGGCTACGCAATGACCATACTGTGTCTATACTTTGTACTTGGTATATTAGCGAACTGGTCAAAGACCAAGTCTGAAAAGACCACGCAATAGGGTCCATAGGATCTCTCTGCGAAAAAGCTATCATGACACATGTTGTCTAAGCTACACAATAAGCCATACTGAGCTCGGGGTTATAAAAAGTCTTCGGATAACTCAGCATACATATGGTCTACATTTATCAACATACGTTTGGAATAATGATTGAAGAAAAGCATGCATCAATTCGAAATAACGGGTTCCAGATACTGCAAGCAGTACCAAAAGTTTAACACAATCAAAAGAGAAGACAACAATAGAATTCAATAGAAATAAGCGAGAACATTATTTAGACCCACTAGGAGGTAATAGTTTGGAAGGATCCATGGTAGTATTAGCTTCTGTGCCTTTCTCGAGAGCCACAGTCGAGGTCGGGGCAGCAGGGTGCAAAAGGTGAGCAAATGAGCCCAGGTTCAGACAAGGATTCAGGGCCATTAATTCTGCAACAGCTTTTTGGTTCTCTGTGGCGATCATATCGACTGTAGCTGAGAACACTTGTGTTTCCCTTTCTTCAACAGCTGCGTTTATCTTTTCTTGCCATTGGTGTCGTTCCCGCTCGAGATGAGAACGCCCTTCTTTGATTTCCTTGGTTAATTTGCTCACCTCAGAAGTAAGAGCAGCAATCTGATCTGCTTATTCCTTTACCATGTTCGCCTGATGGGGTGCCCTATTCAGTAGTTTAACATTCTGTGTCTGCAGATCGTAATTACTTTTCAGCAAGTTTTTGTTCTGATTTACCATCATGTTAAGGTTGTCAGAAAGAGATGCGAAGCGTTGGTCCTTGAACGACACAGTTTCTTGTAGAGACGCAACTGGTTTTTCTAGCTGGGCTTTAGCATTCAATACTTCGTGTTTAACAACATGGGTTGAGGAGTACGCATGTCTCAAACGAATAATTTCTACAAAACAGAACTTGGAGGAGCAAAAAACCATAGCTTCAGGCTTCCATCTCTCCATTGCAGTCATATCAGCAGGAGACATATTCTGATAACTCAAAATGAAGGACTTATGCTGCATCTGAACAATCAACAATGAAGATAAGTGTACATATATAGTCTACAATTTGAAGTGTATAAGTTAATAGGTTATACCTCGATCGATAGCTCTGTTTGTCTTTGTAAGAGCTCTGCGTTGGACACCTTATCATAGTAGGAGATATCAGGTGTCTTGCGTAGTTTCTTGAACATGTAGGAGGAAGGACGAGGAACTTGTACTTTTGGGTGCTCCCCTATAGGTACCCTTTGTTGGCTGGTCTCCGCAGCTTTATCGCCAGAGTTAGTCCTTTTGGTGTTCTCCACAGAGGGAGTTGGAACTCCTAAAGAGGAGCTCAATGCTAGTTGTTGCGCTGAGGTCGCATGAGTGGGAGGATGCAGCCATGTATCTTTTTCAGCTTGGCGTTCATTCTCCTCGGAATCAGCTAGATCGACTATCTCCTTAGCCCTAGGAGGATTTTGTTCTTCACCAAATTCTCTTGTTGATGGGTTAAGAAGACCTGCTCCTTCATTAGAGGTGGTTTGAGCGCCACCATCTTCTTCATCTCGAAGTTTAAATCTTTTGGTGGTTAGAGGAACAACTTCAATTACCTTTTGCTTTTTATTCCTCCTTGTGTCGAGGCCACCAGAGTTAGTTTCTTCATCTTCATTTTCTCTTTCTGCTCGAGGGTTAGTTGATTGAGCAACTGGAGGCACAGGAGGTGCTTCTTTTTCATTTTGCTCGATAGACTTCTCTTTCTCCTTACCGCCGTCATTACCTTGATTAATGAAGAGAGCTGCAGCATAGGGAGAATCCCCGGGTTTGCCAGCTTTGCGTGTGACTTGAGGTACTCCTAGCCAAACGCCAGGACTGTTTTTCTCACGGAGCTTCTTTTCTGAGTCATCTTGAGGCGGTCCATGGTAGCTTTAGAGCCGTCTGCCATTTTGATTCCTTCCTTTTCTGATGTGATGAGTTCAGGAATGGGCCACAGTCCTGATTGTAGATAATTATATCGAGTGAACAGATTTTTGGGGTCTTGTTGCCAGGTTTCAAAAGATAACATGCTAACTCTGATCAGAGGGTTTATGTAATCGTCTGGTCTTCCTTCTTTCCACCAAGTTTGGTTTGAGAGTTCACCTGAAGACACAAGGTTATGATCAAACAGTTCGACCAAATTAATATTTCCATACAAGATGAAAGCAATACTTACAAGGTTTCTTCCATTGACGTTCTAGTTAAAGATTTAGGGTAGGGGTGCTGTGTTCCCAATTACCCGAAATAAAGACAAAGGAATTTTTCCAATTCCTGTTAGAGTTGGGTAGTTCTACAATTTTCTTAATCCCTTTAAAATGGGTATAGAAGAAGGGAGTCTTGGCTAGCTTGGTTACATTGGTACCCGATAGGAGGTCTGATAAACATATTTCGATGTTTAACAAGCGTGAACTAAGTACTATGCTGAGCAACAGCCTCCAGCCGTTTGCTGACATCTGGGTGGGGCAAATACCCAGAAAGATGAAGTAGTCACGAATCAGTTCAGGGAGGGGTAACCTAAGTCCCTAGTCGAACAAAGTGGTGAAAAGGAAATTTTCAGTTTCCTGAGTATGATAAGGATGCTCGCCTAAACCAGGAGCCCTAATGGTTATGTTATCAGGAATGTTGCATCTTTCCTTTAGATTGGTGATTTCCTCATCATCCAAATTACTGTATCTAGGAGCTATTTGAGAAAAATAGTTTTCTAAATCGTTCACATCCTCGTATGAGGATTATGCAATTTTAGCGGCCTTACTCCTCACTCCCTTTTTGGGTGCCATGGTTTTTCCACAAACTGCAATTAGGGAAGGACATAAGTTAGAACGATTGTGATGTAAGGGAACACGATTTTGGGGACTCCTCTACAACTAGAGTTTTTAAAACGTTGAATATTAGGTTATCTACAGCATTCAACATAAGCTAAAGAGTAAGAAGAAGGTGTTACCTGAGAAGTTGTTGACGAAGGAAAGAAGTGAACGCATGTGAATAAATTCGCAGAGAGTTTTTCAAGAAGAATAAATTAGAATACTTGAAGAACTATGGTTTTTTCAAATAAATAAGGAAGTAATTTAAGTAATGAATCGTTTTTGCGAACGCGTGTAAATTATGAAATCATTACTGTCAAGGAGGCTAGTGGATCAAACAACCCACCAAAGATTACGGAGAATGACAAGAAACGCAAGGCAAGCAGTGATTAAAAAGTTGCAAAAAAGAAAAAAGTCACTCTAGGATCATAGAAAATCTTACGTCCTTCTAAAATTCCTCCTCCAGCTCCTGGTGGCCCTAATTTGCAAGAAGAACGTTCATCCAACCTTTATTCCGAATAGGCCACTGCTGATAGAGAGATAAATCTTGACACCTTTAAGAATATTAACATATATTTCAATAAACATGACAATGATGACTTTGCGGGGCATTATTGTCATGCTAATTAATCTAATGTTGTGACCCATAATGGTGAGACTTACGTGATATCAAGTGGGCAAGAAAACTTGAGTTATGTCCTTCTAGGTTACCTCCGTCCAGTAGTTGACTTAGAAAGACAAGTGAGAGATCAAACAAACACTATCAATTCCCTGACTACCGCAAACCAAAACCTGAAGAATAACCTCTCTACCGCTCAGCAAATCATAAAGTCTTTGAAGAAAAAAAAGGATTTGGATGCCAAACTGCTTAAGTCAGAAGAGACTCAAAGATATCCGCAGACCAAGTATTTCGGACTAGAAACTTCTTCTTCCGATGAGATCAAAGATTTGAAGGAGTAATTAGAAGCTAGAGACAAAACCATTAAGACTCTCAGATCCGAGGACAAGGCCAACTTAGAGGACCTTGTGAAGAAGAAAACAGAGAAGAATATAACTCAAGTACAAAAACAAGCTAATGAGATAGCTGCTGGAATAGAGAAGTATGCCTCTGGAGTAGTAGACACATTGGAGAAAAGAGATGATGACATCAAATCCGATACGGTCTTATTGTTTCATGAGGACTTTTCAAAGACGAATCTTGGTTCTTTGTGGAAATTTGTAGAATGTGATGACCTCCATATTCATACAATGGTTGATGGTGACAAGAACAACTATTCAAGTGGGGAAGATTCTGAGGACAACGAAGGAGTTGGTGAGAGTTAAAGTGCTGAACTCCAAAGTCTGAAAAAGATGGTGGTGAAGAAAAAACCGAAGGGAACAAGCCCTAAGGTTGTACTGTTATGTTCAGTGGCGTAGCCAGGATTTGATCCTTATGGAGTCCTGGTTATTGTCCAAAAATAAAATAGCTAAAAGTAAAAAAATTTAGGCTTTTATGCACCATGTATGTTTTCTTTGGGTTGTTTGGTTAACTAGTGTTTTTTTATTCATGAATTTATTATGTATTGGTTATTTTCTTCACTATTTTTCCAATTTATAATCACGAGCACACCAAAATTATCGAGCTTGAACCTTACATTTAGGCATTTTCATCTTAATATCTTTTTACTTATCTTCATGTATTGTGTGTATCTAGACACGTCTTTGATTGAATTGAGATCTGTAGGAGTCGAGAGACGAAAAATCTATGTTAAAGGTTATTTATATTTATTAACTTACTTAGGTTCGTGTTTAATTATGGTTTCCTTTCTTCACATGAAATTTCAACATGGCTTTGAAATTTAAATTATCTTTCAATAATACACATGGTAACTAGTATATAGGACTTTAAAATTTAAATATCACACTTAATTTAGATGGAAGAAATCATATGGTTTTTAAATGTTTTAATATACATTGTACACTTAATTTATATGGAAGAAATGGTACGGTTTTAGAAATGTTTTAATATACATTGTAACTTGTAACTAGTATATAGAACTTTAAAATTTAAAAATCACACTTAATTTAGATGGAAGGAATCGTACGGTTTTATAAATGTTTTATGAAACCATATGCTCTGATTCGAATCCATAGTATTATTTTATAAAATTTTGATGTAAATATAAATATAAATATAAATTTTAAATATTTTTAGAATTAAATAATAAATATGTTTGTTTACGTTAAATGTTTTTAAGAATCGAATAAGATTGTAATTTTGATGTAAATATAGATATAATTTTATAAATTTTTTATGTAAATATAACTTTTTAAATGTTTTTAGAATTAAATAATAAATATGTTTGTTTACGTTAAATGTTTTTAAGAATTGAATAAGATTGTAATTTTAATGTAAATATAGATATAATTTTATAAAATTTTGATGTAAATATAAATTTTAAATGTTTTTAGAATTAAATAATAAATATGTTTGTGTAAGTTAGATGTTTTAAGAATTGGATAAGATTGTAATTTTGATGTAAATATATATATATATATATATATATATATATATATATATATATATATATATATAATTTTTAGAATTAAATAATAAATATGTTTGTTTAAGTTAGATGTTTTAAGAATTAAATAAGATTGTAATTTTGATATATATATATATATATATATATATATATATATATATATATATAAGCTATATAGATAGGCTCAGTTTGTTAAAATAGCAGAGGGCTGAGGTTTGAATCTGGGTTCCTACCTCAGCCTTTTCCACTGGGATATGATATATTTGAATATTTTGTTAACTTAATAGAAATATATAGATAAATTTGTGGGTTCCTGGGCGCCTGGTTATGCTGTATATTTTTTGTTGAAAAACTAAAGTCCTTGGATGACCAAGGCATCTTGTTGCATTGTTTGTTTAATTTATGTTTTTTTAAACTTAAAGTCCTTGAATGATCAAGGCATCTGTGAATCATAGATCGGTTTTAGTCCGATCAGACTCTAATATCATATTTCCCTTCGTTTGAATTTTGTTTAACTCTTTATGGCAATGCTTAGATATCCTTCAATATTTCAGAGTTGTTAAGTAAGGATATCAAAAAAAATCAACCACACGTGTTTAATAAATATGACCAAGTGTTTAATATGTCTAATCAACTCAAAGATATTTGAGAGTCGGGGTGTTTAATAAGTATTTAATATCCGACCACCTCATACTATGGCCAAGTAAAAAAAAAATTGCCCCGAACTTTTGAAGAAGGCATAGAATATTATTGAAAAACTCAGAAACCTCGTTGAAACCTCCCCACTCCACCAAGGTAGGAAAGAGTATGCCCCCTAATATTTACATTAACATGTAAAAGGTAAATATTTACAAAAGAGGTTATTTGAAGTATAACCTGAGGTGTTCAATGTTCCATGAATGCTTTAGTGCTCTCCCTTTATAGCCTGTACATTCCTAGTTTAACTTCCCACATACCATATAAGGGTTTTCCCAATTTTGAGCGAGCTTACCGAACTATTTTTCCTTGGTGTGTAAAAAGACTTTTCTCAAGACTTTGTCCCCCAATTGAAAATCTCTTCTTTTAATTTTGGAGGCAAATCTGCTCCTCATCAGAACCTGGTAATGCGCCGTTCTCAAATGCACTTTAACCCTTCTTTCTTTAATCAAATCTAACTGATTTCTGACTGCTATATCATTGGTCTATTCGGAATAGTTTTGGACTCTATAAGATGGTAAAGTACCTTCTATGGGAGTGATTGCATCCATCCCATACACAAGAGAAAAATGAAATTCTTGTGTAGCAGCCCGATGTGTAGTTTGGTAGGCCCATAATACTTCTTGTAAATAACTTGACCACTTTCCTGCAGCTCCCTCCAGATTCTTCTTTAATTCGGAAAAGATTATCCGATTAGCAACTTCAACTTGTCCATTTTCTTGAGGATGGAAATGAGAAGAAAAACAGTGTTGAATGCCTCTGGAGGTGCAGAAAATTTCCATATCTTTATTATCAAACTGTGGCCCATTATCTGTGGTAATCTTTCGGGGAACCCCAAATCTGCAACATATGTTAGATAAAATAAATTTAATAATGTCCTTAGAAGGGGTTCCAGCTAAAGGGGCTGCCTCTATCCACTTAGAGAAATAATCAATAGCAACTATGATTGTTTTACATCCACCGTATGCCATGGGAAGAGGGCCAACCAGATCCAACCCCCATCTGTCGCATGGTATCAGCTCATATAGGGATTTCATAGGAACTGCTGGCACATGAATTTCATTCACATATCTTTGGCAAGGTTTACACTTCTTTACCATATCTTTAGCATCTGCCATTATGGTTGGCCAGTAGTACCCTCCTAATAAAACTCTCCTGGTTAGGGCCTTAAAGCCATAGTGTGCAAAACCTTCTCCATCATGTAATTCAGATAATGCAACTTGTATTCTTCAAATCCTAAGCAACGCAAGAGAGGTCTGTTGAAAGATTTCTTGTAAAGAAGTTCGCTTAATACCAATAAAAACGAGCCTTAAACTTGATTTTCTTAGCCATGGCTTTATCCGGGGGCAAAATCCCATCGGAAATAAAGTGGAGAATATCATACCTCCAGTCCTTGAGCTGAATGGTTACTATACTCATACTTTATTAATCATCTTTACCTTATTTGGCATGTTTGTATTGATGGACATTCTTGCATCAGAATCCATGGGTAAGATTCAGAATAAGCTATGGTTGCCAAAACGTCTGCCAAACTAAGTATTTAATCAATTGTTCTTTCTTTGCTTCAAATTTCCCTTGAGCATGATGAATCAGTAATTGGGAATCATTCATTAATCGGACTCTTTTGGCACCACATATGAGGGCTAGCTTAAGATCAGCTATAGTTGCTTCATACTCAGATTCATTGTTAGAAGCTCTGAAACCAAAACATATAGCCTGGTATATGGTATCACCATAGGGAGAAGTTAAACAAATTCCAGCCCCACATCCCATAGCACTAGATTCACCATCAGTTCGTACTATCCATTTTTTATTAGAATGGTTTTCTGGCATCTGTGCAGAGGATCTATTAGCATGAAATTCTACCAAGAAATCGGCCACTGACTGGGCTTTGATCGCTGTTCGGGAGGAAAATCAATATCATAATCATCTAGTTCAAGAAACCACTTGGTCATTCTGCTTGACACATCAACTTTCTGAAGAACACTCTTCAAGGGAAAAGATGTTCAAACTAAAATATAATAAGCTTGGAAGTATGGTCTTATCTTTCTTGCTGCAATTACCAAGGCCCATGCTAGTTTTTCCAACTTCAAGTATCTTCTTTCAGCATCCAATAGACTTTTGCTAATGTAATACACCGGACGAGGGTAATTATCCACCTCTCTTACTAGCACAACACTTATTGCATACTCTAACACAGCTAAATATACATAAATATTTTCCTTCTAAACAGGTTTAAAGAGAGTCTTGGATGAAGAAAAATGCTTCCTGATATCAATAAATGCTTGATCACACTAGGGTGACCAATTGAAGTCTTTGGAATTCCTTAATACCTGGAAAAATGGAGCACATTTGTCCGATGATCTTGATATAAACCTGTTCAAAACAGCCAATCGTCCGGTCAGCCTTTGAACTTCTTTGGTGCTCCGAGGAGGGTCCATAGCCAATAGGGCATTGAGTTGATCCGGATCAGGTTGAATTCCTTTTTCACTTATTATATAACCCAAGACCTTTCCAGAGCGAACCTCAAAAACACACTTTTCCGGATTTAGCTTCAAGTTCACAACGTCTAAGTTAGAAAACGTTTTTTTGAAGGCCAGATATATGTACATCTTCCTCCAAGATCTTTACCATCATATCATCTATATCAAATTTCATGTTACTGCCAATCTGATTAGCGAAGGCTTTATTTACTAATCTTTGATAAGTGGCCCCAATAGTTTTCACTCTGAACGGCATCACTTTATAACAATGAAGTCCTCTGCCTGTAATAAAAGTGGTATGATCTTGATCCAACAGATCTACTTGAATCTGGTTGTACCCTGAAAATGCATCCATGAAAGATAAAACTTTATTCCCAGAAGTAGAATCCACCAACTAATCTATCCGAGGAACGAGATAAAGATCCTTGGGGCATGCCCTATTAAGATCAGTAAAGTCAATGCACATGCGCCATTTGTCATTCTTTTTCTTGACTAAGACAGGGTTGGCAGTCCACAAAGGGTATTGAGATTCTTTTATATGGCCATCTTGGTTAAATGATCAACTTCTTGAACTATCACATCTGCCTTTTTATTTAGAGAATGACCTCCTTCTTTGTATAACTGGCGCAACATCAGTTTGTACAGATAACTTGTGACAAATTATATCAGCTGACACTCCAGTAACATCGTCATTGCACCAAGTAAATACATGTTTATTATTTATATCAAGTACCACTCTAGTCTGTGTTTTAAACTTGGTGCAAAATATATAGAAACCAGAATCTAAAAACCTAAGCCATCCACACCATGAAGCTGTATCTAATATATGTAATTGTTAAGACTAGTGAAAACATTGATTTTTGGGATGATTACTAGCAAGATTCTGGGAATTTACCAATGTTATTGCTTTCCAAGAGGCTATTTAACAACCAAATCATCATATATCTACAATATGAAGTAATGTGTAGTCAACACAACAATAGGAAAACTAATGGTGTCCTAAAATATAAGAAAACTTGTGCGAAGATTTGTCTAATGGAATCAAAGAGCTTATTCATGTTGAATATATCGATCTGGGAAGTACTGTGTACATACAAATTATTTAAAAGTAGTGAAGACGATACATATACTATTGAGAAATAGCAACATATCTTAATTCGATTTGATAACCGTGTGCATAACATGAAAACTTTATTTTCTCGAGAATCAAACAGAAACCTAAACGAAAAAAACTTACTTAGATCTTCGATGTTAGAGAACCAATATAATAAAAATCATAAGAGAATCAAAATTTGGTTGATATTATAAGAGAAGATGATTAAAAAGTATTAAAATCACAAGAGAATCGATTTTCTGATCGGATTTATTGATGAATTGTGTTCTCATCTTCGGTATCCTTCTCATCTTCTATTTGATTAATTCAAATAAAACTCTTAAGTGGGAGGATCTGAGCCTGAGTACGATGACCAGATATGAAGATAAAAGAAAAGACCTTAATCACGATTTTAGGTCCAAAAGAGTAATTGGAGATCAGGAAGGTTTCAATCAACTAACCAATGATTAAAAAACTAATCCTAACTTTTGTAAATCATTAGTTCTTGTGAAAACATATTTCTAAATTGGGGCTACATGTTTTGGTGATTTTAATTTTATAAAACCATCACAACTCTTTGGTGTTAGCATATCAACGAATGACTCTAGAGGCCATTAAGATGATGAAAGAATTCAATCCCAATCCAATGGTGTTTGGTTCGATCAAAGATCTGAATGTAAATTTTTGAGGTATAAACGGGTATATACGTTCTTGCAACTAAGTGGTGAGAAGCTGACCAATGAGAAGCTAGAGGTGGAAGGTGCACCAACGATAGTAAGTGCTGAAAGAGATGCGCTAATACGTGAGAATGGGGAGTTAGTTTCACTAAAACGTACACTTCTTGAATAGAGTACGATGCAAAAGATGCATAATGATAAACTGATCGCCTAGAATGAAGCGTTGGTAGCTCAAAAAATATATATGGATGATAAAATTGAAACATTATCCACCAAAATATGCACCGTGACGCTGAAAAATACTGAGATTAAAGCTGAGGTACGAGAAGTCTGAATGGAGATGGAGAAATCTAAGATGGATATATTCGATTATGTAGCCATTAGATCAAAGAGAAAGAAGAAAAGATGATGTCAATTTTGTGAAACCTGTTATCAAAAGTGTGGAACAATACAATTCTGTAGACTTGGAGAAACAATTCTAACATTGACTTGCGTGAGCTGAAATGTTTAGTGCCCGAGGAAGAGCGACCTTGTTCGTAAAATGATGTTGAAGAAAATGAAGATAGTGAGAGTGAAAATAGGGAAGATGAGGTGGTTGAAACCAAGGTGGGGCGATGTACCTCAGGTGGTCCAATGCAAGAGGTGGGTGCTGATGGTGTGCCAGATCGGGCGAAAATTAGTAGGAATATTTATGTCTTGTAGAATATGAGTTTATGGTTTCTTTGTGTTGAAAATATATTAATTTTTTGAAATTTTTAGCATTTTTATGAAACATAGTTGTACTTGAACCATTGTTGACTTGTCATTAGGAGTTTGGGTCCCCATTTGACTTCTTTGGTAGATATAAATGCTTGTCCAATGATTATGTTAAAAAAATTAATTTTTATATTTATTAACATGTTGTCCAAGAATCCATTCACATGCCATGTACCTATTATTGGAAGATTTTGGCGTTGTCTTAGTTGGTATACTTGGTTATGTGGCTCAAATATATAGGACTTGGCGTGAGGGGGTCGGTGTATGTAACTTATTAGTTAGTCTAGGCATAGTAAAACCCTTTACGAGTCCATATAGGCTTGATTTATTAATAAGTTTTTTATTTTGATTTCGTGTCTCTCGGTTCAATATGGCCCTTAGGTGGCCGTATAGGCTTGGTTTATTAATTTTTTTTACAATTTTGACTGTATAAGTCTAGGCTCAGTATGTTCCTTTTCGTGGTCTTAGGGGCTTGATATCCAACTAGTTCGCTTAAAAACAATTACATAACCCCCTATAACAGAAAGCTTTTATACATCGTTTTAGAAAGCTTTTAAATAATTACTGACCCCTTAATGATTTTAATTTTACTTAACTGCTCGACTAGAAGTGCTCGAGCCTCAGCTTTCCCTTTGGGATGGATTTTGTCTCGGAAATATAACAAATATTCTCGTCACATCTCATCAATAATGTTTGTAATTATAACTTCGACTATTGTTTTGTTATTATTTACCAATGACTACTTTTTGTAAGGAGTCCATTGTGGAGTTACCAAGATAGGTAACTTTCTCATATTCGGATCATTCAAATTTATATTTTAATGCTTGAAGTGCTCATAAATACTCCCTCATACTTTCTTGTTTTGCCTCGTACAAACCTTTTGTTTGGCTTATCACTAACTATGAGTCTGATCGCACCATGATAACATTTTCTCCACAAATACGAGCACATTTCATTCCACCTAATATGGACTCGTAATCAACCATATTTTTAGTGATATCGAATTAAACTTTGATAAATTGTTTGATCTCGTTCCAGAATGGTGTTCTTAAAAGGATGCCGACACTTCCTCTAGCAAGGGTTGAAGCTCTATCGGTTTTAATTATTCGTTCTATTTGTGTTACCTTATAATTTTCTCGAGTCTTTTCATTTCTGATTCTTTCTCATACAATTTATTTGATAAAATCGGAGAATACTGGGTATTTGAATTTCGTGCGAGGGTCATATACAATCTTATACTCTCCCAACTCGACTCACCATTTCACGAGCCATTGTGAGATATCAGACTTTTGTAATACAAACTTGAGGGGAAAAGATGTGCACATGATGATCATGTGGCTCTAGAAATATAATTTCATTTTGCGGGTGACCACCACCAACCGTACTGTCAAATGTTCTAAGTTCATATATATTTTCTTAGCACCGTCCAAAATTTTACTAATGTAGTAAACCGGTTTCTGGACCCTCTCAAATTTTAAAACTAAGATGTCGATGAATGTAAAATTGGAACATAAATATAAATAAAATGGTTCATCTCGTACCAAAGCGAAATATATTTTAGGGGAAGTCAAATATTTTTTCAGTGTGTGAACGAGCGGAAATATTTTTTAAGTGTGTAAAACATGTCATCAAACTTTTTGGTCCAAATTTTTGCCCATTTAAAGAAGAGATGACTCTTGCTCGAGCTTTGGAGATTAAGCGAGAAACATCTGCTAACCGACCCGTCAGCCTCTGAATATTCTTGATATTTCTACGTGGCTCCATGGATAGTAGTTCCTTGAGCTTCTCGGGGTGGGCTTTAATGTCGTTTTTATTGATGATATACCCAACAAACTTGCAACTATAAACTTTGAACGAGCATTCAATAGGTTGAACTTGAGTTTGTATTTTTATAGGATATTTAATATGTCAGAGAGGATCATGAGATGACGGTCTTCGACATTTGTTCTAACGATCATGTTGTCTATGTGCATTTCCATTTTCTGTCCCACAAGTTTTTCAAATATATAGTTGATGAGTCTTTGGTGGGTTCAACATGTATTTTTAAGCCAAATGACCTATAACAAATATACAAATATTTTCGTCACCTGCCCCTATACATGGTAATTGTGTTCTTTTTATAAATATAAAAAAGGAATCCCTCATGTTAGTCTAGCCATACCTGTCGTAATCTGTTCTAAGTCATCTGTTGAATTTTTTTTAACCACCACATGTAGAGTCTGATACTTTTATTAATGCAATTCATGTTAAATATGTCTCCTTCGCATCTTCCCATCTATAAAAACTTCTTGCACTTTAAAAAGAATACATGTACTTCAGGTGTTAATATCTCATGATCATAGGTAAGAGTGTGATCATGAAGCTAGTAGTGTAAAGCAATCTCAATTAGTTGCCTATGCATAAATGAAACATTTTAAATACCACCATAATTTAATAAGTTAAATCAAACACAAGAAGCACACACTTGAGTCAAAACCATATATTTTAAAAATAAAATCCAAACTACAACAAAAATTAGTAAAATCAAGAGAGTACACCGAATTAAAAAAACTATAGTATTCAAGTAATAAACTATATAGAAACCCAAATCTAAAAAACTAAGCCATTCACATCATGAAGCTGCTCTAATATATGTAATTGTTAAGACTCGTGAAACCATTGATTTTTGTTGCTAGCAAGATTTTGGGCATGTACTAATGCTACAACTTTCTTGGAGGCTATTCAAAAACCCAATCATTGTGAATTTACAACATGAAGAAATGTGGAGTCAACAGAACAATACGCAAAGTAATGATTGCCTAAAATATAAGTAAAATTATGTGGGGATTTGTCTAATGGAATCATAGAGCTTGTTCATATTGAATATATTTTTTTGGGAAGTACGGTGTACATAAAAATTATTTATAAGCATTGAAGATAATACATATATTGGTGATAAAGAGCAACATATCCCAACTCGATTCGATAATTGTGTGCATAACATAAAAACTTTATTTTTTCACGAACCAAACAGAAAATCAAAATGAAGAACACTTACTTAGATCTTCTATTTTAGAGAACCTCGGCTTTCCTTGAACTTTACTCTTCCCATCGTTAATCCATGAAGGAACCAATAGAGCCAAAGTCATAAGAGAATTAAAATTTGGTTAACATCATTATTATTGTTGGTATTGTAGGTGTTGGTATTGGTGTTGGTGTTGGTGTTCGGTGTTTGGTGTTGTTGTTCATTGTTGTTGTTTGTTGTTGTTGTTCGTTGTTGTTGTTTGTTGTTGTTGTTCGTTGTTGTTGTTGTTGTTGTTGTTGATGATGATGACGACAACGATAATGATGGTGGTGGTGGTGATGATGATGATGATGGTGATGATGATGATGATGATGATAATAGTAATATTAAAATCTAATGAAAAAGTTGGGTTGGTATAAAAAGAGTCAAATATCTAGCATAACAATAATAGTAAACAAATATGTATTTTTTCATCATAATCATAAGCACTGTTTATTCGAATTCAATAGAATTTTTTGTCAATTGGACTACGGCTAAAAGATGAACCTAAAATAAGATTCTTTAATTTATAGATTAAGATTTATCATAGCTAGCATATAAATACAAAGATATAGCTTTGCAATTTGTGACGAGACAAGATGTGAGCTGTATATTTCTTCAAATAGGAACTCGCTCTAGTTTGTTTTTAAAGATAAGTGACGTAAAAGATAAACACTCAAGCGAGTGTTCTATGAATCACGAGTCACTGAGTCATTTGTGTTTGAGAGTCTTTTTGTAACATTTTTATTTATAAAATGAATGTCCATTGCCCGTGAATATAGGATTTCTTCACGATTTGAGTCACGTTAAATATCTTATTGTGAGATTGTTTCCTTTATGTTATTTATCGTTAACTTTGTTCTTGAAATAAGGTAAGAGCCAAAGCTCGTATTACCTCCTACGTCTCTCGGGTAGGTGTTCGCCAACTGTTGGTCACTGCTTCAGCTGAGTGGGTAAGATTCAGCCTAGCGAGTCTTGTTAGGGTTGGGTCGGATCTTATTCGAATATTGATGGTTTCCCTAACAAGTGGTATGATAAATCTTAATCAATTAATTAAGAAATCTAATTAATATAGAAGACTAAATTAATAAGATATCAAATTACTTTATATTCTTTCTTGTTAACTTTGTTCTTGAAATAAGGTAAGAGTCGAATCTCGTATTACCTCTTACGTCTCTGAGGTAGGTGTTCACCAAATGTTGGTTACTGCTTCAGATGAGTGGCTAAGATTCAGCCTAGCGATTCTTGTTAGGGCTGGGTATAATCTTGTTCGAAATTTGATGGTTTCCATAACACGTGGTGTGGTGAGCGTGGGTATCAAATATCAATATTTTATGTTGGTGGAGAAGATAATAGATTTCCTATATTAATTGGATATTCAATACTAATTGAATTTTCTATAATAATTGGATTTCTTATATTAAATGAATATTTTATATTAATTAGATTTTTTATATTAGTTGGATATTCTATATTAATTAGATTTCTTTAATTATTAAATCGTATTTTAATTTAGTCTTTTATATTATTAAATTTCTTATTTGATGAGTTCAGAGATTTCGGTCACCATACCTAATCAAATCTACGTATCCGAACATGGACAATTCAGACCATATCACCATTGCCCCCTCCGGAGCAAATGTCACTGTATTCTTTGTATGACCAATCCGGGGAGCATTATCAGACCTGTTCTCACTTCTTTCAACGAGATTCTGCACTTCCTATTTCAAAGCGATGCATTATTGGGTATTATGGCCAATATCATGATGATATTGGAAAAAACAAGTATTACGACTTTCTCGAGGAGATTGCAGCGCTGCTAGTTTCCGGATATGGACCTCATCTTTGGTATTGTCATAAATGGTCGCCATGTTCTCTTTTAATTCTGCAAACCACTTCGGTTGAACCCATGGACCTCTTTTACTCCTTGATTGTTGGCTCTGAGCTGGATTTGGGTTGGATTGAGTCTGTTTGGCCCTGTTGGACCCTTGTCCAGTTTCTTTAGCCTTGTATCCGGACTCGTTTTGGTTTTGAGCCGCCGAGGCGGACCTCACCTCGTTTAGCAAGCCACCCCAAGTAATGGCCTTCTTCCTGGTCACTGAATCAGCCAGATTCCCAGGGTTCAGCCCTTGTCTTAAAGAAGCAATTGCCATCTGTTTGAAGCAATCTGCTAACCCATTCTTGGTATTTACGAACCGACTTATGTAGTCCTTTACGGACTAATTTGGCTCTTGGGCACAATGAATAATAATATCTCAGTTTCCCTTCACCTCTTTACTTCCCACAAACTTCCTTCGGAAGGCAACCCAAAATATATCAAAGTTTCTGATACAACCCTGGGGCAAACTGTTGTACCACTTAAGAGCACTTCCCGTAAAAGATTGGGAGAAGTCCCTACACAGAAGTTTGTCATCATCATCAAAATTCATCATGAAGTTCTTGAACTGCTCCAAATGGTTGTCCGGATCCCTACTTCCATCATACTTCTCAATTTTGGAACTGTCAAACCTTTTGGGTAGGTTTCCAGACAGTATCTTGGCAGACAATGGTGATTGTTTCCAATTGTTATGACGACTGAAGACTGTGTCTTCATTAGGTGTTGCAAAAATACCTGGTTCATCATGAAAAGGAAAAGGATCGATCAACAACTAATTCACATGCCTATGACTGTGGTTGTGAGATGACCCTTTGCCCAAATGCCTCTTAAGTCTGCCATGCCTATCCCTCTTTCTTGAATATTTTTTAACTAACTTTTGTTTCTTCCTAGACCTCCATTCATCACTGCTTGATGGCAAAGACTCTTCCAGCTCAGCCTCGTTCGAAGAGCTGCTGGAGGACTCAGAATCTAAAATTTCCATCGGCTTAGACCGATGAGTCTTTTTAGAACTGACATGGGTCTTTAAATTCGACCCGGTTTCACGACCTGACCCAAGAAACCCACATGTCAATAATTAAGGTATAAATAACCCAACCACTCTTTAATGAGGGTCATCAGAATTTAATACAAGTAGACAACTTAATTATCTCTCTATCCTACACACTAAACACAAAACACCATACAATTATTAAAACACTCTCTAGAAATTTTACCAGTATACCCTCAGCCCAAAATAAACCAAACCATTATTAATTTGGTCTCTAATTTTAGTTAGATACTTAAATTAATTGATTAAGATTTATCATAGTTGACCTATAAATAGAAGAAGATATAGCTTTGCAATTTTGACGAGTCGAGATGTGAGCTGCATATTTCTTCAGAGAGAGAAACTAGCTCTAGGTCTTTGGAAATATAAGTGAGGTGAGAGGTTAAATCTGAAGAGAGGTTATGCGATTGTGAATCACGAGTGATTGGGTCCTTTGTGTTTGAGAGTCTTTATGTAACCTACTTATTTATAAAAAGAGTGTATGTTCTCCGTGGATGTAGGATTTTTTCACGATCCGAACCAGGTTAAATTTTTGGTTGTGTGATTATTTACTTTATATTATTTATTTGCAACTTTGTTCTTGAAAATAAGGTAAGATCTGAAGCTCATATTACCTCCTAAGACCTCTCGGGTAGTTGTCCGCCAACCGTTGGTCACTGT
Organism: Limnanthes douglasii subsp. nivea; assembly: GCA_036936605.1. Classification (NCBI taxonomy): domain Eukaryota; kingdom Viridiplantae; phylum Streptophyta; class Magnoliopsida; order Brassicales; family Limnanthaceae; genus Limnanthes; species Limnanthes douglasii. The sequence continues at coordinate 185,615,018 of JAUPFV010000002.1, forward strand.
TTTGGCTGAGGTGGCTAAGATTCGGCCTAACGAGTCTTGTTAGGGTTGTGTTGGATGTTGTTCATATATTGATGGTTTCCTTAACAAGAGTAATGAATATCTCATTGAGATAGATCATAATACTCTAAGATAGGTTGACGACACTCCTTCACGCATTGGCTAACAACAACAGAGATCCGATCACCTCATAATACTCTAAGATAGGTTGACGACACTCCTTCACGCATTGGCTAACAACAACAGAGATCCGATCACCAACACTTGACTCGGATGACAAAACCACATGGACAACCCTCGAACTTCCTTATTAATTAGTAATTACATCGGTTGCGGAGCCGCTACTGAAACCATAACCAAATTAATGCTCGACACCGAGTAAATGAGCAGGACCCATTTCAGTCGCTAGAGTTTTTGTTCAGGAGGGGCTGCAACTCTCCCGTTGAACGAAGATGACTTTTTCGATAGGTTTCCTTTTCGATTATTCTCCACTGTTACTCCTCTTTTGCTTCACCCTTTTGTATTCATCGTCGTGGTAATAAATCTGAGTAACCGATATGATTCGGATAATCGTGAGTCTGAAAATATTTGGTTACGTCAACCGTCGATATCGGCAAACCAGAAAGAGAGGTAAATCGAGAGACGGAGAGAGCAGTGGCGACTCTCAGATTCCCAGTGATAAGAAAACTATCATAATAAGAAGGGGAATAACTGTAAATGAGAACTAATCACAAGGGACGAATGTAAAATGAGACGTTTTGACAAATAAATTATGACCATAATAGTAAACTTTTAAGTAGCTCTGTTAATGAATATACAGAATATCTAACTAGCTATGTTAATGTATATATTGTTAATAATAATACTAGTAAAATATTGAAGTAATTATATTAATGGATATATCATTAATAATGATAATAATAATACTAGTAAATTATCCAACTAGCTACATTAATGGATATATAATTAAAAGTTTAAACAGATCATTTTAAAACTAATCATAGAGTTTATAGTTTAGTGATGTGTGAAATACATAACGATAACTAACGGCTTTATATATATATATATATATATATATATATATATATATATATATTCTTTGGTATATTTTATGTATTCTTACCTCTATATATTTTCTCTATCTATTCCAAAACTAACATATTAATCTGTTTTATCTTACAGATCAAAAAAACGTTATTGAGTCTCCATCAACTTTAATTATTTATTCCATTTGTGTTGCCTCGTTATTTTCTTGAGTCTCTTCATTGTTGATTCTTTCTCATACAATTTCTTTGATAATATTGGTGATAACTTGGCCTTTGAATTTAGTGCGAGGGTCATACCCAATCTTATACTTTCCTAACTCGACTCACCATCTCGCGAGCCATTGTGAGATATTAGAATTTTATAACACAACATTGAGGGGAAAATATATGCACGTGATGATCATGTGGCTCTGGAAATACAACCTTATTTTGCAAGTGACCACCACCAACCCTACTGTCAAATTTTCTAAGTTCACATATCTTGTCTCACCACCGATCAGAATTTTACTAACGTAGTAAACCGGTATCAGGACACTCTTGAATTCTAAAACTAGGATGCCGCTTACTGTAAAATTGGAAACATAAATATAAATAAAGTGGTTCATCTCGTACCAGAGTGAAAATAATTTTAGGGGAAGCAAATATTTTATTCAATGTCTGAACAAGCGGAAATAATTATAAGAAAAGTCAAATATTATTTCAGTGTGTAAAATGCTTCATCAAACTTTTTGGTCCAACTGAATATTTTTGTCCATTTAAATAATTCAAAGAAGGGATGGCTCTTGTCTGAGCCTTGGAGATTAAGCTAAAAAAATTTGTTAACCGACGTGTCAGCCTCTTAATATCCTTGATGTTCCTAGGTGGCTCCATGGATAATAGTTCCTTGAGCTTCTCGGGGTTGGCCTCAATATCGTTTTTATTGACAATGTACCCAACAAACTTGCAACTATAAACTCCGAACGGGAATTTCAAAAGGTTGAACTTAAGGTTGTATTTTTGTAGGATCTTTAATATGTTAGAGACTATCATGAGATGATGGTCTTCGATATTTGTTCTGACGATCATGTCTATGTGTATTTCCATTTTTGTCCCATGATTTTTTTGAATCTCTAGTTGATGAGTCTTTGGTGGGTTCAACATGTATTTTTTTAGCCAAATGACCTATAACAAATATACAAATATTTTCGTCTCCTGACCCTATACATGGTAATTGTGTTCTTTTTATAAATATAAAAAAGTAATCCATCATGTTAGTCTGGCCATACCCGTCGCAATCTAATTTAAGTCATCTGTTGAAAACGTTTTAACCACCACATACAGTGTCTGATGCCTTTGTTAATGCAAATGCATGTTAGATATGTCTCCATCGTATATTCCCATTTTCCTACCTATACAGAGTTCTTGCACTTAAAAGAGAATACATGTACTTCAGGTGTTAATATCTCATGATCATAGTAGAAATGTGATCATGAAACTAAGTAATGTAGAGAAATCTCAATTAGTTACATCTGCATAAATGAAACATTTTGAATACCACCATAATTTAATAAGTTAAATCAAACACAAGAAGCACACTTGAATCAAAACCATATATTGGAAAAATATGATCCATACTACAACAAAAATGAGTAAAATCAAGAGAATACACTGAATTAAAAAGGCTAGAGTATTCAAGTATAAGTATATATATATATATATATATATATATATATATATATATATATATATATATATATAAACCTAAATATAAAAAACTAAGCCATCCACATCATAAAGCTGTATCTAATATAGGTAATTATTAAGACTACTCAAAGCATTGATTTTTGGTTGCTAGCAAGATTTTAATGATGTTTTTAAGTCCAAAAAATTAATTAAAGATCATAAATATTTCAATCAACCAACCAATAATTAAACAACTAATCTTAACTTCTCTAAATCATAAAAAAAACTAATCACGAGGATTAGTATATGTTACAAACATAACTAATATAGGAAACTCCAAGAAAACAGAAGCTCCAAGAATTGAGTTTTCCGACCGTCTCCGGCGCCTCTCCGCACTGCCTTTTCTCTATCTTTCTCCCCTCTTCTTCTTCTATATCTAACCTTTCTTCATCTTGCATATCTCTATCATAGAGATAATAGATAATATCTTGTTTGAAGATGAATTTCCAGCGTTAATCCATCAGCAAAAACAGAGTTCCGGCGACATAGTTGACATGAAACAATATGGAGATTTGTTTCGTAAAGAAAACTCTAGAATTCGTGACGTCGAATTCAAACCAGAAACTATTAGGTTGAGATCTGATCATGTTTCAATCCAATTTAATCAAGAAATCAAAGAAAAACGTGTTTCGAAATAGAAAACAACTCTGATTGGCAAGTTTTCTCTTGGATTACCGAAGAAAGCAGTGTTCGAAAGTTTCATCAGTTCCTTAAAGTTTAAAGGCTGTGTCAGAACTATAAAGTGGGAGTCTCATCATGTGTTTTTGGAGTTCAATCTTGATGAGGATTTATGCAAAATGTGGTCAAGAAGAGTGTGAAAAGTTGGGGGCTTAACAATGCTCATACTAAGATGGTCACCTGACTTTCACCCTAAGTATGAAAACCCATCTGTCTTGGTCTGGACTAAATTCGAAAGGTTGCCAGAGTATCCATATATTATATGGATTTCATGAAAGAAGTGGCTTCATCCTTAGGCAAAGTGTACAAGGTTATAATCCTAGAAGATAACAGAGCTTACAAGAACTCTGTGGTGCCTCTAATCGAACTTGATTTATCAGGAAAGATCCATAATAGCATATGGATCGGATTCGGAAATAACGATGGATGATGGATAAATCTTAAGTATAAAACTTTACCATCATATTGTTATGGTTGTTTTCATTTGGGTCACTGTTATAAGGATTGTAAAAAAACGAAGTAAGTCTGATGACAAAAAGGGGAATGCTCAAGAAGAAAAGCTTAAGAATAGGGATGATCTGGTGAAAGAAGATAGTCTCAAGTCTGAAAAGAAACAATGCAATGAAACGGTAGAATCTAACACTGAGTTTATTCAAAACTTGAAGTCTATTATTATTCCCAAACAAACTGAAGTTACATCTGAAATTAATTCAATGACTCAAGACAAAATAAAAGAAAATGTTACAAATAGTAACAATGAAATACAACAGGATCAAAGGGCTGATGTCCCTGAAAATGCTGAGATCATCGAGGCAATTCAACATCTCCAAGAGCAAAGTGATAAACTTGTTCCTCTCGCAAATGATGACTTGATACCAGGCTCTTATTCTCCAAATTAATAAAACATTGGAAGTCTTCAATTATCCCATGTTGAGAAGAACCAATCTCCAACTGATCAGGACTTCAGTACCATCCTGAAAAAGAAACTAAAGTCAGTTAAGAAGATAAAGAAACCAAGCTAAAAAATAATGAAATCTTCCAAGTACGGTGGTGCAAACAGGAAGAACAAGTCTCTATCTGACAATGATAAAGATTATTAGCTGGAACCTACGTGGTATCAATAAAAAATCTATTATCAGGAGATTAAAAGATATGATTTTTAAAGACAAAATTAACTTGCTATTCAAGAGCCTTTAACAAGCTCTGAAAATATCTCTTCTATAGCTGAATTGTTAGGTTTTTTAAGTCATGGTTTTAACATTTCAAATAAAATTTGGGTTTTTTGGAGCAATGATCTTAGTATTAATATCTTTACTAATCATGATCAGTGCCTTAGTTTGGAAGTTAATACTTCTAATAATACTACTTCTCTATTATTTGTTATTTATGCTAAGTGTAACAGAACTCTAAGGATGAATTTATGGCAGCAGATGAGATCTACTTCAAATACTAGTTATGGATGGCTTGTGGTGGGTGACTTTAATGTCATCTCCTCATCTGATGAGCAGATTGGTTGTAAGAATATTGATTATAATAGTATTAATGACTTTGCTCAAACTATTAATGATTGCCAGTTGAAAGATGCTAGTTTTCTGGGACCTAAATTTACTTGGAACATAAGCCTTAAATGGAAAAAGCTTCATAGAGCCTTGTTTGATGCTAACTGGTCTAATACCTATTATATTACTAAGGTTACTCATATGGTCAAAACATGCCCAGACCATGCTCCCCTATTGATTATGGCTAATATTAATCTTGATTATAAGCCTAAAGTCATGGACAGAAACTTTAAATATATGAACATGTGATCAAATGATTCTTTTTTTTCTAGAGGTGGTTAAAAAGAATTAGAATTTGAGAATCAGTGGGTCTCTTAGTGAAATCTATTGGTTTAAATTGAATAGACTGAAAAGTTGTCTTAACATGTGGAACAGAAATTGCTTTGGTAATGTCTTTAATAAGGTTAAAGAGACTGGATCTATGGCTAAGGAAACTGAACTTATGCGTTCTAATCTCAACAATAATTACTCTGATATGAACTTAAAGAAAGATAACAGTTTTTACTTGCAGTCTCTTAGAAATGAAGATGAATATTGGAGACAGAAATCTTATTGTAGCTGGCTTATTAAGGGTGAAAACAATACAAAATTATTTCACTCTTATGTCTCTAAAAAGAGAAGGAAGAATGTTATAAATGCAATTAAGGAGGATGGAAATTGGCTCTACAATTCTGATGGGATTGGTGACTCTGCTGTGAGGTTTTTTAAAGAAATTTACTCTAAAAAAGCTTATAAATCTATTGAGGATGAAAACCTTAGCGTGAACAATGCTCTTTTGACTTATATTCCAAAGCTAGTTTCAGAGGATAACAATTCTGACCTCTTGAAGCCTACAGCTAGTGATGAAATCTGGAATGTCATTAACTCTATCAATCCTGATAGTGCCTCAGGTATTGATGGCTATAATGTGACGTTTTATCAAGTCTGTTGGCATATCATCAAAGATGATTTGGTTATTGCCATTAATTCTTATCTGTCTGGTGGTGATATCCCTAAAGGAATTTTTTGCTACGGGTCTTTGTCTAATCCCTAAAACTATCAATCCAAAATTTTGGAATCACTATAGGCATATAAGCCTTTGTACTTTAACTAATAGAATCTTTTCTAATCTCTTAAACAACATGTTATCTAAGTTTCTTCCCAAAATTATCTCATCAACTCAGGGAGCATTTGTCAAAGGTCGATCAATACATGATAATATCCTTCTTGCAAAGGAGATGGTCTTTGATTTGAGTAGAAAGCCTACTAGAGGTAACATCATGGTCAAATTGGACATGTCTAAAGCATTTGACCTGATGTTTATTCCCTTTATTCTTAATGTCCTAATGCAATTTTATTTCTCTGAAAAGTTTATCCAATTAGTTAAAATCATGATTAGTTCTGTCTCTATATCTATTCTTATAAATGGTCAGTCTTTTGGCTATTTTAATTCTGTTAGGAGTTAAGGCAAGGGGACCCTTTGTCCCCAAGCTTGTTTATCCTAAGTGAGGAGGTCTTAATGAGGGGTTTGATAAATCTCTATAACCAAAACCCTAGTATGACTTTTGCTTCTAGGTCTTCTATTATTTTTCCTAGTATTTCTTTTGCAGATGATATTATGGTCTTTACTAACAGCATGAATTCTTCTATAAAGCTTCTTAGTGATTTATTTGACAAATATCAGATTATTTCAGGACAAATTATAAATAAATATAAGACTCAAGCCATTACCTCAAATGTTCTGCATCAAAACAGAATTCAGGATCTGGAAACTTCTACTGGATTCAAAACTGACCCATTGTCTATCAGCTACTTGGGAATCACCTTGAGCTGCAACAACAAGCAAAAAAAATTCAACAAGCTGCTAGATAACATCAATGGCAAAATTATGGATTGGGACAGCAAATTCTTATCATTTGGGGGAAGACTTTATCTTATCTCAAATATTCTTATGTCTTTACCATACTATTGGATGCATAACTCTACTGTCCCTCAATCAATTATCAATTGGAATAGAAAAAAAATTCAACAATTTTTTATGGAGATCAAAGTTTGATACCAAAGCAATCCATTGGACTGCTTGGAAAAATATTTGCAGACCTTTTGATGAAGGTGGTTTGAATATAAAAAGCCTCAATGATATTCAAACCACTATTTCTCAAAAGCTCTGGTATAAATACAGGAAACAATACAGTATCTGGGCTAATTTAATGAAAGACATATATAATAGAAATTTTCATCCTCTTAAAGCTAAATTTATCAGCATTTGTTCATTGATTTGGAATAGACTAGTTAATATAAAAGACTCTGCTGAACCTAATATAAAATGGATACTTGGCAGGGGCAATGTGGACTTCTGGTTGGAGAATTGGCATAACCAATCTCCAATCTCGGATTACAAGAATTCTGAATCAAGCACGTGGTTTCTCGAGCAAAATGTTAACAAGTTTTAGAAAGAGAATGGTTGGCATTTTGAAGTCCTGAAAACTTTCCTAAGTGAAGACAGAATTCAGCAAATTTTTATATACAAGATTGATCCATCTAAAGACGATATGCTGGTCTGGTCTACTTCCCTAAACCAGGAGTTCAACACAAAGCTAAGTTGGGACAAAGTCAGAAGGCATTATACTAAATCTTCTTTATATAATAAGATCTGTAATCATCTAACCCCCAAGAAGTGTTCTTTCTTTACCTGGAAACTATTAAAAAAATTATATTTATTGATGCAATATTACAAACTAGACATATTAGCCTAGCTTCTAAGTGTGTTTTCTGCCCAAATTGTGAAAGTAAAAACCATCTTTTTGTGAACTGTAACCTATCTTGGTCTATTTAGAAATATTACAGTCAAAATTTTAATATATATATATATATATATATATATATATATATATATAAAACCTAATATGAGCATTAATCATGTCATTAGGGAATGGTTCTGGTTTTCTAAGTCTAGGGTTCATATAACTCGCATTCTGGCTAGCAAAGTGGACGCTCCGTTGTAAGCAGAAAATTGAAATAGATCAATCGTCTGCTCCAACTGAGCTCCGATCTATTCTTCTCCTCGAAAGCTTGGGCATCGGCTACCTCTCTTGTTAATCGCAGAAAAGCTTCTTGTTGATTTGATCTTGAGTTTTCCGATTTGAGATGCCGGAATTAGGGTTTCTTTGGGAGCGTTTATCTGATTTAGGGATTTTTGTCGAAGTTAAATTTAGGGATTTTGGTTGTAGTAATTGATAAAGTTAGATTTTATCTAACAATCGCTGTTAAATCCCTATCTTTTATGGATACTTGTAATTTCTCCCATTATAAAATAAATCTTCCAATTTTGGCTAAAAAAACAAACATAACTAATATATATATAACATATTGGATTAGTTATATATTACAAACGTAACTAAAAAAAAAAATATATATATATATATATATATATATATAGTTATATTAATAATAATAATATTAGTGGAGGTATAATTAAAAATCTAATGAAAAGGTGGTCTTGGTATAAAAAGAGTCAAATATTTAGCATAACAATGATAGTAAAATATTTATGTTTATATTTCCTTCATAGACACCGTTTATTCGAATTGAATAGGATTTTCTACCAATAGGACTACAGCTAAAAGATAAACCCTAAGAAAAGTAAATGAATGAAATGAGAGTCACGTAGAGAAATTCATGAACCTTAACCAATGAAATGAACATTGCCCAGCCTTCTCAACTGCCGTCGAGGAACCACACGTAGACGCAGAGCCACCGTCCAAAATCATCAGTTTCTCTTCTCCCCTAAACTTTCTAAATTAAATTGGGAGTAATGGAGATCGAATCGAGATAGATCGGACGACTCCAAGATAGGTCGACGCACTCCTTCACGTATTGGCTAACAGCGGCGGAGATCAGATCACCAACACTTGACTCCGATGAAATGACCACCTAGACATGCCCCACACTTCCTTGAATCGTCACGTTAAGCAGTAACTTCGTCACTCGTGGAGCCTCCACCGGAACCATAACCGAATTAAGGCTCGAGACGGAGTAAGGGAGCAGGTCCGGAACCCCCTTCGGTCGCTGGATTTTTCGTGAATCTGAAAGTCTTTCGTTACGTCAACCGCCGGTATCGGTAAACCCGAAAGAGAGGGCAGCCGAGGGACGGAGAGAGCAGCGGCGGCTCTCGAATTCCGAGTGATCGGAAACTACCATAACAAGAAGGGGCGCCGCTGTAAACGAGAACTAATCACAAGGGAAGGGTGTGAAATGAAAGTTATGGCAGATAGAGAATGAAGATAGTAAAATAATTAAGTAGCTAGGTCAAATGGATATACTGTTAATAATAAGACTAGCAAAATATCTTTAAAGAGCGTATAATACTAGCAAAATATGTTAAGTACCGTTAATAATGATAATAATTATAGTAAAATATCTAACTAGTAACCAGCTATATATATAATGGACACACAATTAAAAATGTAAAGGGATCCTTAAAAAAGCAATCACATCACAGGGTTTAGTGACATGTGAGCGCTAAATATTTTCCTTTTTTGTTCTTGTGTATATTTTTCCTATTCTTACCTCCTGAGTCCTCTATATAGTTTCTGTTTATCCATTCCAAAAGTAACATATTAGTTTGTTTTATCTTACAGATCAAACAAAGCTATGGAGTTTCAAGTTATCAAATGTCTCGGAGGTGGTTCTCAGGGAGTTGTCAATCTTATGACGACCAAAAGACCTCCTTACAACGTATACGCGGTGAAATCGTCGCCCCTAGCGTCTTCTGGTTGGCTTGTTAAGGAACTGCGGATTTTAGAGGAACTTTCGGGTTCCCCAAGGATTGTTCCTTGTTATGGAGGAGTGAGCTTGGGGGATTCTTACGGTATAAAGCTGGAATATGCTTCATGCGGTACCCTTGAAAACGTGATGGTGAATGGTGGAGGTAAACTAGCGGATCAGGATATTTTTCGGTTTAGCCATATGATTCTTGAAGGTCTTGCTTGTATCCACGCTCAAGGTTACGTTCACTGTGATCTAAAGCCGGCCAACATTCTTGTCTTTCCTCGTGTTGATCATAACACAGGCGTGATCTCAAAGGAGGTTAAACTGGCTGATTTTGGAGTTGCCAAGGAACCCCACGAAGTGGCAGATCCTATGATTTGGAAACATAGATTTCGAGGGACTCCACTCTACACGGCACCAGAGTCGTTCGCTGACGGAATCATCGATTCCCCTCTTGATATTTGGTCGCTAGGGTGTATCATTGTTGAGATGTTAAATGGTAAACCAGCTTGGCCGTATAAAGAAGCTAAAGAGGTGGAGCATGAGCTTCTTCATGGGTTACACATGCCACGTATAAGAGCAGATATATCAAACCTGGCACTGGATTTTATAGGCAAATGTCTCTCACGAGATCCCGAAAGAAGATGGACCGCGGATGAGCTTCTCCGTCATCCAGTATGGTCAACTCAGTTCAATCGGGATTCTTCTTTTCTGAGATCAAAGCAAACTCGATGGGAGGCTGTTTATTTTCCGGGCAGCATCTAGTTACTTCAAGTGCAGTTCTCTCATTGTAAGCCTTTTGTTCCAATTGTTTTTTGCAGTTAAAGTTTTAAATAAGGCAATGTTTGGCATAGTAGAGTTTAAAGCAATTGCTTATATTATTTGGTGGTAGTAAAGTTTTACAGCAACCGAGTATACAAAAAATAGAATTTGGATGAAATGAAAAAAACTTGGTAATAAGAAAAATATATGTGATTAGAGTATAGAGTAAATTCATCTGTCTATTAGAAGAGTGTTATAATACATTGCCTTTTCACGAGTCAGCAAACATTTGACGCATCTATTCCTCAAATTCTGCATTTTCTCCATATTCTCCTATAATTTATGAAACTCTTCCAAATCAAGTGGCTCTAGTCTACCTCTTTTTCTTTAGTGTCTCAGTCGGAATCAGTTTCGAAAATGTCTGATAAATCTTCCCAATCTGTTTGCATATAATCAGGCAGGCATAATATCATGAAGTTATTGCAAACTGTAGGGGATAATACCAAATGAGCGCCCAAATCAATGGTCAGTTTATCTGGGCAAAGGAACTAACTATTATTATGAAGAAATATGGCATCTCCTTTGTTAACCCCAAAACAAGCTCAATCTAATCTTCTAATCATATAAATAAACATCAACATACACATACGCATACGCATACGCATACCATACATCAACAATCCATGCGCTGCTGTTAAAAATAGAATTTTCTAATTTTCTAAGATATAAGGTCAATTATTAACTATAAGGGGAAATACGTTTGATAATACCACCTCGCCAATAAAATTATTCAAATTCACTAAAGGATCTATATTCTATATTGTAATTCTTTTGCGTCAAATCTAGTGACATATTTTGAGCCGAGATTTAAGAACAATGAAAATAAAACTCATAAAGGTTAATAATTATTCATAATATCATAGTAATAACAAATTTAATCGATACCAGTAAAGACTTATATTTTGGATATATTACGAAGATATCATTTTCGATCCATAAAATTGAATTATATATATATTAATTAGATTTGATGTTTTGTATTAAATTTAGTAGGCTTCTCGATAGCTATATATGATTTATTGACCAAGGGGACGAGTAGACTATGTATATTCTTGTCACTAGTCCTCTAGCATTCGGGAGAACAATAAAGAATGAACAATAAAGAATGACTAATTTTGTCTCTGTGGAATAATACTTGTCTCTGACCGAAGTTTCTATCTTTTATTGTTTGTCGAAGCTTGTAATCTTGAGTTGGTTGTTTGTCGAGGTTTTGTCTTCACATTCGAAACTTACTACATCTTATATGTTAGTCATATGCGGCTCGACTGCTACGAGTCTTAAGTCTTTTTTTTATTTTAATTTATCTTAGTCGTATTGGTCATCAAAGACGTCTCTGATTTCGTTCGTACTTAATCGGTTCATGACTCCTTAAAATCCCTTGCCAGCCAAAACCTCTCTTAAGGATGATTAGTTTTATTCTTTCGAAAAAAGAGCATAGCTAACAATTAGTAAGTTGTTAGGTATTACCTATATTTTTATTAAATTACTTATTATTTTTTTTCTTCAAAATATTTCAACTCTCAACGAAATTCGATTTCGTAATGTTAATTAACAAATATAGATAAAAGAAGAAGTAGTCGCCAATAAACGGCTAGGGTTTCTGATTATTAGAAAGTGTGTATTACATAGAGTATAAAGCTATTATATAGATAAACTATATGGGCTAATGGGCCTAGGCCTTATATCTCTAAGGCCCTCTCTCAAACTCGCAATGCTTATTCTTGCATTAAGAGTTTGTTACACAAAATAAAAAATAAAATCAAAACAAAACAAAACGTCAAAAATCGAAATATTTCTCCAAACTTCAATCTCCAAACTTCAATCTCCAAACTTCAATCTTCAATCTCAAATCTTCAATCTCAAATCTTCAATCTCAAATCTTCAATCTCAAATCTTCAATCTCAAATCTTCAATCTCAAATCTTCAATCTCAAATCTTCAATCTCAAATCTTCAATCTCAAATCTTCAATCTCAAATCTTCAATCTCAAATCTTCAAGCTCAAATCTCCAAGCTCAAATCTCCAAGCTCCAAGCTCCAAGCTCCAAACTCCAAACTCCAAACTCCAAACTCCAAACTCCAAACTCCAAACTCCAAACTCCAAACTCCAAACTCCAAACTCCAAACTCCAAACTCCAAACTCCAAACTCCAAACTCCAAACTCCAAACTCCAAACTCCAAACTCCAAACTCCAAACTCCAAACTCCAAACTCCAAACTCCAAACTCCAAACTCCAAACTCCAAACAAATCCAAACGAATCCAAACAAAATCTATACCGAATCCAAAACCAAATCCAAATCCAAATACCAAACTCCAAACTACAAGCTTCAAAATCTAAACTCCAAACTCCAAACGAAATCAAACACCAAACAAATCCAAACGAATCCAAACAAAGCAAAACAAATCCAAACGAATCCAAACAAAATCTATACCGAATCCAAAACCAAATCCAAATCCAAATACCGAAACCAAATCAAAAAATAAATCAAAATACCAAATCCAAATCAAAGCTAAACAAATCTACCAAAACCGTGGCTTCTAAACCGAAATCTAATGCTACTACGAAATTGAATATCTGGTAGATCTACAAAAATTCCGGTGGACAGCTAAAAACACTGCCCGCCGACACAGCGGAAGACGCGAAAACTTCAAGACATACCTCACTCTTTTTGTGTTTCACTCAGACACACATACCTCTCACTCAGATTGGAAATTGTTTTACTCAGACACACATACCTCTCACTCAGATTGTTTTACTCAGACACACATACCTCTCACTCAAATTGTTTTACTCAGACACACATACCCCTCACTCAAATTATTTTACTCAAACACACATACCTCTCAAACACACATACCTTGCTCTGATACCATGTTAATTAATAAATATAGATAAAAGAAGAAGTAGTCGCCAATAAGCGGCTAGGGTTTCTGATTATTAGGAAGTGTGTATTACATAGAGTATAAAGCTATTATATAGATAAACTATATGGGCTAATGGGCCTAGGCCTTATATCTCTAACAAGTAACTCCCTATTTTTGGTAAAAATGTACATGAGTGTTGATATCGCTTTGAGAGCTTCATACAACTAAAGTTGTTGTTATTTATTTGAGAGCTTCAGATAAAAAAAGTTATTGATATTGTTTGCGTTCTCTCGAACTTCTTGCGAAGGTAATTCAGTAGCCCATGTAGCCTTTTCTGAATGATCATCGAATGACTATTATAACTGATCTTCTGCTTCAAGAATTCTTAAAGGTTGGATATGTTTAATTTTTTTCTTTGTGTAGAATTAATTTCAAAATTACTTGAGTTTCTCCCTTAGTCTTTGGTGAAGACTGAAAGAAGAACTGAACAAAATATAATTGTGTATCCGACTTCTTTATTAGAATGTTTTTTGTGATTTTGATTAAAGATGTATGGATTTAAATGTGGTTAAAGAAAAACGGTTTTGTTTGCGAGGGGTTTGTATATTATTGGTGTTTTTTATGAATTTTGTTATGAAATTGGAGGGTTTATTAATGTTTTATTGGTAAGTAGGCAAAGTTGATAGAAAAAACTTACACGCGGATGAAATCTTCTTAAATAGACTTGTGCAATTTCTTTATATTATTTTATCTTAACCTTATAAATTTCTTTTATCTCTGACCGCTCATCCTGCAAATATATCCCAACCATTGAAATATGAAGAGATCAAATGTTGAAATTTATTTTTACTTTTGGGTATATATACCCATTTTGTGGTTTTTTTTACTTTCAACTATTTTATTTGTTTTCTTATATAATCCTCTTATTGTTTTATTCCGTAAGCTTGATGGTATGAGTATATCTACACTAGGACGTAGCAACATTGCTGATTATTCTAGCTGCATAATTAAATCAAAAATTAAGGTTGATTATTTAAATGGTCTTCAGAGAAAGAGTATTATAACGCATCCATATCATTATATCCATAATAATTTTGGTGCAACAAGGATTGGAAATTTCTGATGAGGTAACCATTCCGTTTCATGCTAGTGGGTAAAATTTATTCGATGCTCGTGAATATGAGGTGTCCTTATTTACATATACACTTAATCATGAGCTTTGATTTCTTCTTGCTACGGATATACTCAAGTTCTGTCAGGTTACTAATAATTTAAATAATCAGGTGGTATCCAATTCTTGGTGTATTCTTCTTTCAACCATAATTTTATCTCATAGATTCTATTAACATTCTCTATTAATGAGTTGTTTCTTACTTTTTTTAAAAGTTTTTGGCCGAAATAGAAAACATTTTTTCTATTTATTAATGGACATATATGCAAGAATAATTAATGACCTTCCAACTTATAACATAGTATCGAAGGATAAATTTGTGTTTATTTCTAAAGATTGGGAAACTAGTCATGGAAGAGAAGTTACTCCCGTTATCTAAGCTTGGGTCTCAAAATGTGAGTTTTTATATTTTCAACAATATATTTCTTCAGGATTTCATTTTACATGTATTTGATTATAGTTGTCTTTGTTGGTTCTTTTTAACTCCTCTTGTCAAGATAACTTCATATATAAATAAAGAAGATCATACTCGTAGTAAATATGTGAGATTGGTAGAAAAATATTCCCATTTTTCTCATTCACATTCTTTTATTTTAGTGGCTTAGAAGTTTGTGTG